>LPNX010927786.1:0-129289 GCA_001517045.1 Pseudotsuga menziesii
CCATTGAAAACCCAGGAAGGGAAAAATTTTGGGGTTTCCCTTCCATTGTCAATGTACACAGTTCTGCTTCATTTCATTTTCGACGGGCAATCCATGAAACCGAATTTTTTTTATAGGGCAAATTCGGTCATGGCCTTCTATGACAGGTAAACAGGCCTTTGACGGGCACTGAAGCCTTCAAATTTGAAGCCTGCCCGTGAGCCTGGTTTCATATATCTAAAACATTGACTTAAGCGCCCTGGGTCAACTAAAAAGACATAGCTTGACATTGCCGTCTCTATAGCGACGTAGCTCCGTGGATACAGCGACCTTGAAGGAGGAAGGCGTCGATATAGCGACGGCGGAGATTACCAACGTCGATACAGCGACGAGTAAGCGTCGATACAGTGACGGCAAGTTCATTTTGCTTCCGATTTCACACCAAAAAGTATGAAACATGGAAAACCTCCGTGGAAAAACCCGCGCTTTTGTTATAGTGTGCCATCGCAACCCTGCAGAAAACCGAAACCAAAATTGATCATGAGGCTGGGAACAAAAGGGATGGAATTTATCCTCACTCGGGTCAGGTCTGTGATGGATCATCCCGTGGAATAATGGCATAATGGCGACTCTCATCCTCAAATTATTTTGGTATTCACTCTTAGGGGTATTCACTCTTAGGGTTTGCTGGGATGGGAGTCGTTGTTGCTTCCTAGGGTTGATTTTTTGTTATTTTGACTTTGGTTGGGGTTTGAAGGTACTGAAAATGGGGTGATTTCTTCTCTAAAGGATTTCGAAAATACGCAGCCAAGAACGCGGGGGAGGAAGAGGATGACTTTGTACAGAGGTATCATATGGCGTCCACCGAGAAAATGGGCTGCGGAGATTAGAGATCCGAGAAAGGGCGTTATAGTGTGGCTTGGAATGTTTAACACAGTGGAGGAGGCCGCCAATGCTTATGATGCAGAGGCAAAACTTCATATTGATACTTTTTGCACCAGATTCAACATTAGTAGCAGGAAGAGGAGAAATAACAGCAGGGTATAAAGAAACCCTTGGGAAGCCATATACTCAGAGATCAGAGGATCAAGTCCCCACACAAACCAAGCTCAGTTAACATTTATCTATGGTTGGGATACTTCTTGGGTTCCATTATGTAGTTGTAGCGAAGAAATCCCTAATCATGACACTAGTTTTTAAATTTATATCTTCTCACGTCATCTGGAGCTGTTTCTGCACATCCGCTGCTTGATTTATTTTATCCAAGAGTAGGAGTAGGGTTTCAATATTTTTTAATTTTTTTTTAGATTTTGTTCTACACAATGGTTTCTCCAATTAGTATGGAGAAACGCGAACGGGATGGGAGGAAGACTCTAAATAGGGACACTGGAACACCGGGGAAGCTTTCATTTGAGTTGCTTCGGAACGCCGGAGTAACCCAAGATCGATCCTTGGACCTGCCCTCATTGCCAACAGACTAATAAGGTTAGTATATATATATATATATATATGTTTTTAAATTTTTTTATTTGACATTTATGTGTATTATTACAAGTAGGGTAAAAGAATTAACAACAATTGAAAACATTATAGCATCATGATGCTTTTGAACATTAAACTCTGTAACATGCCATTGTCTTGGTTGTTTTTTGGAAAATATAAATATTTATATTAAATATATAAAATTGGGAAATTCAGGATTACCCCTACTCTGTTAGGATTTGGCGTTTGATGTTTGAATATGTTGTACATGAGTTATAGGCTTCCAGTAAAATAGCATAAGCACTATATTTACAGAATTTACAAAGACATGGATTGTCTTCTTATGAGTGTGAGGGCTGACTGTCAAAGTTTCTGCTAACTGTAGATGTCTTTGATATACTACTATTTTTTACTTGTCGGGAAACTATGGTTGACCACATCAAAAGGGCAGAGCATATGATTTTCTTGAAAATGTTGCGAGAATAGTGGATTTATCAATTTTCCCTAAGTTAATCCCCAAATAGGAAATCACAATAAAAAAAACTTGTGAGTTTTAAAAACTCTAAAAAGTCACATTTTTTGGGAAAAAAATTGCTTGCAACGCAAAAATTCTGGTATTGAAGTCAAAATATTTATCTGTTGTTGTTGTAATTTTATAGTTATAATAAAATAAATAAATTATTTGCATTCCAACTTTGGGCTAAGTTATTCCCTTTCTATGGTCCCGACAAGTTATTCCCAAGTCCAAATTTTGCAACACTTGTTACTGCTTTTCGGACCTCGGTATATGGTCCTAATTCTAAACCTAGGCATATATAGCATACTGTATTTAGCTGACTGCATCCAGTAGCTTAAGTATGATAATAATCAATGACTTATCTTTCATTTGTTATTCATCCATTACTCATCATCAATCTCCATAGGAGCTTGGATTTTTCTTTTATTTTGAATATAGCTTCAGGATTTACGGGCTATTCCAACAAACTAGCACAAACATTATATTTATACTATATATATTTACAAAGACATGGATTGTCTTCTTTTGAGGGTGATGGCTGACTGTCAAAATATCTGCTAGCTGTATATTTTTTCTGCTTCCCTAGTCGTTGTTATACTATTGTTTTCTTCACTTGTCAAGAAACTATGGTTTCCATATCAGAATGGAAGAGGATATGATTGTTTTGGAAATGTGAGATTACCTCCATTGCAAAAACCACTGATTTATCGTTGATTGTTTAATTTTCCTCAAGTTAATCTCCAACCATGAAATCGGAATAAAAGGATTGGAAAATTCACATTTGTTATTGAAAAAATTGCAAATTATGAACTCATGACCTTATATTTACAACTTCTCATTTCAGTTACTCATTACCAATTGCTCTGTTGTTGTAAGTTAATATTTTAAATTAATTGAAAAAAATGAAATATTTTGCATTTTGAATGCTTGCCGACTTTTGGTCAAGCCATTCTAACTTTTTGGCCCTATCAAGTTATTTCCAATTCCAAATTTCAACACTGATCTCGGTATATGGTCCTAATTCTGAATCCAGGCATATATGGTACCCCGTATTTAGCTGATTACATCCAGTAGCATAAGTATATAGAAGAATTATTCAACATCGATCTCTAGAGGTGCTTGGATTTTTCTTTTGTGTTGAGGATAGCTTCAGGTTTTATCCATGCACAATCCCTTGTGACAATAATCTCCGTGAAACAATCAACCTCACCTTTCAATCCACAGGCTCGGCAAACTGGGATTGTGCTTGATCCTTTCGCTTGTCAAACTCCTCAGTGACATTAATATCCTCCTTCTAATCCTTTTTACTGATATCAATTCCCATGGCTTTGTTTTCAGAGTCAAGGGTCCATTCAGTGAGTTTATTTGCAGATTATGGACTCCATCCACTGATTTATCCAACGAGCCGAGAATGATGTCCTGAACAAAGAAATCCAATTCCATGGTGGACTTATTCAAAATTTCCCTTCCAATGGTGTAGCATATGCCTTTCGAGGGGTTTATTTATACTGGTGGGCTAGCAAAAATTTGGTGTCTTTCTAAGTGGCACCCCACTCCTCCAACTCTTCAAGGAACTTAGTCTGAGCCTTAGTGCACATGTGACATGCCAAAACAATCAGCTACAAATTTTTTGTCCCTTTCCTTCCCCCTTCATGTTGACTGAGGCATCTTCGACATTACTGAGCTAGAAGACTCAGAAACAGTTTTAGACTGGGTCCTCCAGCTAGAGTCCCCCCCCTCATCAGAATATAGACCAACCTCAGATTTGGAGTCATCAAACTCCACTGACAAGGATGGGAGTCATTCCAGAAGAGGCTTCACAACAATCACGTGGACTAAACTAAATTCAATTGCAGAAAACCAAGGAATCCCTTGGTGAGAATCCAAGGCAGAAGAGCCTTTGAGAAAGGCAGGTTCCCCGTCAATCAACACCACACTTGTAGTGGGCAGCAAAATAAAAAAAATAATGACATTGAGAAAGAGAAATCTGAAAAATCAAAACTAAACCAAGACTGATAGGAAGCAAAAGTGAGCCCTTCCAGATATCTAAAAGCAAAGGAAAAAAACCAAACTTCCAATAGTATAAACTCTCTTGTCGGGCTCATTAAACAATATTTGATGTGCAACCAACTCAATAGCCATCATCTATTCAGGCTCCATTGTTTAACCATGATTGATCCTTAGGCTACCAGCTTCTGTCATCATTTGGTTCCAGCTCTTTCCTGGCACCATTAGTTCATCTATATGTTGTGTGGGAGCGCCCCCCTCCCCACTCCCCTTCGCCCTCGCAACCAAAGCTCGTTTCCGAAGGAAGCACTAGGAAAGCATGCTTCCTATGCTCCCGTATGGGAGCGTTTTTAGGAAGCTTGCTTCCAAGCAAAAAAAAATGCTCCCACCTTTTTTTCAAGTTTTCTTCAAAACAAACCAACAATTTAAGTGATGGGTGGGGGGTAACTAACCCTAGGTCCATACTAATGCTATATAAAGGAGGAAAAGCCTACTCTAATAGCAAAAAAGTTAAAAACCTAACCTTAGTAATCATCAGTAGCATTAAATGGTAATATTAAATTCTTTAAAGTAAAATGAAAGATAAGGAGAATGCCAACTTTTACTTAAATTTTTAACATTACCATTAATTGTTTCAGGATGTTTGAGAGTGGTTCCAACCTCATCAAACTTCAAATGCAAAAAGTAGAATTTTTTATTCCATTCAAAATTCAACAAGCATAACAGTTTTTAGGAATTCAGGATTGCAATGTTGCCACTGATTCTATCATGTACGAGCCTATGAGGGTATGGGATTGCCATTTAATTAAACACATCAACCCCTCTATGTATCTTGATGCTAGTGGTGACCAAGAAAATGGGTTACAGAGATTCGAGATCCCAGAAATGGCGTTATGGCGTGGCTTGGAACGTTTAACATAGTGGAGGAGGCCATAAAGGCTTATGATGCAGAGGCAAAAATTATTGGAGGTAAGAAAGCCAAGCTTAACTTTCATGATGACTCATGTTTTGTAAAAATGGACAGTAGGAAGAAAGTGTCAAGGAAAAAGTAAAGTCATGTGCACAAAACTCTGATTTATTATTTGAGGCTTATAACATAAACGGTAAGGTACAGTCCATATATTCACCAATTCCAAAGGGTTATTTATAAACAGGAAAGTGGAATCCTCTTTGAGTACGGGGACTCTAACTTGATACAACCTGGAAGCCCCATTTCGGAGAAATTCAGATACAAAAGAGTCCAATCTTTGAAATTGGTTGGGAGTCAATTCAACGGTTATATAGTTACCATGGTTAATTGTTAGCTCTGCAATTCTTAATTCATGCTGTTCCTTCATAAATAACTAAATCAATCTGTTTTGCATTGCATCTTCTTTGACATGATCATTAACGCAAAAAATTATCCCAAGTACCAGTTTACGTGAGAAATTTGAAAACCACAAATACACCTTTCTTGAGTCACAAGCCCTAAGTAGAATACTAGAAAGTTGAGTCATTAGAGATTGCATATTCCCTCAATTATTTTTGTCTATAAACATTCCTAAAAATGAAACTTCTAGGAAACTTGGGGGATTACGGGGAAATTTCATTCCCACCCCAAAAAAACAAAAAAGATAAAAGGAAAAAAGAAGGGCATTTTCAATAAATTTATTGCCCTGTTTTGTTGAGCAAAAGAGAAATTTGTGATACTCGTGTAAATCTGATACAATCAAACCGGTCTTCTGCAGATATATGAAACTTATGTAAATGTTGCTTCTTTAGCACAGTTATTTCTCCCATAGGTTGTGGAACCGCAGGAAGGTTGGACTCCTTGAGGTGATAGAGCCCCATGTTTTCTGCATCCCCCATAAGCTTTTGTTGCATGATTTAGTGCTCTTGCTCCTAAGGAATTGTTAGTTTCAACCTACAACTCAAGAAGTACTAGACCACACTCACATACGATATATGGTTTTGTCACATGTGAAGATGTGTGAAAATCCTTGTACATATGCCATATTAAGTGTGATTTGTTTAGGTTGTTACTAGCATTTTATGACTTGCATACGGGAAAAATATTTCTAATCTAACACAACAGTTTGAATTTGCTTCAGACAACATGGCCACTGTAATGCTTGTTGTCCTTTTGTGTTGATCCAAGTTCTGACCCTGGAATATTGTCCTCTGATTAATAGGACCTTGTGGTGACGAAAGAAATGGGACCAGTTCAGATTAATGCTTTTCAGATAATAGCTATGTCACCGAGTTTAGATCTGTCCAACTTATTTGAAAAAGAGGTATGGTCATTTATGTTGTGTAAAATTGGTAATATTATCTAAAATTTATACACTTTTAAATACATATACATATTTAAAACTAAAGTGGATGGTAGCGAAAAGCCCTAAACTCCGTAGTAATTTGGCTACAGACATTAAATAAGTAAATTTACAGCTTTTTATAATGCTGTTGCAGCCTTTTGAACCATAGAATCTAATTTAACTATTCATTGCTGGGTGCTTACAGGGTGTTGTGGAAAGAACAACGAGATTCATGTCCATGTATCCTGGCAAAGATATTATGCAGAAAATGGAAGAAACAGTCAAAGCCTTGGGGTTTCAAGTTGAGAGAAGGAATAACAGGGTTTGTATTTGTATCTAAACGTAACTATTATAATTAGACAGAGTGCCTACAAGTAGAAATAATAAAAAACTAATTTATCTCAAATTTTTAATGTGGTTCTACTTAATTGTACATCATGTGTATCATGTCGATCCGAAGTGGAAGTGGAAGGGAAAGGGACATCTCTCTGTTGCAGTGGAGATGAGTGGAAATTCAAAGATACTCATAGGAATTAATTATTCAAGAATTCTTTTGTTCCAGGAAAGGAAATTGTTGCAAACTTGAGCTCCTTATGTTTACGAAGTCAGGTTTTCTATTATCATTTCATGTACCCATTTTGTTGGATAGCTACTAAACACTATCTGTGTTATATGATATCAGTTTTTTGTTAACTTTTAGCAATTGAGAGATGTGAAGGTTTACTACTCTCCATTTGGGCATAACTTGTTTTACAAATATGGAAGGAAAACTATTTGGCTTGGGCCTCAACGTCCACATATAATCAACCTCAACACCTGGCTCTGACACCATGTTGAAAATTGAACGGGCTAGGAATTAAACCGAGGACCCCTGCCCACAGCTGGTAGGATAGTCTACCACTAAATTTCACTAAATTTCATGACCATTTAATGACGAGCATCTTGATTGGATTGATATCAAGGTGAATTTCAGCGTAGATTTCTACAAAGGAAATCTACCTTAATGTACCAGTATGTAGAATGTGATTTTAAACAATTACAGTGAGAAGGTCATTTTGCTTAGTGCCACTTTGACTAACTGTTAAGTTAACGTGAATTTAAGAAACAGTGATGAGATTAATCACTAAGGCAAAGTAGGGCTAAAGTATTAGGAAATTGTATATAAATATGTGATATCCCCACAACTAACCTTAATAGTATTACTATTTTGTGGATTGCAGGCCTTGGGAATTTGGCAGCTGCAGAAAATCAATGGATGGGAGCAAGTCCTATTTTGAAAATGATTTCTGTTGCTTAGTGATGATTCTTAGAACATGTTGTAACAAAGCATAGACTTTTCCTTTGATTTGCAGAAGCTGCTAATTGAAACAAGCAGCGTGGAATATATGGCATTTAATCTCTCTCTTTCCACCCTTTTGATGAGTGTATCCTTCTTCACATATGGATTTCTTGGCCAAGATCGTTTTTTTTATGTAAGTATATGATCCCATTCTTTCATTGTATTATATGTTAGAACTATTCCCCCATTAGAATGTAGGTTTCCCACACCTCATCCTTTTCAATGCTCATTAGAATGTAGGTATGAGCCGCTATTATCCACGGACGCCATCTCAGCCTATCATTCTGCATTTAGATATCCTGTGACGTGTATTGTTGTTACTTTGACCCCTACCAAGTGTGCTTATGTCAATTTGATTTATATGCTACCTTATTATACCACACCAATTTTAAAACCAAAGGGGAAAATTCGTTTTGGGTTTTCTTGGACATGGTGAAATTATCCAAGAGGGTGTTAAACTCTCAAATGGTATGAAGAAGTTCATCTAAGGTAGTGTGGTAGTCACTCATTTGTCTGGTAAAAACTTGAAGACGTGTCACATACTCTAGAGGGAAAGAATGTGTTAGTGAAGCAATGTCTCCCTAGCCAAGGCATCACTGACAACACTTTAACACATACCCTTGCCTAATAAAGTATACGACACTACTGGATACCATACATCAATGATTAGAAGAGCCTTGACTAGAAAGTTATTTGCAAGTCCTCCCCAAGGATTTTACATTCCTTCTAATTCTGATCTACAATCGTTGTTTGGTTCAGATCTTGTGAATATCAAGAAGCAACACTGTCAAGAAGAAACGTAGAACGTGAGAAATGAGTCTTCCCAAAATATCTTAAAAAGAAGGGAACGACGTATCTTAGGAAGAATACAATATTGAGATTAACTCGTCGTATGGTGAGCTGGTGCATTAACAATTAGTATTGGTCCCTAAGAGAAATGTAACTCTGAAATTCACAAGTGGTTATACTGCTTGTATAGACTGTTATTGTTTGTTAGAGGTTTTGTTGCTGAAAACAAGAGATTCTTGTTTTCCTCATAGTATAGGGTATAGGATTGTCAAGATCAGTACAATCTGCGGCCTAATTGCATTTGAAAACTTATAGTATTTTCTCTGTTACCGATTGCAATGGAATGGAAAATTTCTTTCTTCAAAGAAGATGAATCTGTATTGTAAGGAAAAAGTTGCAGTTTTCACTTTTCTTGGTTTGTTTTCTTATTATTTATGCACATCCCTCATATTGAGTTATGCTTATTTGTAATCTGTGAAGGAAATAACAAATGCTTATCTGTAATATGTAATGAGTAGTCCTTCTAAATATTATCTACAGTACTTATTAGGTTCAGATCTTGTGAATGTAATTCACCAAGATATGAAGAAGAAACTCAGAACGGGAGAAACCAGTCTTTCCAATGTGTCTTAGAAAGAAGGGAAGGGTATATCATATGAAGAATACAATATTGAGACCAATTTTTTGTATGGGGAGCTGGTACATTAACAATTAGTATTGGTCCCTAGGAGTATTGTAACTCTGAAATTCATTAGTATTTGTCCCTAGGAGTATTGTAAATCTAAATTTTTTTGAATGTGCTTGTATAGCTTGCTATAGTTTGTTAGAGGCTTTGTTTATGAAAATAGGAGATTCTTAATTTTCTCAGAATATAGTATTGTCCAGATCGGTATAATCTATGGCCCAGTTTGCATTTGAAAACTTATGGTCTTCTCTTTGTTATTCTGTTACTGATTTCTCTATATTGTAAGGAATATGTTACATTTTTCACTTTTCTTGGTGTTTTTCCTTAGTATTAGTGCACCTCCCTAATAATTACTTATGCTCATTTGTAATCCTGAATTTCAGACTGTTGTGAAGGAAAGAACAAATACCTATAAATATAAAAAAATGGGAAAAGTATGGCTCATTATATGTATGTCTGCTGATAGTAACAATATTTTGATAACAGGAGCCTCACAACAGCAGAATAAAGGATAATCCTATATCCGATAATCTGTAGCACTCTTCTCATCAGTTTGTATAAAATTTTATACGACTGTTCCTACACTTGTTAAACATATGGCTCAAAAAATGAATTTTTAGACTTGCTCTCCATGTAGAATGCCTAGATTTCATCCCTGTAGAATTCTTAGAGTTAGGAAAATTATGAATTGTTAGATGCCCTCTGCATGTAGAGTGCTTAGATTTCATCTCTGTAGAATTCTTAGATTTCCTCTTGTTGTCTGTTTATTTCATTTCAGTATTTTGTTTTAACATGAGCTTGTACTCTCTAATTTGATGTCTAAATGATGGACATATCATGGAATGCAGAATCCCTATTGTTCTTGTAAATTTTGTGCATTACTTTTTTTCGTATTGGAGAATTGTTTGATTGACTGGTTGTAAACTCTAACTCGATCCTGAAAAAAATTATGCATACTATCTGAAGTAGCTAGCTTCATTAATGTGTTTTTATGTGGTATGAGTTTTTTAATGTTTTTTAATGTGGGCTAGATCTTTTTATGTAGTAAAGTCTTCAAATTCCGACTTCGACTCTTGGATAATTGCATGTCCGTCTGTTCTCTATTAGGCATATTGTTTTACACGAATAGTTAGCTCCTATGGCTCTTTGGAGGAGGCTCAGAGCTACAGCGGTTTTTCTCTTCAATTGCTAACAAGTTTTGGAGTGGGAGTCATCTCATTTACTGTAAGTTGATACCTTCGTTTGAAACAATCCAAATTATTGAAGGTTATTAATTTTTGGTCTTTTTATTTATATGGGAGGGAGGGATCTGTGTTATGTCTCTATGTATGTATCATGCACGTATTTATGCTTTTGTCAAGTCAAAATTATTGGTATGATAGGAATCTGATAGACAAGGTGTGACATAATCACTTTAGGTATCGATATACATCGCTGAAATAGCTCCCAAGCACTTGTGAGGAAGCCTTGGCATAGTCACACGTGGTATTGAATAGCAAGACTAATTCATTATATGAAGAGTCATTGAAACAAAATTGTGAATCTCTTTACTGACTAATTGTTGCCTTTTTAAAACAGTTCACTGTCACAGTTGGTATTATGCTGGCATATTCATGTGGGCTATTCCTTGACTGGAAGCCTTTGGCAATCGCTGGTATGTAGGCTTAGTAATTATAATTTTCAGAGTTGGTTCATTTTCCTATCTTTAGATTCTTTTGAGAAATCATCATTCATACTGTTACCCAAAGTGTAGGTATTTCCCCTTGCACCTTCTTGATGCTTGGACTCTTTTTCATCCCAGAATCATTATATGAAGAATCATTGAAACAGAATTGTGAATCTCATTACTGATTAATTGTTGCCTTTTTAAAATAGTTCACTGTCACAGTTGGTATTATGTTGGCATATTCATGTGGGCTATTCCTTGACTGGAGGCCTTTGGCAATTGCTGGTATGTAGGCTTAGTAAGTATAATTTTGCAGAGTCAGTTCATTTTCCTATCTTTAGATTCTTTTGAGAAATCGTCATTCATATTGTTACCCAAAGTGTAGGTATTTCCCCTTGCACCTTCTTGATGCTTGGACTCTTTTTCATCCCAGAATCTCCAAGATGGCTGGTGAGTTTTATATGAGTTAGTTTTCTTCACCAAAGTCATTTGAAGTTCTCTAACATGTCAGTATTCAATGTGACAAGCTTAAAGAAAACTTAATTTGGGAAGTCCTTATTTATAATGCTGCAGGCCAAGACTGGAAATCAAGAGTTTGAAGCTTCATTGCAAACTCTCCGTGGCCGTGATACCGATATCTCCTGTGAAGTAGTTGAAGTCAAGGTTATAAAAAGATTTTACTATAACATCTGTATTCTGTATTCTCATTCAGTTCTAGTTTCTTGGACATATGCAAAAATAACTCTGCATGGTGATTTGGATCTCTAAAATTGTGCTTTTTGTTGAAATTGTGTGACTTTTAATAGTAGATGTGTCCTTTGAATATGCAATATCCTGATATAGGTGGAATGAAATGCAATAAGAGACCTTGGCTCAATCATGTGTGATCTGCATCTTACACTAGGTTTCATCTTACAAGTCTCATTTTTCACAGAGTTTTGCTTGCTTGAAATAAGAAAATCTATCCTTCTCATCAGCAATGCTTTTCATATTGCATTAGCCTGGTCGCTTATTTTTACTACATTCATTGTCTTCTCAATTAAACTTCTACATGTTTTGATGAGTAAAATTATAATTCCTTTAGGTGAAAAATAAATTATTTGGATCATTTGGAGCCTTTGGCCTTTTGAGTATTGAGGACAGAAGAAAATTTATACTTTTATTTTGGTTTTGCAGATATTAGAGGCCAGGGCATTGTTTTCAGAGGAGTCAAAGAAAATAAACAAGGCCAGATCAACCAATGCTGGAGGAAGCTTGGGCATTCCATAAAGGAACATTCTCTTGATTCCTCCAAGAGCAGAAGTTTGAGCATTTTTCACGAGTTACAGACAACAACGAAAAGGCAGATTCTTTCAAGTCTGTATCTCTAGAAACAATGGCACCAGAACTTGTCAATAACTCTGAAGGTGATTATCATATTTCTAGGCAAAACAATTTGTATAATCACACAACATCCACTGAGGATGTGGAGCATAATGATGAGGATGCAGATGTAGATAATTGCCTGCAGGCACAACCAGGTAAAAGTGATGCATCTGTACATTCTGCAACAGGGTTGTCTAATGAGGAGGATATTTGTTTTTGTGATATGGAAGATGAGGATGATACACTACTGCAAACAGATTCAGCGAATAATGGGTTCACCTAATTATAATCAGTTGAAATGCAGACAAGCTGGAACGATAAACAATAAAGCTCCTTAATAAAATATGCAAATGATAGCACTCCAAAGGTTTTAAGGTTCACTTTGCACAGTTTCTCAAAACCTGATGGACCGAAGGCAATCCTGACTCTTGGAAGCGATGATGCTTGCAAGGGTAAACGAATACCTGTGGTTTTGTTTATAGATGTAATTATTGATAAATACTTTGTTTGCAATTGTTTCAATCATCTATTGATGGATTGGATGATAATGAATCGTGGCTGGCAGCTCATTGTATCATCTAAAACAGTATCATGGGTACTGATATTGTCTTCAATTGTGTCAATTGATGTATGATGGATTGATAGTGGTTGGTTTGGCTACTTATCATACAGTGTCGAGAGTGTTCACTAATACTGTGTTATTACATTGAATTATCAAATGTATATATATAATGAAATCTTTGCTTTTACTCTTCTTCATGTTCTTTTCTGTATTTATGAAGTGCAGGAAATGTCTTCAAATTTGTACCATTTTTGCCAAACCATACAGTGCTATCATGTCTACTCCTTGAACATGACTTCTGTTAATGTGAGAAGTTAAAACTATATAAACCGTCGTCAAATGTTTGTTTTCCAAGCTGCTTTAACAACCTATGCTAGCACAATTATGAACTTTGGAACCACATGGACAACAAGTAATTCCAGATTATGACTACACATTGGCTTCTTTTCTTCATCAGATATATTTCTCCTCTGCAATGGCATGTTCATTGTATAATGTGATGTTAAACTGTTAATTTTTTATTATTTTTCAATACATTGAAGTGCTCCATTTTTTTTTGGTATTGCTTGCAATCTCCCACTACTTCACTTCAATGTTACATTTTTTTCCTCGCTTACCCGCTAACAACTACCTTATTGGCGTATTATTGCACCTTCCTTGAGACAATTGCTAGTTTAATAATCTAAAAACAATTTAAAAATGAAATCATGATTCCAGTGAATGACTTGACATACAACTACCATTCTACATATAATATATATATATTTTTAATGTTAGGGGATGGGAGCTTTGCAGAGGTACCTCCACTCAACACCATCCAATGAATGATTAGACACACAACAAACCCTTAACATGGGTTTGACATATTTTTCAATTTTCAGCTGACTCATTGACCTCTAAAGTAGCTTGATTCAATATCATCATGGTCGACCAATACGACAAGAAGAATCACAATTATACTAAAGGTATGGTATTACCCATGTGATATGTTTTAATTGTCTCGTGAACTAACATGTGAATGATGTGATAGGTTTCTTTTTTCTTTTACTAACATGTGAAGTACTCACCTCTTTAACATCATCCATTATCTTTATGTTCACAATTTTTCATTTCTATGGTTACCTAACACAATGAAACGAATATTTTAATAAAATAAAATCCTTCTTATCTATTATTTAAAGTAGTTATGGGGAAATATTGGTTATACTACAGTAATAAAATAACCATTCAACATCATCTACTATCTTTATTTAAAAAAAAATAAAAATTATGGTCATCCACATAGATATGGTTTCGTAAGCACATATGAGTATATCCATAGTTTGTAGCATATCCACTATATGGTTAGAAATTAGTAGTTTTAAGAACATTGTATTGGACATGATTTGGGTAGGAACTAAGAAAACAAGTTGATTAATATGGAGTAAAGAAAAAATGGGGCCTAGTTGTTTTATTTTTTGGTGGTTAAGTTGGTTGTGGTTTATTGCCTTTCTAAGAACCAGTTCCTTCGATATCTTTCTCATTCCGAGATGAGGCACCATGTCTTTTGATTTGTGCAGATCCTACACGTCGTCTTGATTGTAGTTTCGATTAGACACAGGGATTGCAACTGGATTCAACATAAATTTCTCTGGGTAGAAAAACGTTTCGGGTACTACTAAAATCTCACTATCAGTGCCACGATCATCCATACTGCCATATTCTCAATTGAATTTGGCCTAGAATCAGAATCTTCGCTTTCTTTGTTGTACGGGAGGTCATCAACCCTCGCTTGAGTTTCAAGACCACAGTGCACCATATCTTGTTTCTGACATTTTTGTCCTCCATAGTAAGATTGGAAATCCTTCTTTATGACCAGGTGGCTTTTCCTGGAATAGCATTGGGATCTCCATTAATTCTCGTTTGCAACAAGTGACCTCTCTCAATATTGGCACATAATATATATTTATTCTCCATTTTTTTTGGCTCACTTCAATATTGTTACACTTTTTTTTCTCACTTACCCGCTAACAACTACCTTAACGGCGTATTATTGCACCTTCCTTGGGGCAATTGCTAGTTACTTTCTATTTTTGGTATCGTAGCGTTACATTATTACGTGGCAACATCTCGCCCAAATTGGATTGTAAAACACCTAACTACTCTCATTGCAAAAACAATACATGAATCACAACACAACTCTCACATAAAACATGAATCACAACACAACTCTCACATTAAGCATGAATCACAACACAAATCTATGGGACTAAGGTAATGCTTGAACTTTTGTTCCTTTAGCATTGAGCATGGTGTTTCATTTCAAGTTAGGGAACAAGACATCTAAGGATATACAATGGCATATTACTATCATATCATAGACAATGACACAAAAATGTAAAATCCAAAAGCAAAAAACAATGGTCACATGTGATGTCATCTCCTTCATAAAATAAAATTTGACACAAAAATGTAAAATCCAAAAGCAAAAAACAATGGTCACATGTGATGTCATCTCCTTCATAAAATAAAATTTAGCAATTTCAAAAGTCAGGGGACATCAGCGGTTCGTTCACCTAGAAACTTTTATTTGACAAGAATTGTAACGTCTTGCATCGAAAAAAATCAGTAGTCGGTAACCCGTAGGTCGCCTAATCGCAAGCCTTGAGGACTTTAAGCAACAACTGAGGATTGTGAATCCTGCTATAAGAAGTCCATTCACCGCAGGAAGCCCAGGGTTCCGAAGATTTATTTACACAGGAGAAAAGAAAGAAAAGGAAAAGCTCCGAGACCTGAGAAAACAATGGCGGCAGTGGAGAGTTACGTTATAAAGGCCGAGGAAGCCAAAGAATTCCGGGATGGCAAACCTTCGAAGGGGTCTGTTTACCGCAATATTTATGCTAAAGATGGATTTCCACCCTCTCCTCCGGGCGTCGAGTGTGGCTGGCACTTGTTCAGGTATTTCTTATATACCGCCAATTTTGAGCTTTCTCTGCTGTTCGTTCTGGGCGTTACAATTAAATCAATTCTTATATTTTGGATATAGGGCTGTTTTTCAAAGGCAGAGGGAAACTTTTTTGAAATTATATTTTTGAATCAATTAATTTCAAAATGTGTATGTTTTTAACTTTTTCCCCAGTTTCTCAACAAAAAGAATCAGTAATAAAATTAATATATATTATGCTAAAACTACCCACGTCATTTAAATCAGGATTTGAGCAATAAAAATTGCAATTCCGGCATTTTTCCTTCGAGCCGATTCATGAAAATCGGAGGCATTTTGGTTTTCTCTTATGGTGTTCTTCTTGTTATTTTAAGCCTATGTTGCTCCATTGGGATTATGGATTTATTTTTGGACATTTTTTGTTTTTTATGTATCACTTATTTTATGTATAGTGTATAAAATTTAAATTTAAATTAATTAACAAAAATTATAAACATTACAAAAAACTTAAATAATGTCAATACAAAATTACCGCAAAAGCTTTATTGGCAATCAAAAAAATATTTTTTTTTACATTATCTCTTCCTTTTTCTTTTACCCTTTTCTCTTCTCTATGCTTATTTTATATTCTAGAATTTTTTTAAATATACTAGATTCTTTAAGCTTTCTTAGTTATTATACCTGCCTCTCGCACTTATTATGTGGTGTTGACTTTGTATTAGCAATCTCTGCATTACTTTAATCTAAACATTATCAACATTAATTTATAATTTTATAAATATAATAATATTTTTTTAATTACTTTAATTCATTAAAGTCTTATTTTGAGATCATTGCAATCATACGAATTTAATTTTAATTTTGTGATCATTGCTATCATACAACCAATTTAATTTCGTTAAGAATTTTTTATTATTATTATAGTCCACTCAATCTATTTATTTGCCACGACACCAACCTTCCAACCTTGGGCATGGATCTCAATACCTGTCACACTCATCTTAATACTTGTCACATTGATATATCATTAGTCCATAAAATTTAAACTTAAATTATTCACTTCTTTTAAGTGAATATAAATTATTAACTTAAAATGAAATTTAGATAGTAATTGTTATGATCACTTTGTATTATGTGGTTTTTAAAAATTATTATAAAATAGATATTTAATATTTAAAGAGTATTTATTAATAATTGCAATTTATTGTTTATTATAGTTTGTCTTTTCATTTGACAAGGATTTTCCAAATTCATAAAATACATCACGAATAACATACAAGATTAAGTATAAGTGAAATTTAATTTTAATATTTTTTTATTACTTAACCATATCTATAAAGTTTTGGTAATGTTATTAATTTTTTATTAAAACTTTTAATATTGATGAAAATGTTCTTAATATTTTTTAAAAATCAATTTAAATATTTGTAATTATGTTATAGATATACACTTATTCAACCCTAATTAAAATTGGAAGACCATATTTAACTTTTTTACAATGCTTTTAGTTATTAATAAAATGCAATTTTATTATTCTTAAATTAATTAATTTATTTTAATAATCTATGCATTACATTGTGTTTAATATTTTGAAATGCAATAGAATTATTTATATTAGATTTGCTTTTAAGTACAAATTAACTATCTTTATCCATATTACATTGTCTTCATTTTCTTGAAGTGCAATTTAACTATCCTTAAACTAGGCGGGAGGTACTAACAACTTTGTAGCACTTATTTAATATTGTTCTTCCCTCTTTATCTACACCTACTATTTTACCTTTATCTTTACTTTACTTAACATTTTTTCCTCTCAATTTTAACATACTTTCCATTTATCTTTTCTCCTTCCTCTCTATTTGTACAAATGGCTTATATGTAACTTTTAATTAAAGTAATTAAAAACTTTGTTAAAATAATGAAGGAAAATAAATATTAAAAAATAAAGAGAAAAAAAAGTTAGTTATTATAAATATTTTAACTCTATAGTTAATGAAGTATTTAATGGTTAAAATTGGTTAAATCTATAACAATTTTTTAATATATATATATATTGTTATAGATTTAACCAATTTTAACAATTAAATACTTCATAGCTATAGAGTTAAAATATTTTATATAATAACTAACTTTTTTTTCTCTTTATTTTTTAATATTAATATATATATATTATTAATTAAAAAATTGTTATAGATTTAACCAATTTTAACAATTAAATATTTCATTAGCTATAGAGTTAAAATATTTTATATAATAACTAACTTTTTTTTTCTCTTTATTTTTTAATATTTATTTTTCCTAAATTACTTTGTATCTATTTTTTCTTATTAATTAGAAGTATCATTTTTTTCCATATTCTTTATTACATCTTGAATTTCTCTTTAGTTTTATTTCAAACCTTTGTCTTTAAGTACTTATTATCTTTTTTTCTCCTATATATTTACATACCTATTGGCTTTTTCCTCAATTTCAAACCACCCTTTCTTCTTTGATCTCTCACTAATCTCTATTTTTTTAAGATATTTCAGTTCATATTTTTTCTTTGGAACTGCTTTTGATTTTTGTTTTATGAATTATACTATTTTCATGTTTTTTTCATTAAAAAAAACACATTTCATTATATTTATAACAAAATACATTGAGGCTATTAATTATTCATGATCTTTATTAAGATAAGACAATATAGTCCTCTATAACAAAATTTTATTTTGTTTGCACAATGTTCTTATCTAACATTAATAAAAGGATCTCCAATTCTTATAGGATCAAAATATATAAGTCTATGAACAACTTGAATGGACATATTAAAATCAAAATACAAGTGTGGCTCTGTATGGATAGCCATTTGTTTTGTATGTTCTATAACACAAAAGACAAAATGCATACGATCTTGGGAATCTATTTCTCCCCATATTCTCAAAAGGGGATGGGACCTAGATCATATTCAGTGATAGTTTCTTCGTTGGATTCCCACTGGAGCCAAATATTTTCCACCTGTCTGAGGCCAATTTTGGATAGTTGATCAACTTCTTGGTTCTTTTCTCTATAGATATGTTGGTAGTTTATATACTGGAGTGTCTTAGATATCTTCGTGTTACTATGTTATATTCCAATTTCCCTTTTGCAAGTTAAATGTGTAATAAAAAAAGTTACAACATAGTTAAACAACACTCAAGTACAATAGGATAATTCATATTGCTCTACTTCAAAATTTAAAATTTATAGTTTGAGGAGGCTTGTATACTATATCTCTTATTATAGTGTATATATACCTAATTACTTTGGTGGCATAGATTCTACAAAAGGAATCAAGCAACAAAATGGTATTGTAGAATATGATTAAAAAAACTGGATTAAAAGTTAGTATACTTTCTCATGGCCTTGTTGTGGTCTTGATTCAAGGACGGTGAATCATGCTTGACACTATCTTTGTCTTCTTATGGCTAATGTACAATATATTCTTCTTTGTGCTCTTTTGGGAAAGAACTAGTATAGGTGTTCATGTTGACTATTGTAGAGTTTGAATCTTTACTTAGCAAAATTACTATGGCGCTCAACTTAGCACATTCTTCATCAAGATCCTATAATTGCCTCTTTTGTTTAACCATGACATCCATCGTAATAACATTTTGTGAAGTATGTTGATACTCCAATTCAAACGTCTTAGCAATGATCAAGAAGAACGAGATCTTGTTTCGGTGAATTAGAGCTTAATATTCCCTTAGGAACCTCATAATTTAATGAATATCAATTTGGCAGTTGTTATGTTATTCGCCCATTTTTCCAACTGAGAAACTCAAATTTGACTTAACCATATTCAAATTAAGGTTACCTGGAATTAATGGGTGAACATTATACAAGATTGAGTATTCTACCTACAATTTTAATGCACAAATAACAATAGAAGGTATATTTCCCATGACCCAATTCTCATTCCAGTTACCAATAAATCAATAATGATAACTCTAGTCTAAATTCAATCCTTCATAGTGGTAGTTAAGAGCTTGAGGTCAACTAATTGGGTTCAAATAAATGTAACACAAGACAAGTTCGAGACCGTTGGCTTCAGTCTTGGAACATTAACATCCCATTGTAGACATTGTAGAATTCTAATACGGGTTTACCCTCCTATTAACATAGTTCCAACAATTTAATTTCAAGTGCCCAAAATAAAACCTAAGCAAAGTTAGAAATGATTGTGCTTGCTGTACAAGATAGGCTCCCCATTCCTTAGCTACTCTAGATTCATAATGCAATGAAATTGCAAGTTGGATAAAGCAAACCAAATTGAATCCTTTCTCATGAACTTCTTAATTGATTGAATATTAATTTGGCAGTTGTTATGTTGTTTGCCCATTTTTCCAACTGAGAAACTCAAGTTTAACTTAACCATATTCAAATTAAGGTTAACTGGAATTTATGGGTGAACATTATACAAGGTTGAGTATTCTACCTGCAATTTTAATGCACAAATAACAATAGAAGGTATATTTCCCATGACCCAATTCTCATTCCAGTTACCAATAAACCAATAATGACAACTCTAGTCTAAATTCAATCCTTCATAGTGGTAGTTAAGAACTCGAGGTCAATTAATTGGGTTCAAATAAAAGTAACACAAGACAAGGTCGAGACTGTTGGCTTTAGTCTTGGAAAATTAACATCCCATTGTAGACATTGTAGACTTCTAATACTCAGGTTTACCCTCTTATTAACATAGTTCCAATAATCTAATTTCAAGTGCCCAAAATAAAACCAAAGCAAACTTACAAATGATTATGCTTGTTGTACAAGATAGGCTCCCCATTCCTTAGCTACTCTAGATTCATGATGCAATGAAATTGCAAGTTGGACAAAGCAAACCAAATTGAAGCCTTTCTCGTGAACCTCATAATTTATTGAATATCAATTTGGCAGTTGTGATGTTGTTCGCCCATTTTTCCAACTGAGAAACTCAAATTTGACATAACCATATTCAAATTAAGGTTACCTGGAATTTATGGGTGAACATTATACAAGGTCGAGTATTCTACCTGCAATTTTAATGCACAAATAACAATAGAAGATATATTTCCCATGACCCAATTCTCATCCAGTTACCAATAAACCAATAAGGACAACTCTAGTCTAAATTCAATCCTTCATAGTGGTAGTTAAGAGCTTGAGGTCAACTAATTGGGTTCAAATAAAAGTAACACAAGACAAGGTCGAGACTGTTGGCTTCAATCTTGGAACATCAACATCCCATTGTAGACATTGTAGACTTCTAATACTCAGGTTTATCCTCCTATTAACATAGTTCCAACAATCTAATTTCAAGTGCCCAAAATAAAACCAAAGCAAACTTACAAATGAGTGTACTTGTTGTACAAGATAGGCTCCCCATTCCTTAGCTACTCTAGATTCATACTGCAATGAAATTGCAAGTTGGACAAAGCAAACCAAATTGAAGCCTTTCTCGTGAGACTCATAATTTATTGAATATCAATTTGGTAGTTGTTATGTTGTTCGCCCTTTTTTCCAACTGAGAAACTCAAATTTGACTTAACCATATTCAAATTAAGGTTACCTGGAATTTATGGGTGAACATTATACAAGGTTGAGTATTCTACATGTAATTTTAATGCACAAATAACAATAGAAGGTATATTTCCCATGACCCAATTCTCATTCCAGTTGCCAATAAACCAATAATGACAACTCTAGTCTAAATTCAATCCTTCATAGTGGTAGTTAAGAGCTTGAGGTCAACTAATTGGGTTCAAATAAAAGTAACACAAGAAAAGTTCAATATTGTTGGCTTAATGTCCGTTCATTAAATGTTTTGTGTTGACCAAGTCGAGGAGGTTAAACGTGGGTCTTTAAGCCAACAATCAGTGAACACTTACCACGACAGTCGGCCAGTATCGACTTCTTCTATCATACTAATAGTATCTTTATATCGGATGGAAGCAATCGATCACGCTTATTGTAATCGAGGAAGATCACTGCGTCGTTTGGAGTAGTCGAGATAACTTGAAGCAGTCCGTCAATGATTCGTCAGTTGTAGAGGTCGACATGGCTCAGGTTCTTTTCTGGAGATGAACTACCTCCCTTCGCTGAACAATCCAACGAGCCAGGGTTCTTTTGATTGTACCGCGTGAATATATATACACAAATATGGCGCTATCGAGCAGGGTATTATTCAACTGGCAAATCTTATGCACACGCAGGCCGTCTTTAATTTCATGGATGTTTGCAGGTTTTTCTTTATCTCAAATTTCTTTTCAAGTTCGAACCGTCTCCATCTGCTGCTGCTGTCACCCACACCGAACAGAGAACGACAACGGTGCCAGATGTTGAAATCTAGGCTTGCGCATCACATTCAAGCATATAGTAAAGCACATACATAGCCATCAAAGACACGTAGTTTGGAAAGCGACGTCCAATCCAATGATGTATTATCTTTGATTACTATTTATACATTATGAGAGAGGTTGGAGCGGTTGTATCCGCTCCAACTACTCATTTGTTAATATCTCTTTAACTATTTACTTATACAAATATGATGACATTTAGGAGGTCAAGTGACCCCCTCTACAAGTCTCCAAAAATTAGGATGCTTTCTATTCTTACAATGGATGTCATTTTCATTCCTTGTTGCGTAGAGAGGGGATTTTATAACTAATATGAAGGATACGTGTAATTATGTGCTCAACGTGGAACTAACACGCAACACTTTTAAAAAAATTGACAATGTCACCTTTAACATAAAAATAAAAAACAAATATATATTCAAATCAATTAAAACTAAAACATAATCAATTTAAAAATCACTTATACCAACATAGATCCACCCTAACTCTATATCTATTATGTGTCTACATGGATCAAATCCCTAGAGGTTCAAACCTTTCCTCAAGTTTTTGCACTCTAAAAATGATGTGCACATAGAGGGATTTGATCTCTCTTGATACATGATAGATCCAAAGTTAAGATAGATCTACACGAATAGTAGAGAAAATGTTTATGTTTGGTTGCTTGCCACTATCCCTAGTCCCCATGCATAATTGATTTCTTGAATTCCCCACGGATAAGAATGATCCCCACACTTGTCATCCTATTATATTTCAATGTCCTTAATATGTATTGTTTTTTAATACTTTTGTCGATTTCCTTTTAAATTTATTTTTAAAAATTAATTTTGTTTATGATTTTTTTAATTATGATTATTTTTATATATTTACATTTAATTTTTAATCATTTCTTATAAACTTTAATATAAATTACATTACTTTTATTTATTTATATGGTATAAAAATATAAGTTTAAATAAAAAAATATAATATGGTAATATATATAAATAAATAAAGAAAAAGTGATATAATATAGAAATATAAGTTTAAAAAGAATAAATTATACCTTTAAAGAGAAGAAGTGATATAATATAGAAATATAAGTTTAAAAAGAAGAAGTTATATATATATATATTCTTTTAAACTTATCTTTCTATACCATATCACTTCTTCACTTTCAAGTTATATTTTTATACCATATCACTTCTTTTCTTTAAACTTATATATTTATATTTATTTTATTACATTTTTTTATTTATCTAATTTTAATAAAATAAATTATAACTTATTTTTATTTCTATTTCTATTTAAACGTAATACATTCATTTTTAAAATTATGTTTAATTCTTCACACGCCTTTCTTTTAAATACTTCTCTCCCTTAAACCTGTATGAAGGATTATACCAATTCTTTAAATTTTTATATTTATATCTTTCTTATTTAAAATTTTCATTTTTTTTATTAAAAAAAATTAATATAACTAATTTATTTATATTTTTATATTATATTTTCTTTTTATTTAAATAAAATAAACTTATTTTTGAAATTGCTTTTACTACACATATTTCTTCTACACTGTTCTCTCCTAATAAATCTCTATATAAGATTAAACCAAGTCATGCTTGAGCTCTAAAATATTACCACAATTTTGAAAAAGTCAGTCTTTATAAGTGTTCAATGCATAAAGATCTATAAAACCCCAAAAAATTATACATTTTGCATTGTTCAATGCATAAAGGTATCATAGAGACTTAAAAAGTTATACATTTTGTATTATAGTGTTATTGTAGGTTCAAGTTTCACAATTGAAATTTGCAATTTTAAGCTCCTTTCTAGTCTGCAATATGGAGTTATTAACATGCCTTCATTATAGACTTCAATGGTTGTAGTGTTTGATACATGTGGTGGTGTTGCGATTTTCATGGACTTTGTAATTTCAAAGACTTGCAACTTGTGTGTTTGTAATTGTGAATGCAAACCAAACAATATCATAATTTAAATTGACAATCTTTAGAGTTATGTGTTAAGAATAGATAAGTGTAAGGAAAATGTTTGTAGTTTTTGACATTGAATACAACTTGAGTGGCGACTACTACAGAGGGAGCATAGGTTGACTTACCCCTTGAAAGTAGCTTACAATATTGGGTAAACAAGTAAGCTAAAGTTGATTGTTATAGTTTACCAAGTCTTGTTGAAGCTTGTTAATATCAACTTTATGGTTAGTGTTGACCAATAAATGTTTTTTTAGATCTAACGGAATCGGTAATTGGTCAGGATTACCTAGCGAGGACCCAAGTTCAAAATCAACTCGCTACCACTATAAACCCTAGGCTAGTTCCAACAACTCATAAGTCAATGTCTAGCAGGAAACTTGTGACCTAGAAAGGAATGAGACATCTGAAGAGATGCCCGAGATGTGGGTCCCAATAAAGGGAAGCACCTACCCTTTTAGACTTATCACAATGAGCCATTGCCTCATTGGGGATTTGAACCTGGGTGGGGAGAGTGTGAAACTTACCTCCTTATTGTTCAAGCTATTAGCCCTTGAGCATTGTTGACCAATAACTTGAAGAAACCCATGAATGTTTGGTCAAGGGCTACTAATGTTGGTTGAAAGCCTGAAGGAGCTCATTAAAGTCATGTGGAGAGGTATACAACAAATCTTGCATTGGCATTCAATGTATAAGAATACAAATTAGAGAGCATGTGCAAATGGGGCTTAATCGTGGCTGCAAGAGTCTTGATACAAGATATAAGCACAATATTTACAAATAAGATTGTCCTAAACACAGATCACGATTACGATAATTCATTTTTACATGTGTTGTGACATATCACCTTCATCTTTTATGTTAATGTTATTTGTATATTGTTGTCATTGCGGAAATCAATAACATTATTTTGAAGAAAGAAAACAAATTTATAAACTAAAGAACCAATTAAAAAAATCCGAAAGTTTCTTTAAATATTCCTAAAAATAAGTTACTTTTTAAATATTATTATCAAAAATTATATTAAAAAATGTATATTATCATAGTTCTCCCTAATAAGATTCTTTGAAATCATCATTCTTTCACTAATTTAGTTGTAATTAGAAGCATGAGGTGTGTCCCACAAAGGTTTTTTCTTATTTAAAGCTATTTTTAGCTTTAAAAAACAAAACTTTAGTGGGTCTAACAGTTAAGAACATATGTTTTCTAGTAGGAAGCCAAAAGTTCAAATATAGAGGGTCCATTATCACACAAACAAAGGGATCTCATACACCAATATGGTGTTTAACTTCATCATGACCTGAGAAATATATTATTATTTTTGTATATAATATGAATTTAAGGGATTAATGTCAATTGGGTGTATCTTAGGTTGTTGGGAGGAATTACCATCTCCACCCAAGATTAATTTCCCCAACTAACATTTTGGACTCTTTTTTTTGGTATTAAAACAATATAATTGGGTGCATTGCTATATATAAAATTATATAGCAATGCACCCACTTAAATAAAACAAAAACGTTGAATATATTATAATATATTCAATGTTTTTGTATATATTCAACGTTTTTGTTTTATTTAAGTTGGTGCATTGCTCTATAATTTTATATATAGCAATGCACCCATGTAAATAAAACAAAGTGAGAGCTACTTCATTACAATATAGGTTATAATTGATTCTAATTATTAATTATGTTATTAAATAATTAATAAAAAATGTTATTAAATCGAGAGTATAGAGGTGCTTACAACTTAATATGGGAGAGATGTTGTCACGTTTGCCACATAACTTTTCATGTAGACTCATAAAATTAAAAATAATAATTAAAAAAATTCATTTCGACTCATAAAATAAATAAAAAATAAAACCAACATAGATCCATCTTAAGTTGAGATTTATTAAGCATCGATAGGGGTCCAATTTCTTTAGGTGTAAATTTTTTCTTGACGTGTAAAAAATTTAAGATAAAAAAAAAAAATTACACCTCAAGAAATTGGATCCCTCTCACTGTTTAATAGATCTTCCTTTAAGATGGATCTATGCTCGATATATTATTAATTGTAAAAGTTTAGTATAATTAGAGAATCAAAATAATAACAAATCAAATACATAAATATGATTATTGGCAATTTATTCTATAAATCTTTTATCTAGAAAACAAGTTACAAAGTTATATCTTCATTAATTCCATTGTCAATCTAGTTAGTATTTACCATTTAAGGAACTTTACAATAGAGTGTGCCAAGTTATAAATAAGTTTCATCACCTTAAATATTAGGGGTGAATAGCATGGCCCATAAACTACCTACAATAAGTCATCATGACCCACCCTTGACCAAGTCAACCATGTCGAGATTGACTTAACATTACCCCATTTATACTTGACATGTGATAAACGCCTACTCCGTCAACATTATTAACTAACTATCTAGGAATTCAGCATGCCCCCTTAATTCTATCACCTAAGTCGTCTAGACTTTACACTAGTGAATCAACAAACTAAGGGTATGTATACCTAAACAAGTTCTTATGGTGGTATGTCTATTGACATGCGATTAATTCCAATTCCACAAAAAATCACCTATAATGCATGCTAGAGCATATATTGTTATGAAACATCAGCATTGTTGCTATGAAACATCAACCCGTTTCATTTCATGCATTGCTTCATACTCCAAATATGATTACAATACATAATGCTTGTAAAATTCTCATCACCACAGTTTATTGTGCTCTTCACCATGGGTCATAAACTCATTAACAAAAAAAAAGAGGCACCATTTCAATTTGTCCCCCCCCCCACCTCTCTCTCTTCACCTCTCCAAGTTATGTTTTTTCTTAGTTGAAGCTTCTCTCCAAACAAAAAATATAGTGCTTTCTTTTCTAGAGCTTATAGTCCCATTCATCAAGTTAGACAATATGTGTCTTATGGACCTAGCTACCACAATCCAATAATGATGTAGCTTCTTTCATGCCCTTTAGTTCCTTTTGATTCTCTCTTTGCAGTCGCTATTGATTCCAATTTCACCCAATGATCGTGTGAGGCTTCCAACTGCACCCAACAAACATTTCGAACTAGGGTGCCACCATCCAACATATACATGGAAAAATACATCATTTCCATTCTCTACAACTTATGCATTTAACATGCTTACCTAACTTATCATTCTATTGTCATGGGGGTTAAACCCTAGTGAAATTATCGCTTGAAAGCGTTGATCTCCATGGGTTCCAAACATGCAAATCAATGCACAACTGGAGCAACAGGAGATATATACTTTGAAACATGCATCAATGGGACTCCACTGCCAAACATTACCTTAATTAACCCTCCCATTCAGTAAACATATATCGAGCATCAAATTACCAATTGCAATGTTAAGCATAGTAATTATATATTACCTTAACAATAATTATAGTGAGTATTATCTACCATGACCAACAATGGCTTGTCATGCCTAATCTCACAATCTCGTTTTGTTTTTGGGCTCACGCACAACTTAGTTACAAAACAAATGGGCCCCATAGTCCCCCAATACTTCTTCACCTATGTGCTAGCCATTATGCTACAACAATACCCACTCAATGCTCGATTGAGGGACCACTAGTGTCTAACTCACTCAAAACAACATGGCACTTTGATATCATCGCAAAATTCCCTAGCCATTCTCAAGAGAGAGTCTAAGCCTACCTCGCTTTGATACCATATGTAAAAACTTGGCACAACAAAAAAACAAAAAGCATAGAAATGTGAACATTGACAATTTACTCTAGAAACCTTTACAAGGAAACCTGGCCACAAATATATATATATATTGATTAATCTCTTGGCTAATATGGTCAACATTAGCCACTTGTGGTGCTTTACAATGGAGTGTACCAAACCTTTAAATAAGCTTCATCACATTAGATACCATGGGCCCATAAACTACTTGTAATACATCATCATTAACCCACCCTTGGTTGAGACAACTTTATCAAGGTTAACCTAACATTAATAATATTAAATAATTTAATCCCGGATGCAAGTGCAACCTGTCAGACCCTGGCTGGCGATGACAAAAGGGATAGGCATTTAATAACCTCGCCCCACGATGATCGAACAGTCTTGTCGAGGGATGGAAGAGCCACTTTGTCGTCTAGTCTAGCATTGGAAGAGCCACCCCTTCATTAACTTACCTTTGATGGCCTTTGAGTTGATTCGTGTGGACAGTAGGCTTAAGGAATTGGAACGGGAGGCCTTTAGTCTCATTCTCCCGCTCCTGGGTTTAGTTAGCATAGATTCATCCCAGCTCTGTTCAGGTCTGCCCACCTGGTTCTCTTTGAAGCCGAGATTTTGGGTTCATTACCTATGCTTGCAACAATATTCAAGGAAACATGCTTTGATTAGTAGGGATTCTGACGGGAACCTACAACATTTTATTCGACTCACCATGTCTCGACAACGTGGTACCACTCTCACTTCACTTTCACATCTCCCCTAACCTTTGATGTCCTTGATCCCTGAAACCAAGATACCTTATGAGCCAAATGTGCCCTAGGTTTAGCGCAGGGAGGAACAATAGACTAAGAACTTGGACCAACATCAAACCCATAAACTTTTACCACATACCCATTTGGGATATGATTGTGAAGAAAAGTTATTACTTTTCCCACCCAAATTCAAATCTCACTTTGTGACGTGTTTATTTTTAGTAAGTCCAGTTATTGACAAGCTATATATAATTTATTCATAACTTGTTGACTTGACCTTGTGTCCTAAATAATTTAGGGTTTACACAAAGGTATTTTATAAACATTTAAATATTATACCCAAGTATTGTATTATAGGCGATTATTTTGGATTGCAAAAATCATACATATAGATATGTGACCGAATATTCAATAAAAGGCTACAATTTACTATTAAAAGTTGTAAATTTTGGTGAATATTATCAATATAGGCATATTTTACATAAAAACAACAAACTTTTAAAGTGAAATGGCCAATCAACGAATGTATTTATTTAAAAGAAGAAGCCGAAAAAGGACCAATTGGTGAAATTTCACCCTTAAAAAATACCCTGTTTGGCACAACCCTCCCACGACACTAGGTTTCAAAGGATAAATGATGGGTAATACTTCCAACCCTCCTAATGGAACTAGAGTCAACACCATATCAATAATCACATTGTGTTGCTATTGTTGTTGTTAGAGTTGTGTCATTGAGCGACCTATTTGGACAACCTTATTCTTGTAAAACCTATATTAACCCACATATCATAACAATGTATCGAACTAACAATTAAGTCACAAATTAATGTGTCATCGAGTGATCAATTTGGACAATCTTGTTTCTTGTTAAAAAACTTATAGTGGCCCACATATCATAGCAATGTGTTGACCTAACAATTAAGTCACAAATTACTACTTCATGGCTTACCCTTTTCTCTTTTGATGTCAATGACATCAATCACTATAGTGCCGAAACTATTTGACTATTACTTAACCCCTCTACCCGTGGGTTAGTCTCACCAAAACATAAGATCATTCATAACATTTTATTGTTCCCAAATAATTACCATTGTATCAACTGTCAAACAATGTAAATGAACAAATTTATTCATTATGTGCGTGTCATCCATTTAATCATTTAATCATAACGTAAATTGTTATCCATGCACCCTATCCTTTTATTTAGATTTACATGCTAGAAACAAATCACACAACTGTAATCAATAATAATATAAGCAATAAACTTAAAAATAACTTTTACACATAAACAAGTCCATAAATCCACAAATATAGTTTTTTTACTCAAGTGGAGTCTAACATATAATAAACAAATAATAACAAAATAAGCCATAATATTGTTCGGCTATCCATTAATATAGAATATTACATAAATGACATTTAAGGTAAATATTGTCCACATACAACATTTACACCTCATCTCAAGAGATTTAAGTAAATTTAATTTTATGACTTCTTTCACACATCTTTAGTTTTTTTTGTAGATAGCATTTAAAGTAAATATTGTCAATCATTTAACCTAAAAAAAGTCAAAGTGAATTTGATCCTATACCCTCTTAAATATATCTATGTGAGCTTAGTGAAGTCGAGATTTTTATTCATTTTTAACCATGAAGAATCAGTAGCTCGAGAGGATTACCTGGGCTAGACCCAAGTTCAAATATGTTGGTTGCCACTATAACCTTAAGAGTATATCCAATAGCCCGCAAGCTAGATATGCCAATAATTTGTAACTCAACAGGAGCTTAAACGTCTCGAAGCCCACCGAGTTGAGCCTCTATTCTAGCGGTTGCCTAACCTTCGAGCCTTATCACAACAAGCCAATGTCTCAGTAGAGTTTGATCCCTAGTGAGGAGAGTGAAAACCACTCGATCTCACTAATAGACCCCAAATCCTTGACTTTAGGTTAATTTTTTTTGTTTGTTTGTTAGAAATGCCCGTCACTCGGGGCTAGTGCATTTCAACCATTGGCTAAAAAACCGTACCCTAGGGGCATCTAAGCCGTCAAAATCACCAAGAGATTGTGCCCAGCCTGGGCCACACCAACCCTTTTTTTTCTTTTTTTGAATCAAAGGAACTAGCAACCTCCCAGGGATATATCCAACAGTCCGCAAGTCAGATATACCAGGAACTTGTGACTCAGCAAGGGCCGAGATGTCCCAAAGCCCACTCTGGATATAATCCGAGGTGGACCACTTATCCAGGGGTCGCCTACCCTTTTAGCCTTGTCACAATGAGCTAAACAAACAACCCTACCCCTCGCCGGTCACACCAACCCTTAACATGGCTGGATTTTTTTATATCTCCTCTCAACTTAATCACCCCTAAAGATATGAATTTGGATTGCCCTAAAAATGAAACCCACATCTTAACTAAGTGAGGTAACAAAAATTAACGACTCACAATTTATTTTAAAACATCATCAAAATTTGGTTTTGTGTATGAGACGAATGCCATTGCTATCCTTAACTAAAGGGTATTCTTGTATTTCTAATCGATGGAAACGCCAAAAACACCATTATAAGCCCAAGGAGCTATGAACTTTGTCCACTCTAACGTAATATTTGGTTAAATTTGAAAAAGCCAATAATATTTGGTTAAATTTGAAAAAGCCAATAATATTTGGACAAGCCAACAAGAAAGGGTTTCATGACCCTCACTCTAGAACCTAGATTTATTTTGTGATCATAAATTGTTTTCATAGCATGGATAAAGGAGAACATGGGCCGGGTTTGTCCCTATGTGAGAGTGCTATGTACGCTTCGCTTGCTACGATTCTTTGATATATTGGGTAATATATTTAATAGATTTTGAGGAGAATATGAAGTAGATTTTATTTAGATAACTTTTATATTACATGGGTAGAAGAGAAGTGCACGTTACACAAACGTGGATGAAATATTCAACTTAATGTAATATAATAATTAAAATGAAAAAAATATGCAGTAGATTTTATTGAGGTAATTTTTTTTTTCATATAGGAAGTACAACTTTATATTATGAAAAGTTGTGTCTTAGATATACAATTTTCGTCAATCTTTAGGTTTAGATCTTCACTTTAGAACATAATTTCAGATCTATTACTTTCACTAACTTAAAATACTATTTTCATGTCTTAGGTCTAGGTTAGCATCTTTGGATGATACATATTGTTCAAGAAGCAAGTTAACTAGCTAGCTTATGGTCAGAGTGTCGTGCTCAATTCTGGTTCCCTCATGGTACAATTCCCAATCAATGGACTCCATTCCAATGCTAATGCCTTGTTTGGACAATGAGTCCGCTTCGGAATTCAACTCCCGAAAGATATGACTAAATATGGTTTGCTGAAAATTATTGATGAGGTCCCTGGTCCGTCTGATCCAGTGATGAAGCTCAATTATGTGTATGTCGTGGATACTCTTAGCCCAATCAACTATTGCTTTTGAATCCCCAAAAACCATAACGAGAGATATTTCCTTTTCCTTGGCGAAAAACATTAAACCCTAGAGCGCAAGAAGCTCTGCTTTTGTGTTTGATCCTAAGCCAATACTGAATTTTAGTCTGTAAGATAGTGATTGGCTCAATCTGATTACCATACCTGCTCCACAAATGCCTCCCTGCTCGGCTCCATCAAAATAACTCACAATGCCCTGCTGTTCAACCATTGGATAATCCAATCTCCCGCCAGACACCTTTATATTACATGGAGAGAAGAGAAGTGCACGTTACACAAGTGTAACGTGGATGAAATATTCAACGTAATGTAATATTAATAATTAAAATGAAAAACAAGTTGAGATGAGTAATTTAAAAAATAATATTTTTGTTTTTGAGTAAGGAGGAGTCTTTCTATTACTTAAAAATGTAAACAACTATTACACAATTGAGTCTGCTTAAGCCATGGAACTAGGTGGTAAACTTGCGATCAGGAGAGGATTATGACTAACAATAGACCTTTTATTTTATTTAAAATTAAATACTTTAATGTATAGGCTACATAGAATAAAAAATTGCACATCAAAAAGGTAAAGTTGGTGCATGCAAAGTCAAATGACTAGAAAATGAAAAAAAAAGGAGATATGAAAGCATTTGGGGAAGAAGTAAAGGAAACCAAAGAAGAGGGCTCGCATACAGGGTTGAGACTGGATGCTGTGAAGAGGTGAGGATGGAAAGATCAATGGGCATGCTCATAAACAAACTCGCATAAGTGCGATGAACGCCCAAGTACCAAAGCCATGTGAACCAGAGCAGGGAGGAGCGAATCTCCATGATGTTTTCGGAGCAGAGGTCTGAAACCTTATGCGAACCTGCGTGCAGAGCTTTCGTGCACTGCATAAAAATGGAAGAGTCAATGTACCACTTGTCGTGGCACATGCTCGGTCTCTATCATGTTGCTTGTAGGCTACGATTTGATCACTCGCATCTGGGGAAATATAATAAATATTTATTATGATAATTAAAATGAATATAAACTAAATCTATTTGTATTAATAAAAATAAATTAATGTAGATTTATCCAACATTGGGTTTACATATTAATTTTTTTATTTATTAATAGTCATGAGGTCATGATTTATGTATGTTGGTTTAATAGAGTTTGATAAGTACATGAAAGTGGGGTTTGATCCCCTTATATGGGTTCCCATGTAGGATGTCGGGTAAATATTTATCAATACACGCTTATAAAAACATAAAGGTAGTTTTGATCCATTTATATGCACACGAGAGATATGATGCATGAGAAATATAGATTTGGAGAAAAACATGAAGGGGGGCTTTCATCCATTTATGTAAATAGGACGGGGTTAAATATTTATTAGGATGCGGTTTAATGGTTGAGACAAGGCACCGCTATGTAAACCACCTAAGTTGAAACTTGGGTGAGTATAGAGTCCTTGTTCATGTGTCAATTAAAGTGTTCAACCTTCCAAAATTGGTTTCCCTCCATCAACAAATGGACACATAAAGTATCAAATGAAACACTAAAACATGACTCTTCATTAAACATTAAAAGCTCCTCATTCCTCATCATCTAAGAGAGGTGTGTCTATTGTCAAACATGTAGTTGAGCATTAGGAAGATATAAATATGCTTCTAGAATAAACAATCAAAACCCTTGATATGTGAGTTAGATCAATGGTTGAGCTCTCTTGATTATTGTATAAATATGTGTAATTACTAATGGAATGATCAATCTCCAAGTCTCTCTTTCTTTGTGCTTCATGCTCAGTTTCCAAAAAATATTATAGGGAAACTTCCAAGCACTTCCCTTGTCTAGTTTTGAAACAAAATTCTCTCTAATTCTCATAATGTGATGATATAGAAAGTTAGAGCTTTCATTGATAAAATAAACCCATTGAATTTTTAATAAACCCATTGAATTTTTAACTATATAGATCTATTTAGAATTAGGCAAAACCCATTAAAGTAATATTCCACATTCATAAGTTTTGTGTCATTGTAAAATTCTATTTATATTTAATTTTTTTATAAAATCTTTATCAAACTTACATTTGAAAAATGTATCTATTTGTTTTTTTTAAAGGACCACAGAAACCCGCAACTGTACACGACGAGAGCTAGAGCTAGAGTAGAACATCGAGTCCTGTTTTTGGTAGCAGTAAACCTGAGCCAGGGCCAACCTTAATGTTGAATGTGAGAATGATCTGTCCAACGACAAGTAGAACTGTCACCGTTGTTGCATGAGACATTAAATGATGGCATCACCTCCCGCAAGAGAATACTACGGTCCTCGCAAAAAAAGAAACTTGAGCTTCCATCAGGTCAGCCAAAAGCCCCACCGCTCGCTCACTCTCTCAACCCCTCCCCATGAAATTTAAACATATAACTTGAAAAAAACTAAACCCCGCTGAAGACAACTACCTTTAAAAAAATAAGATTAAGATAATACCTAACCGAAAACCAACTAAACTAATTAGAGTACATGACAAAGAATAAACATACAAAAATGACTTAAGTAGAGAAAACAACAAAATAAGTAGAGAATAAACATTCAAACTAAGGAAATACTTTAATACTTTTGGTGAAGGTAATCTCTCCACACTTTTTATTTTATTGAAGGTAAGTAGCCTATAATTTAATGTCTAGACTACATCCAATAAAAAGTTGCACATCAAAAAGATAAAGTTGGTGCATGCCAAATCAAATGACTCGAAAATGAAAAAAAAAAAATTGATAGGAAAGCATTTGGGGAAGAAGTAAAGGAAACGATTAACTCGCAAACACGCAAATTTTTATTTATTATTTTAAAAAAGTTGAAAAACCGACCCTCTGTCGGATGTCGGCCCGAAAATTCAGTCCCTCTAGAAAGTCATCGTGACAACACCGACTGGAGGGTTTGTTCAAAGCGGAAGGCTCGTGGACGGAAAATTACTTCCTAATCCGCGCGAAGTCGTAGGCTTCAAGTATCGATTGACGATTCGATCCTTCCTTAATCTCTCCGTCCACAAAGTCTACGATTCCAAGGATTTATATGCAAAGCCGAATGATTGTATTTTGATGCAAATTATTGAATTCGTCATAGCAATTTAGTAGTGCCGATTCTCGAAGGAAGGTAAACCTCTGAGCCATGGCGGATGCGGGGAGTTACATTGTGAAGGTCGGGGAATCCAAAGAGTCTCGAGATGGTAGGCCTTCGATTGGGCATGTTTACCGCAGTATTGACGCCAAGGACGGATTTCCGAGCCCTCAGGCGGGCGTTGAGAGCTGCTGGGACATTTTCAGGTAAATATTTGTTGTTCTCTGACGTTCGGTTTCAGTATTTGAGGTTAACTTATTTACTGTGATGTCGGATCCGGTTTCTGGCTTTATAACTGAATGCTTTGCCCTGAGAGGTTGGGATTTAATGCATCTTTAGCTTGCTGGCAAATAATAGTTAATTTTGATACTTGCTCCGCGAGGTGATAGTTTCTGAAATGAGAACTTTGTGCAAGATAACGAAGCCTTGAGCTCTATTTTGCAAAAGTGAGAGTATCCTGAGCGGTAGAGAGGCTTCTTTAGCCGTCTGGCAAATGAAGAGAGAATTTTGGCACCTACTTCGCGAGAGTGAGGCCGTTCTGTAAAATAAATGAGAATTCACATTTTTTAGTCAGGGAAATGAAGTCTTTGTGCAAGACTACGAAAGCTTTGAGCTCTATTTAACAAAAGTGACACTCTCCTGGGCTGTAAAGAGCGATCTTTTTGACTGGCTTTGTCTCGGTTGAGCTCCAGGGGAAGTTAGAGGTCAATTTAAATAATCACGAAATTAAGAAAATAACTAAGGCAGGCTTACAGAGACTTCGCGCCTCAAGTGCATATATGGTGATTTCCCTAATTTGTGATCGGTTTGATGAAATTACGAAGTTTATAATAGATAATTAATGTATTGCTACACAGACTTCAGGACTGACATGGTTAATATGTAATTGTGTTTGATAAATTTCTTACAGGGGCCTCAGATGATTTTTGTCCTCCTAAAAAATCGTTACTTCTGATTAGATGTAAAAAGTGAACAGTTTACATATAAAAAAGTTTAACTCACCAGAAAGCTATCTAAAAAAGAGCTTCTATCTAAGACTTCTTTTACTAATGCCTGCAAGCATTTTTGACAGGGTCATTTGACCATAGTGCTGTGACTAATAGATTAAAAAAAACATTGTGACAAAATATCACTGGCTTCCACATAGCACTATGGTCCTTATATGCAGTCTTTCTACCAACTTCGACCTGAAAATAGAGCAGAATTCCATCTATAATGTGAAACAGCATCAGTACTCAAACCAGAAATATAAATATAAAGTCACAGGACCTGTCCTTGCAATGACCTCTCCGGGAGGCTTACACCTTTCCTGCTTTCCCATACTAAACCAGAGTTTTATGTCATCAGTAATCCCTTTTTAGACAGTCCAACCGTCTCTGAGTTAAATTCTCTGTAAATCTGATGGAATGACTATGCCTCCACCATTTTAATCTTCTCCATAATGGGTTGAGAGAACACATCCACCCTAAATCTACTAATCATCCAATTGATGGCCAAGGAGTTCCGAAAGACCTGGAGTTCAGTCATCTTCTCCACTACTGCTAGTCCTACAGAAATTCCTAGGTAAAGTTTCAATCTCTGACCAGACCTCACAGGCATCTATGCATCTAGTCAATATGTGATCTATTGATTCTAGGGCTTGCTTGCACAAAACACAACAACCAGGACCTGACCTACTATGCCCTTGGAGCTCTTCCCAAGATAAGGCCTTGTTTGGTGAGCCACATATAGACCTTAGCTTTAGAGGAGCTTTGAATTTCCAGACCTTCTTCCACCACCAGGTTTCTCCTTCTCATGAATTATCTACAAACATAGCTTTATATCCTATCCTTGGAGTATGTAACCCCAAGGTAAGATTCTTTGACCAGACTAAAGAATCATCCTCTCTAAGCCTGATGTTATTCTTCTGAAACTGAGCTACATATTCCTTACACCTTTCTGCCTCCCTCTCTGATAACTTTAACTCTACCTCACTTTTCCATCCCTGCTTACAAATAGTTGTGGAAATTGGATCTGCTGTTTGTGCCAAGTAATGGATTCCCTTGTTCTCCAATGTGACAACCAGCTCCTGAGAGAGTATATGTTCTTCACCACTTCACACCCAGGAGTCTACCCCTATCCTTACTTTAATTCCGTTACCAACATTCCAAGCCATCCAGTTACCCACTAGTGGGAATGGCTGTACTATGGCCTTCCATATATTTGACAGAATAGGCTTAACAGCCTGCCTGATCCAATCTTCCATCGACAATGGTTCTATATACTTATGAAGAATCTCTTGCCTCCATAGGCTTTCCTTAGAACTAAACATCCATAGACTCTCGTCTGCCTAAGCCTTACCAAAGGAATGCATGTTTTTTAAACCCAATCCATCAACTTCCTTTGGTTTAGTTAGTGACTGTCACTTGACTAAAGGGATTACCTCTTTTTCTCTGTCACCTGTCCACAAAAACTTGAAACATTTCTTCCTATTTGTCTCCAAAATTCCCTCAGGGATATATGCCAATACATGTCAATAAACTGGCTTTGCCTCCAAGACAGTATTGGCTAAAGTTAAATTCCCTCGAGGGAGAGCCATCTGTTGCACCACAGGTTAGTTCTATCTTATGATTTCTTATCCAGCGGCGACCTTCAGTTCCTTATTCCTGTGGTCATTAGATTTCAACAAAAGACCTAGATACTTGTTTCCATCTTGAAAGTCCACTTATGAAAAGGGAAAAGCTGCAAATTCTCTCTCACCTGTTCCTCCTCCAGTCTGTTAAAAGCTAATGTTTATTTCTGCATATTGATCTCCATACCTGAAGCTGTACTGTACATATTCAGAATCTCCTTTAGTTTTTTAAGAACCGTTCCGGATCCATCATAGAACGACAATACATTGCTTACAAACTACAAGCAATAAGTGGGTCAAATAAAAGGATCTCCCAAGCTTAATGCCTTGTAAAGAGTGAGATATCTTTGCTTCTGAAGAAGTTCTACTTAATCTTTAAGCAATCATTAAAAACAACGAAGGGGTGAAAGGGAAACCTTGCCTTAGATTTCTGCTTGGTCTAAAGAAACCTAAAGCCGAGTTGTTGATAAAAAAATGCAAAGGGCACGGAAAATAGGCACCCCATTATCCAATTCATCATTTGCATGGAGAATCCAATGTGAATTAAGACAAGCCTCAAATAAGCCAGTGCAAGCTGCCATATGCCTTTGACAGGTCCAATTTCATGAAATGGTTTAGGGATATGAAATGGTATCTTACCCTCTAGAATTGCTTAGTTGTTACATATTAGACAAAAACTAGGTTGGTGCTAGTTTTTTCAAAGACATCATTACATGTTGTCAATGGCTTAAAAGAAAGAGCAAATAAGGGAATAGGCATTTCTTTTTAAAGCTGTAACAAAATTGTTATTATGGAAGATATTTCAACTTGTATTTATTAGATAATGCAATATGCATGCAAGGAATGGAGCTATTTATCATATAATTTCCATTTTTTTATTGTCATCCTGAAAACATTCCGAACATTATTTCCAAGTTCGAAAGTGGAACGGCAATTATACAAATAAAAGTTTATTTTCATTCCATGTTAAAGCCACATCATAACAAAGTGTCAATTCACTGAAATAGTTTCAACCATAATAATAGGATCATGATTCATAACCCTATCAAAATAACTGCATGGATTCATAATATTCACATGCCAAGCCCTAACATAAGTATGCATTTACATTTCAATTATCTCAATAAAGCAATTCTATGGTAGGTTAGAAGCAACCATTGGGATAGCATGGCATGTTGGTGAGGTCTATTTGCAGACGCTTCTGTTAAAACTCACTTTTAAGCATGATACTTGGTGTAGTTTATGAGGAGAACAGACTACAGAAGACGAGTGGATTTTTCCATGAGGAGAATAGAAGAAGATAATACTTCTCATTTCGGTCACAATGAATACATATTGTAATGGATGATGGATTCGTTTCATATACAACTGACTCTAACCAAGGCTCTAACATAGATGCTATATGGGTCAAGATTGTTGAATCTATGCATCCAAAAATGCTTTTAAACATATCTTTCAAATACAATGTCTTCTTGTGATAAATAACTACTTTTAAAATGAAATGATTGAACTGCACATGATATGCATACATATAGGAATCCATACCTTCATGTACTGTTTTATTCATGTCATTTAATGCTAAAGATAAGAACATAAGTCTTGTTGGAGGTCAATCCACTGTTATTCTATCAACCACAAACTAGCCCCTGGCACTTGGCAATATCCTGATCTGAGGATGTGAGTGATCATTCATACCCACCTTAGAATAAAGTACATTCTTCATTTCTTACCCACTTTAGAAGCAAGCATGAGGAGAGATTTACCAAAAAGCACTTTGGTGGAGGATAGCAGAGCCTACTAGAGATGACACATTCACTGATAACTATGGCCATTATGTTTAGGGTAATGTTGGGTCCTGATAGATGCCAAGTTCTTTATGAAACAAAGTATTAACTACAATCAGTAGAAAATACTAACAGAATTAGAGAATGCTCTATCCTTGTCATTAGGTAGAATGGTTTAAGTAGCAGAAAATCTATATGCGTTCATTTACTTATGGATGATGTGCCCTATTATTTTACTGGACGGAGAACTGTGGGGTTCTCTTGTATTTACATTGTTTTGCGGAAGTCCTAATTGCTTTCCAGCTGAACTTATGTTATGACACACATAGAACTTGCTTTCTACCTTCTTATAGCATCTGGACCAGAGTTGCCTAGCTTTCTTCATTCACGGTATTAACCTTCATTGGCATAGGCTTTTAGAACTTGAGGCTTCAGCTCCCTCTATACAGATTGCTTCATTTTTCTTAATCCTTATCTTTAGAGCTTGCACAGGAAGTGGCATCTGGAGCAGAAAGGAGCAACAGAGAGATGTCAGGCAGTGTACTTAAGAGTATATTAATCTCAGTAGACCTGAGTGAAGAGGGTAGCCCCAGCATAGAGCTCACTCTTTAAGTTACATGGCTCTTGATGCATGCCCCGAGATATCTCTAGCTTCTTCTTCCCTTCTGTGGCCATGGATGTTAGGACAGTTTCTGCTCAAGCCTCACTGTCATCTCCTAAGCATATGTTAAAGTCCAAGGGCAGCAGATCAGGTGATCTGCAGCTTGATGATACTCCACAAAGAGAGATACAGATGGGATATTATGATATACCTTCACAGTCCCATTAGCTGTTTTTGGCTAATAGTGGACATTGATATAATCTCCTTCTTTCTTGGTGATCTATGTAAATTTTTATCTCATTCCCCAACCCGGTTTCAGGCCACCATTTTCATCATTGTTTAATGCCCAACCCAATTTACTTTCAGCTGCAAATTAGTTCAATTTCTCATAAACAATTTTGACTGAAACACATAAAAATTTTTACAACTTTAATGAGCAGTAATAAAAACATAGTCACACATAAAAAGTTTTACAACTTTAATGAGCAGTAATAAAAACATAGACACACATAAAAAAATTTAGACCCAGAAATTATTGGTCAAACGACCTAGGCAAAACCCCAATCTTCGGGGAAAACCTGTTCTTGAGAGAGAGAATTTTATTTTATTTTATAAAATTAAAGTACAGCAAAAACAGAGATAAACTTATCTCCATCACAGTTCTCAACAAATTGACTGAATTCTGAAATTTTTGCAGTCTGAAATTTCTGTCAACCAGCTTCCTCAAAAACCGTGCCAAACTGACCGTATGGACACTCTTGATTTCTGTTCTGCCTGCTGTATAGACCTATACGGACCTTGATTTCCGTGCTCCCTGCTGTACGGACTGCCTCAAAATTCATGCCCAGAATACTGTATGGTACTATGGACTGCCTCGAAATTTTTGCCCAGAAGACTGTATGGACTGCCTTGATATTTGTGCCCAAAACGGTCTTGAAATTTGTGTCACAGAACAGCAATAAATGCTGCTGTACAGACCTTGATTTTCATGCCCATAAAACTCCTTGGGATTCATGCTGTACGGAAATGCCTTTAAAACTGCTGTATTGGGAATTGTGCCCATTGCTGCCCTCTCTTAGTCTCCGATTTCTCCTCTCTTTCTGCTCTCCAAATCTCATGGATGAAAAAGAATGAGTCTCTCATGCCTTCCCTTGCCTTTTTGGTGTCTAATGAGGAAGCTGAATGGTCATCTAATCCAAGGGCCCACAATGATTTATATGGATGGATGAGATTAAATGTATATTTAATTCTCACCAAAATTAATTTCAGTCATCTCAATTAAATTTATCAAAAAATCACTTTAATCTCTAAAGTGAAAATTAAAACGCATCTCAAGTCATGAATTGCAAGGGTCATGTTAATTTCCCCTTTTAAGTGACTAAGGCAAAAATCACTAGGGGAACACTTTCCTAAGTACAAAAATCAACAATCTAGTATCGTATCCTATGCATTCAATTTGTTGCTGTACAATTTTTATTGAATACATTTCTTGCGTTATATGCAATACGGACAGATTTGGAACCGCATTGTGTGTTCTTTCTTATAAGGTGTAGATTCTAAATTGTATGTTATACTTTGCCCATATCGTTTTTGTAACCACCCTTTTACTACATTGAAAAGCATTCAAAATTCTCCAATTTCTCTATATCTGTGTATATTTGATTTATGGTTGTTTAGGTTTTCAGTTCCATCTGTTTCCAAATAATCTTTTTAGATTCATTGACATGACATTGAAGATATTCGATTTCTGCTTTTTCATGTAGCACACAAACTGAAACAATCAGTTTAAGATTGCATAGTGTTACATGGTTGTGCTCAGTGAGCTGAGATTGGATATTGCATGAAAAGGTTATTTTGTGCATGTTTATTTGTTTGAAGTCATTTGATTAGATAGGCTGTAACAAATCCATACGAGAATGTATGTGGATGTAAAGTATTATGGTGATGTTGTTCCTTCTGAGTTTGGCTAACTCCCTATATTCTAGTTTTCTTTGACTGCTGGGAGTGAGTGTTATAACTTATTATTGCTGGGCACATCACTTGGTTGGTATAATAAAAGTGGAGCTATAAGTCTTAGATATTTTCTTGCCTGTGTTTCAGCCATGCTGTGCAAAAACATCCACAGAATCCAATGCTGGGTCGCCGTGAGATCATAAATGGACAGGTGACATTAATAAAAATATCAATTGGATAGAGCTTGTGTATTTATGCTGAACATCTTGTTGTTCTCAGGATACATTTCTGCAGTGGTTAATTATGAAACTGAAGACTTTTAAGTTTTAACTTACCAGGATTTGATTTTATGTGATGGAACAGGCAGGTAAATATACATGGATGACATACCAGGAAGTTTACAACGTGGTTCTCAAAATTGGATCTGCTATTCGGAGCTGTGGTCTTGGGCCGGTAAGTGAAGGATGTAGTGGTTGATGCAGTTATTTCCCCTTTTCTCAGTAACTGGAGTAAATTGGAAAGTGCTCTCACTTCTTTCATTTTGTACTGAACAAAAAGGGCCCATTCATGGGTCAAGTTGTTGAATCTAGAATTTTCAGCTTTTGGCTGGATCCTTCCTTATAAACTTGGAAGAAGAAAGCCCTTGTTGCAAGACTATTCAAGCTATTATGCTTATATACTTCACACTTTCAGTACGAAACTTCAATCTCCTAGGTATAGTCATATTGGCACCAAACATGGTAAGTTCACTTACTAATCTGGTATGAAATCTTCTTATCTATCTCACAAGGATTTAGAATAGGGTCTTATTTAATATCTTTCAAAGTAAACCCTCAAAAGATGCAAAGGTATGCTGGAGATTACAGTTCACTTCTTGTTGGGTGGTGAAAGTCTTGACCAAACAATCCATTATCCAATCAATGAAGGCTGCTGAGTTAAATAACTCTTTCTCAAAGCTAGCTTGAAGACATATTGAATCATGTTCTTTCTACAAGTGGTAGGTGGTAGAGTTATAACAGAAAATGGATTCTTTGTCTTTCAGTAACTATGAGAAATTTAGACCATTAATAGTGCTGAGATGCACATATTACAGCCCAGTATGGAGGAGATTCCGAGATTGTATCACCAATCCATCCATTTGTCTGTGGCTGAGAAATTTCCTTAGTGTTTAGTGCTAAAGTCACTGAGATAGGCCAAAAAGAGGTGGAGAACCTAATTGTTCAACTTCAGCCTTTTAGGATCTGGAAAGGTCCCTCAAGGTATTTTGTTTGTGAATGGTCAGCTTGTGCATGTATAAAGCTAGACATCTCTGATCATGGAAGAAGCAGTGATTTCTTCCTCAAATCTCATAATATATGGGGCATCTGAAGACAAGTCTTCCTTTGTGTTCATCTTCTTAAGATGGCACAATTAACTTATCCGCTCTATTTGCTGTATGTGGTGATCTAAATTGACCTACAAGTGAACAAACCTTAGCTTGCTGTGCAGAATCCTGAGATCATGTGGCAAATGGCACTGAATGTAGTTGGGACGAACATTGAGATCATCTTGCAGCTTTATCAAATTCTCATAATGGAAGGCCATCTCCGTTTTTGAGAGGAGGAGGTGATAAGGGGTGTCTCGTGAGTACTTAAAGTGAGGTAGGTGGTCAATAAAAATACTAATGGACTAAAGGGGTGAAAAGCCTTAGAGACCCGAATGTGTCCAGATGGTCCTAGGGAAGCAATCCTCTTTGAAGAGCAAATGGCCAAGTATGGGCCTCTCTTATCTAGTAGTTGAGTCACTCAGGGGGCAAATCTTGTGAAGAAAAAACACAAGCCTAAAAATGCTTGTGATGCATAAAGGACGGGTGCCAAACTTGCCTTGGACAAATGGCTTATGGCACAAAATGCTAACAATGGATTATATGTTGTAGCATGATAGATTGGATTCTCTCCAAATGTTCCCAATCAATGGAAACTAGACTAGGTCACCAAACTTTGGGCCATAATGAACATTGAATAGTAGTTTTGATGATGGTGTCAAAGAGATGGATCTTTGCTAGGAAATCTTGAAATGCAAATATAAACATTGGCGCTCAAGCATTGAAAGAGATGCATAAACCTTGTTGATTTGGTGTTGGGAAGTGGGTCTTGTGTTGAATCTAGGGATTGTGAATTTTACACCCATAAGTGTATTTTTTATTTTGTGCTATTTGGACATAATTTAGAACAATCACCATCATCGGTGTTCTCCCTGAAGTGTGCTTATAACTCATCATCGTAAATTGCAAATAATTTCCATAATAGGGGGAAACCTTGCTTGACACTAATGGTGCTCTTGATGAAGTTAGAAAGTCCTTGAGATGTATGCAATCATGTTACAATTATATTATATAGCCTCTTGATAGCAACTATGAGAGACTCAAGATATCAATGTCTTTCAATCTTTGGCACAAGGATTCCCTTAGGAATAAATCAAAAGCCTTTCGAAAGTCCATAAAACAACATAAAACTTGGCATGACCATTGTCTAGCCTCCTCAATAGTAGTTTTCACCTAATTTGCACCTAAGTAAGAGAAATTATCTAAGTCACAAGATTCGGCGAATTTGAACCTTCAGGTTCGAATTTTGCCGAATCTCAAGCTAATTCGAATCTAAAGGCGAATTTTAAGGCAAATTTAATTAAAAAAAAATTGAGCTTGGTTTCTTCACTTAAACGTTAGTCCTAACACCCTATGGTCTACCTACCCTAGTCCCAATTCCCAACCCGCGCGCAAAGTATTTCTTCTCTACTTGTCACTACTTAGGAGAGAAACCCTCATGCCAGTGCTTAGAGTTCGCAACTCCATGAGTTTTGATCTCAATGTTCATGAATCACTGCTACTGCTCAATCACCAACTCACTGTTTTAGTTACATACTATAATCTATAAGTGCAACTGTGGTCACAAACCCGTGATTCTATTTTGCCGCCATTGAAGATTGAAGTTAATTGCGATTGAGATTAAATTTATTTAAGCAGTTGAGCTAAAAGTTGAAACAAACCCTGAGTTGTGTATTTCCCGTTCCACGATTAAATTGTTGATGTAACTTTTATTTTTATTTTGTATTATAGTTCAGTTATATATATATATATATATATATATATATTCTCGAATCTAAAGACGAATCTCAATCGAACCTCATCGAGAAGTTCGAATTCGAATCGAATCAAATGGTCCTCGAACTCGAATTCGAATTTGAACCATGTGACTTAGGAAATTATTAACTCACTAGTGCAACCTTGGGGGCAATTTTAGGTTGGATGCCATTACCACCTCAACACTCAACTTCTTTGTTTAGAACAACTCTTAGACAAAGTCAAGGGTGGCTTCCCTAATTAAATGAAATGACTAACTAATCAAAGTATAATTAAGTGCAATACAAAACGAAATGCAAACTAAGCACTTAGAACATCAAATAAACCCAAGAGAAAAGATTGTGTTAAGCATAGACTAGTTGGCTTAAATGACAAGACAATGCTTTTGTGAGATAAAGAAGCATCAACTAGACATATCATCAACTTTGATAGTCTAATTGCAAAGTGAAAAACAATATGAATAAAAGATATGTGCAACTTAGATTACATGATTAATCTTCAAAGAATAGCGGTTCAAACCACTTTTGATTGATTTGTGCTGAAGGAAGAGTGTTAAAAATCAGTTTTGATTGATTAGAGCTCAAGGAAGAGTGGTAAAAATCACATTTGATTTCTATTAATCTAGCTATCAATCTAGAGCCTAGATATTAGGATGGAAAATAACAAGATAATCTTAACTAATAAAACTAAGTTTTGAAGATTCAACTTTATGTAACAAGTTGTTTGGTCTAATGCCCAAATCCACTTAAAGACATCTGTAACTGAAATTGTTTTAAAAAAGAAAGTAAATCTACTTTGAGTGTGGTAAAAACCGCTTTTGATTGGTGGTAAAAACTGCTATTGATTTTTGTGAATTGATATTCCTTTTTTTTAACAAGAATGCTTAGAGTTTTGTGTTACAAGAACTCCGGTTTAGCCGAAGTGAAGGAATACAAAAATTGGGGCGAGCTGACGACCTCACACAATATTGTTAGCTTCTTGATGGCAGTCCTGGGAGACAAATTCCAATTATTGACTTACATTTTTTTGAAATTCAAGTCTGGCTTATAAGTGTAGATCCAAACAAATTGGGAACATAACATGATACGGAAACAATACAGTATCACTTGCTTGCTTGAGAAGCCGTGAGCCCTTTAAATAGGGGACACAGTTGACTTTGATAACCCAACATGATATTTTTGTCTGCTTCCCTTTCTTGTTTTTCTTTGTTTGTTCTTCTTCCTCTTGTGAGGGGATGAGAGGGGCGAAAGACATCTGAATTTGAGCTTTCTAGAGTGTGATCTCTTTTGAGGGGAGCAAATTTTGTATTTTCCTTATCCTTGGAGACTTAGAAATTTGCGACTATTGCGACCAACCCAGCTTCTTGGTCTGGCCTTGCCTCTTTCTTGGTTTCTTGGTTCCAAGTGCTTCAAATTTGATATTGCTTGTCGAAGGAATTCCTCTTGCCGCTGGGTTTATTGGATTGGGTGCTTGATGTTGGGGTTCCTTATGTGGAAGATTTTGACGTTGATTAGTTATTGTCTTAAACTCTGTTTTTTTGCACTTTGAAGTTTTTGTTGCTTGTTGTTCTTTTTTCTGTTTGGGGCAATTTGCACATAGACATGGTATGAGTTGCATTTAAACGAAATCTGTTCATAATCTAACTCTTGGATATGGCTCCAGTCCCCAACGTTCAACTTCAGAGCCTTAGGTATCCCTTTCTCCAGGTTGACTTCCACATAGACTTGAGCACAAGAATACTGCCCCCTTTTGGATCAAAATTGTCCAAAAACAACCCAGCTTATTCCCAATGTCCATGAGTGAACTTTTCTCTCAGATATGAGGATGGAGGTGAGATAGCCTTACCTAATTTGGGGCAACTATAATTTTAGACTTCAGATTGAAATCCAAATTCCAGGGAGCTAAAAACATGCCTCTTGAGCCCATGAAAATCTCTTTCTTCTTTATTAAAGGACATGAAAACAAAATATCCATTACTAGCGACAAAGATGGATACTTGACCTAGCAACTTGGGGATCCAATGATCTGCGATTTAGGATTCTCCTATTTTTGGGTTTGGCCATAGATCGGTAAACTTGGTAATGAGGGATTTCTATGAGAGAGCGAGGGATTTCTTGCATGGTCTTGAAGGAGAGAGATCCAACAAGGGAATTTCATTTAGCTTCTTGATGAATTTCTGAAGGGTCTAAGATTTGGATTGCGGCTTTGAGGATGTACAAGAGCCATAAAGGCAAGGAGCTCATTTTGGTCACCTATATTCCTTCTAGCCTCCGAGAACCCAAAGTCGAGGGCAAATTTGAGATTGACCCCCCCATTGCAATGTAGAACTTTTGGGGTGGATCCATAGAGACCCAATGCGGCCTAGGGCGTGCTCCAGCGTTCCCAAACTTTGAATCGATGTCAAGTTCCAATTGCCGAGGACTCTAGACTGTTGAGGAACTCACACGTTTGCATCAAGTTCAACAAAGTAGAGGGTGATGACTAGGGTAGAAACCCTAGATGTGGAGCATGCTTGCTTTCGCTTCCATTCCTATGTTTCATTTTTAATTAATATAAATTTGAATTGATATTCCTTAAGGTTGTTAAGAGGACCTTATAATTTTGAAAATAACAGAAACATAATAACAAAAATCAACTTAAATTTAATAATTGAAGAGATGCTAAATAATTAGTGTCCCACCAAGTTTTAGAGACGTAGGAGCGGGGAAAGCACATGGAGGATGTGTGGAGACAACCCATAATTTTAGGAAAATTCATGCGGAACGGGGGAATGTTGGGGTCCATAGCATAAGGGGCCCCATCACTAAAATAATAAAAAATATAAAAGAATTTCAAATAACTATTATTTTTATGTAAATTCATCATTGTAATGCTAAATTGGAAATGGTGAAATGATACAAACAAGATTCACCAATCACCATTGTTATTACTTAGTTTTTTTGTATTTTGTTTTCTAATCTTTTTTTGTCTTTTATACTTTTAGGGTCTTTTGGAAAAATCGGGGGAATGCCCATAAGTGTTTGGGGGGGTGCCCACAAGCCCCCAATTTCGTGAAATGCATCCCTCTTTTCGCAAGGGGGTGCCCACAAGCCCCCAATTTCGTGAAATGCATCCCCTCTTTTCGCGAGGGGGTGCTCCGAAGAACCCCATTTTGTAAAACGCGTCTCACACATTGGCGAAATGTTTTGCTGTGCGTTTCGCCACATTTTGCAAAATGGGGGGCATGGCGAAATATTTCACCAGGTGCCCCCCATCCTAGGGGCATGGGAAGCATGAGGCCACACCCTCGACCTTATGAGACGCGTCTTTGTGGAACACTGTAAATAACCCATGACTGAATTATTATCAACATGGTAGATTACTTGTTCGTAATCTGCAATTTGTGATATATTCTTTGTTGTATTTTACTGCAGAGTTGTGTTAATGCTAAGAAAATCTGAATTCCAAAGATTATGATCTATGAAAGAAAACATCAGATTTTTACTTACATGGATCCACCTTAAAAGATATTCATTGATTAAGTACGAGCAGATCTAGGAAATGAAATCTTGTTAAGCTTATCTTTTGTAAGTGTAGATTTCACTTGGAATAGAATTTTTTTTTCCCCTTCTTGTAGATGGATTGTTGAAGAGAGAGTTTAGTGCCAAATAAGGTAGGGCTATGGAGTCAATAAGGACTCATCGAGAGGGCCTTCCTTCAAAAGATCATCGAGAGAAGAAGATTACTCTAGGCTAACCTCAATCTATTCTATGGGTTGGAGAAAATGTGCACACGATCACTAGGGAAGAGAATTGATCTCTCCTTTATTTCCAAAAATGGGTGCACTCTAATAGGAAGGCATTAATATTGCATGATTCGAATGAAGCCAATTATGCAAAAAAGAACTTTCTTGCTAGCAGAATAACAAAGAGAACTATGATAGCAACTAACATACCATATTCCTCTTCCAATTGGGTAGTAATCCCCTTTCAATAGCCAAACAAAAAGAAAAGAAATGACAATGCTATTGTAAATGTTACCTCCAACTTAGGAGCATGAAGTAAGAGACAAACCACACATACACAAGTAGATCCAAGATGTCCTCCAAAGCCTTTTGATCGATTTTCCATTGAAGTTCTCTAAAGAGAATGATTACAAGAGATCAATGACTAAAGCAAAAACCAACAACCATAAACCATGTGGTGGGATGGATGACCTCAACAACTCTAAGCACCACATCACATCCATTAGTTTATTACAACAAGTTTTGCTTTATAACAAAAGAAGCCATCAAAACAATAATACAATTTATTCTGATGCTCAGGAGAGAGCTTATTCATCTCCTACCTATCTTCTCTTATCATTTGAAACATTTGCATGCTAAGAAAAGTCATACATCCAAGGTAGCCACCTCAACATTTCATCAATACCAAAGTCTCTTCCCTTGTGATTTGTCATGAACCAAAAGAAGGAAACATCAATCATCATAAGCAAACATGCTGCAATCTTCATCATGAGATCATGAGCATGTACAATATCATCAAACATTTAGCATGCATGGCAAGTCTTCCCACAAGTCTCTTCTATCCAATATTGGATAGGGCTTGTATAAAGTTTAAACATCATCAACAATATCCTCAAGAGAGAGCTTTAGGCTCCTCCATCATCACAATATTGAATATTCTCAGCTTGGCACGAAGAAAAATGTTTGAACATGGAAATGGAATTTTGCCTCAAGTTACATAGCTGGAAATGACTGGTTTGTTTATATTGCTGTTCAACAACATTTCCATAATGCAAAAACAAATTTCCGTGTGCAAAACTAGATGAAATTTCCAAAATTTGAGATGGTGAAGATGGCTGGAAAATCCTGCGACAAAAGTTTGCTGTACTATCTCATTTCCAGCCTAAAAAATGGCTCAAGGGCTGATCCTTTATCCACACATGCATCCAAAAACATAGGGTTTCTTGGCTGGAATTTTTTTGCAATAACATCAAAATGAAACTGCCCAAAATCTTGAGAGAAATCTTGACAAGAAGGTGAAGAAAACAACTGAAAGTGACCATCCAAAGGCTCCGCCAAAAATGCGGAGGGGATTGGCGTGGTGACATTGGACTTCCCTCTTGGTTCTGTAAATTTTCCTTTAAAGCACAACTAGGGCTAAAACAATATATTTAAATTTAACTGAAATAACCACACGTGAACTTCTCTACAGTATGCAACAGAATATAAAACTGAGAACCGATTACAACATCAATCATATCAATAGAAACGACACAATCTTTTTAGGTAGAAACCCCCGGACAAAACCCAAGATGGGAAAACCGGTGCAACAGTATGAGAGGATATTTTTATTAAGAAAATATAGAGCTTTTACAATATCATAAAAATGATTTATGCCCTAGATGGCAAAATTGAAACACCCAACAAATCATTGAGAAAACCCTCTGAGATGGCACGATTCCCAAGGAAACTTTCTGCTGTACGGTGTACCTCCGCCAAAGTCTCTTGTCTCTCTCCTTTGCAATTTAGGGCTGTCTTCTTGAGTTAGTGCTCCTCTATCTTCTTTGCCAAAATTCTCTCTCCTACACTTCTTCCTCTGTCTTTGTTGGAATGCAACTATGTTCTCTCCACCAATTGATCTCTTCTTTATAACTTTAGGTAAAGCGAAAACCTTAATTTCACTTTCACTTAAAGTCAATAAACTTATATCACTTTAATTATTTTAGGAAAAATAATTAAATACAATTGGATTCCTAATTTAAGTCTTCTGCATGCAAGGACACATGCATGCAGAAAGACCTTCCTTGTTGTTGCTAGTTTAACACTCCCTCTCAACGAGGAGGGGAATCAGTAGCAACCCCAACTTATCCCTAAACTTCACAAAACTCTGTTTGCAAAGTGCCTTGGTGAAAATGTCTGCCACCTGCTCATCTGTCTGTATGTACTCCAACCTGATGGTTCCTCTCTGAACACAATCTCTCAAGAAGTGGTACCTGATGTATATGTGTTTGCTTCGGTCATGGAACACTGGATTTTCAGATAGCTTGATGCCACTCTGATTGTCACTCGAACACTCGAACAACCCGAAAAGTAACTTCCTCAGCCACATACCCTCACAAGCAGCCATGTTGGCTGCCATGTACTCGGCCTCTACCGAGCTCAATGCAACTGACTTTTGCTTCTTGCTGACCAATACACAATCCCTGATCCAATGCTGAAACAACAACTCAAAGTACTCTTCCTGTCCTCTACAAATCTTGCCCAGTCAGCATCTGTGAAACCTGCTAACTGCACACTCCCCCTGTGCTCATAAACCAATCCATACTCCACTGTACCTCTGATGTAGCGAAGTATGTGCTTCGCGACCGTCCAATGCACTCTTCGAGGGTCCACCATGAACTGACTCAAAGAGTTGACTGCAAAGTTGATGTTTGGTCGTGTGTTGACCAGATACACAAGTGATCCGATAAGCCAATGATACAAGGTAGGATCAAATCAGTCTGACCCTTATGCATCAATCTTCCTCCAGTTGGAAACTAGAGGTATGGCCATAGGCTTGCATTCCTCCATCTTGAATTTCTTTAAGATCTCTACTGCATACTTCTCTTGCCCAATGAAGAAGCATCCATCTCTCTGCCAAACCTTCAAGCACAAAAAGTAATGCATCAACCCAAGGTTTTTCATCTCAAACTCCACTGCAAGGTTGGACTTGCAACCTCCAATCAACCTCTCATCTCATGTAATAAAGAGATCATCCACATATAGGAACAGTATGAGAGGCACTTCACCTGTCAAGAAGTACAGGTTGTGGTCAACCTCACTTCGCTGAAATCCCTTCTCCTATAGATAGCTGTCTATCCTCGAGTACCATGCTCGAGGTGCCTGCTTAAGCCCATAAAGAGCTCGATGCAGTCTGCATACATGCGTCTCCTTGTTCTCCACATCAAACCCCTCTGGTTGTTCAATATATACCTCCTCCTCCATCACTCCGTTGAGGAAGACAGTATTGACGTCCATCTGATGGACTCGCCAACCCATCTTTGTTGCTAAAGAGATAATGGTCCGAATGGAAGAATACCTGACTACTGGGGCGAAGGTCTCCTCATAGTCAATACCCTCCTTCTGTGAAAACCCCTTAGCCACAAAGCGTGCCTTATACTTTTCCACACTTCCGTCTGCTGCATGCTTCACCTTGCAGATCCACCTGGATCCTACCACCTTCTTACCTTCAGGTCTTGGCACAACCTCCCATACCTGGTTCTTCATGATTGAGTCATACTCCTCAACCATGGCCTCCTGCCACAAGCCATGTTGTGTAACCTCCTCAAAACTGGAAGGTTAAGAGTTAATCAACTCTGTCATCAGTGCCATATAACTGAGTCTCTCTGGTGGTACACTTCGTCTGAAAGATCTTTGTGGAAAATCAACCTACCTGGAATCCTGTATTGTGGACCTGAACCACTTAGGCCTTGGCCTAGTGTCTACTTGGTGTGACTACTGGATGTCCGTCTCCTGCTGCAGCTCATCCTCCCCATCAGAGATAGGGGAATCCTGTCCACCTGACTCCCTCTGACTACTAGAGCCTGTGCCCTGTGTCTGTACTTGTACCTGTACATCTGGATCCTCCAACTTGATCCTCGTGTCTTGTGCTGGCTGCTGCTCTGTTGATGAATCCATAGATCTCTGTAAGGCCTTGTCCTCATTGAATTGGGCATCCTTGCTCACAATGATCCTCTTGCGAGCAGGAATGAAAATTCTATATGCCTTCGAAGTCTCACTATACCCAACAAGTAATCCCTTCTCTCCATAAGGGTCCAACTTCTTCCTATTGTCTGGATGAACATGACAATAACATACACTACCAAATATGCGAATGTGACTCACATCTGGCCGAGTGCTTGTGAAGACCTCCTTTGGTGTCTTCCTCCCCAAAGCTGTGTGGGGACACCTGTTCTGAATGTACATTACAGTCCTGTATGCTTTGACCCAAAGGAATAGTGGTAATCCCTGATCAAATAGCATGGCCTTGGCTTCTCCTAACATAGTCCTGTTCTTTCGCTCTGCAACTCCATTCTGCTATGGGGTATGGGGCACTGTGTGCTCCTTCTTGATTTCCTCTGTTGAACAATACTCCATGAATTCATTGGAGGTGTGCTCACCCCCGTTGTCTGTCCTCAACACCTGAATCTTCTTTCCTGTTTGGTTCTCCACGAGATTCTTGAAATCTCAGAATATCTCAAAGACCTCTGGATTGGCCTTAAGGAAATAGATCTAGGTTTTCCTGGAATAGTCATCTATGAAGGTTACATAGTAACTGTAACCATTGAAAGAATGGACACTCATAGGTCCGCATACATCTTGAAGTCCAAGGGCTCCTTGGACTTGTGCTCACTCTGTGGGAAAGGCTTCCTGATGTTCTTCCCCAAAGCACAACCCTTGCAGTGGTTATGCTTCTCCTCCTGTACCTGAGGAACTCCAATGACTGCCTGTCTCAAGTGCCTTGGTGCTCCATGGTGTAAGTGTGCCATCCTCCTATGCCACAACTCACCCTGACTGTTGCCGCTGCTAACTAGAGCCTTTGCAGGTTCAAAGTGTAGTATGTACACTTTCCTGCTCTTGATGCCGATCACCCGATCTAAGCTCCTATCTGACCCCTTGGGCCTGATATACACTCTATGGTCTCGAAACTTCACCTGATATCCCTTGTCCTCCAGAGTGGAGACTGATATGAGGTTCTTGGTCAATCCTGGAACATTTAACACATCAACAAAACTGAGGGGTTTTCCAGACTCCCTCTGAAACGAAACAGTGCCAACTCCTTGCACCTGATACCGTGCATCATCACCCAGCTCAACGTGGATCCCTGTTCCACCCTTCTGCAAGTCTCTGAAGAATCTCTTATGTCTAGTCATGTGATTAGATGCGCCACTGTCGATGTACCATATACTTCTCCCTGTGGTGCTTGCCATGCAAGCTATCAAACATAACTCCTCATCGAAGTTCCTGCTGAACTCATCCACCTTTGCAGATCCAGCCATCTGAGTGCTATTCTTCTTCTTCTTGTCTGGGCATTGGGAGGCAAAGTGTCCCTGCTTGTGGCAGATAAAACACTTGACCTTTGACATGTCAAGGTTTTTCTTACCATCCTTCTTCCTCTTTGCCTTACCCTTGCTCTTCCTTGTAAGGGCTAGAGCCTTCTCATCCACAATCTGTGGGGCATTGCTGGATGAGCCTGATCCTTGACCCATGCAAGTCTTCTCATGCACAAAGTCATCCCATAGTCTTTGCCAATCAGGGAGCTTCTCCCTAGCCACAACACCTTTGACAAAGGTGTCCCATGGCTTAGAAAAAGCCATTGAGGGCTAACTGAACTAGCTCCTCATCCACTATCTTAGAGCCAACAACTCCAAGCTCATCCTTGATCTGTGTGAGCCTCGTGAGATAAGGAACCACTCCTTCTCCCTTGGCCATCTTGGTGCTGCGCATCCTCTCTTGCAGTACCATCTTCCGGTTCTTGTTCTTGCTTTGGTATAGACTCCCCAAAGCTGTCCACATCTTTGCTGTGGTCTTCTTACCAGAAAGGTGAGGGACTATATGGTCCTTCACTCCATCCATGATAATCAACTTGGCTCTGGAATCAATCTTCTTCCAAGCTGCTAAATCTGTTGGATTTGTGGCTGCAACCTTCGTGGAGTCAATGTGCTTCTCTGCATCACTGACGTCTAGGATTCTTGTGATCCTTTCTTTCCATGTAGGAAAGTTCTGAGCACCCTGCACGACCATAGTGAAGTGTTACTTGTCAAACCGTAGATCTCCAATCTAAGTTTGTGTCTTCAATAGATTTGCCCCTGATCTATCACTTCTGTTGCAAATCTCTCAGCTTTAGCTCACCAAAGCTTTGATACCATGTAAATTTTCCTTTAAAGCACAACTAGGGCTAAAACAATATATTTAAATTTAACTGAAATAACCAAACATGAACTTCTTTACAGCATGCAACGGAATATAAATCTGAGAACCAATTACAACATCAATCACATCAATATAAATGACACAATCTTTTTGGGTAGAAACCCTCGGACAAAACCCAAGATGGGAAAACTGGTGCAGCAGTATGAGAGGATATTTTTATTAAGAAAATATAGAGATTTTACAATATCAGAAAATCGATTTATGCCCTAGATGGCAAAATTGAAACACCCAACAAATCATTGAGAAAAACCTGTGAGATGGCACAGTTCCCAAGGCAGCTTGCTGCTGTACGGTGTACCTCCGCCAAAGTCTCCTTTCTCTCTCCTCTATAATTTAGGGCTGTCTTCCTGAGTTAGTGCTCCTCCGTCTTCTTTGCCAAAATCCTCTCTTTCACATTTCTTCCTCCGTCTCTGTCGGAATGCAATTGTGTCCTCTCCACCAATTGATCTCTCTTTTATAACTTTAGGTAAAGCGAAAACCCTAATTTCACTTTCACTTAAAGTCAATAAACAATTAGATCACTTTAATTATTTTAGGAAAAATAATTAAATACAATTGGCTTCCTAATTTACGTCTTCTACATACAAGGACACATGCATGTAGGAAGACCTTCCTTGTTGCTGCTAGTTTAACAGGTTCCCCTCAGCTAGTTTGCTACTTCAGGACTTTAATCACACATGCTAGTTTGGGTGGTAACAAGCTCGAATAGTAAAAATGTCATCAATAGTCTGGTAGCAATTCATGAAACTCGTGTACTTTAGTTTTGAGTTTTTTCTTCTCCAAATGCTCTAAAAGCCACGCACTTAAAACCATGGCATAAAGTTTGGCAAAAGTACGGCCAAATATGATAGCACTATAGCTATTTGCATTAGACTATTAATTGATTTAAAAATCAAGAGAATGATATGCTGTGATCACAAAGGGAAGAACCCGAACAAACTACATCATTGTAGATATCTAGAATATGAAACGCGACAGAATCAATACCATGTGAATGAACCCTTCTCTTCTGCTTGCTTTCAGAACTAGATACACTAACTTTAAAATTGAGAACAATATTGATTGAGCAAGATTCGAAGATTGCAAGGTTCTAACAGAAATTATCAAACCTTGAGCAGAAATACTTGGAGCACGAACAAAAATACTCGAAGCTTAAACAAATGCCTTCTGTGAATGAACCCTTTAATATGCACTCTTTCTGTGTTGAGACTTATGTTTGATCACCTCTGTTTCTTCATATGTCCAGGCTCACATTACCATAAAAAACTACTTTTAGTTGCACATTGTACCTTTCTCTTGTTAAACAATTCAGTCAGGGGATCCATGTGACCTTTGATTATCCATGCGATTTTTTTGTACAAGCCTTCAGAAACCATTGATAGATTTCCTAGTGATTCACAACTTTATTATTTTGTAATCTTACTTTTCCATGCTTGATTTTGCTTTAGTTTATAGGCATATATTAGATTAACTTACACACCCCCGTGTAGTTTGCATGTTGATGTAAATTTTTAGTTGTACCTTCCATGGACAGTAACAGTGAGACATTTCTATTGTCTTTCTTGGTACCCGTGAGATTTCTTTTCAATAGTGTACACTTATACTGACATCAAAGCTAGATTCCACTTTGTTCTTCATGTAGTGGATCAGCTGTTTGACAATCTCACCCTGTTTTTAGGTAGAACAAGCCCTTAGAACCAGAACAGATCTGCTGCAACATGAGTGTCAATGTTTGTGTCTTAATGACGTTTCTATACATTCAAGTATCAAGACAGAAAATATTGCTCTGGACTTTTCTTTGTGGCACTGTTAATGTTTTAGATTCTATGCTATGGCAAAGGCGAGTTTCATCTGACTTGTGTTTCTTAAAACTTCTATTTTCAGAGAGGCCGTTGTGGTATTTATGGAGCAAATTGTCCTGAATGGATTATGAGCATGGAGGTATTGTGTTATCTTAGTATAAGAATATTTAGTTACGGTTGCATTTTGAAAAATCATTAATGAATGCAATCATAAATCTGAATATAACTGCACATAATGGATTCTGATTGAGAAATAGTTTGCATCTGATCCATGTGGTAATCAGTTGCAATATGTTTGATCCTTACTGACATCAATGTTTTGAATTCTTTGACAGGCTTGTAATGGCCATGGAATCTATTGTGTTCCTTTGTATGATACTCTTGGTATGTACATTTCTTCAAGCATATTGATGATGCTAGTCCCACTGTAATTTTCATCACTACCCTGGGGTTGTTTAGCAAACTGTTATTCCTATTTTAATTAAATATTTCTGGGTATCAGTATAATTCTAGTTTCGTTCATGCTCTTATCAGGCATTGATCACTGCAGATAACATTTATTTGGAAAATTTGATCTGCTGCCACAAGGCAATAAATGTATTAGAGAACACAGTTAGTTTTGGCAGAGAAATTAGTACAAACAGGTTACCATGAGTTACAGGATCAATTACAACTGGGTTACTACCGAGAATGGATTACTATCAGGTTACCACTGATAATTTTCCCCAGCTGTTTACCACCAAACTATTATTGGACCACTTAATGGATGATAGGCTTTGTAAATTAGAATATTATTTTATTGGTTATGTATGATAGTTATGTCAATGGTTAGGAAGTAATTATGTTTTCAAACATAGATAAGATAAGATATGATAATTTAATTAATGTCCACAAATGACCAAGTGATAGGTCAATATCGGTGTCCACTAAACAGGTCAAGCCTAGAGCTAAAATGTTATTAAAATTTAGGAGATATAATTAACAATAAAAAAGGCTATAAGTTGCATAAAACTTGAAAACAGTTATGGCTTTCGGAAATGGGAACTTTGTGGAAATGTGAACCCCCCATATGAGTACGTCGAGGAAATGCAATATATATAAAAAAACAATAAACACATATTTTGTTTTTCCAAGGAAAACCTTACGGGGAAACCCAAGGCCTACTTCCTCACATTCGTAGATAGCATCCCTAGTAAACCTATTGGTGTAGTGTAGTCACCGTGGGGGATTCACATAGGGCACTTGTGGCCACAGCAATAGCCAAACCCCTTGGACTAAATGTTTGGAAACATCTTGTCCCACCCTCAAGTACTTATGTGAGGGTGAGATTGTTGGTACTTTGATTCTAATCGATCTGTAAGGGCATACATGTCACAAGCAGGATTTGAAGTTGGGTAGGGAAGATAACAACATCTCTTAAGCACCCAAGCTAGACCCAATTGACTTAATGTTTGCAAACACATCATTCCACCCTTAGGTACTTAAGTGAGAGTTAGATTGTTCGTACCTTGCTAGCCCCATATAAATTGAGGGCTATATCCCTTATGTGCACGTCCTAGATGTTCTTGAATGGGCTTAAAGAGCCCCCCCCTCTGCAGCGTAGCTTTATAGTCATATGCTTCGAAAAGATCTACAACTTGATTACCCTCCATATGAGGCTGTGCATTCTGAAGAAGAGTTCATGATAACTTTAGATTCTGTACACCTGCCACAATTTAAAATTTAAATAGATAGGAGTAAGACCATGAGGCAGGTGAGGACCACTTCTCTTACCAAAGGTCCAAAGGATAAAACAAGAAATCAGATGTCCATAATATGCAATATGCCAACATTCAAAATATAAAGAAATGCATGAATTTAATACCATAGAATGTAAATTAAATCCTATCTACTATCTGGAAGAGGTTATTCATTCTAAATTAACAAGGCACTACATGTTACAAATATTTATTTTCAAGTACTGCCCATTCACAGGCAAGGGGGATTTTTCTCCATCAAAGTGGCTAAGATGGAATGCATTTGAACTAGCCACATCTTCAATTTTGGAAGGACTGAGCTAGAGTTTGTTGAATTTTCCATGCTTTCTATGCTTCTTGTGTCTTTGATCCCACATTAATACCATATCTCCTTTCTGTAAAGTCCTAAGATGAGCTTTCATGTTGAGCTTTCCTTTCACCTTCTCTTGGTTTTCTGCTAAATGGTGAAAGGAATGTCTTCAGAAACAATGTTCAGAGGTTTCACATACAAGAAACAAAGAGAGAAAAAACAATAACACTGAACTTCTTCACTCAACTTTTTTTTAACAGGCTCACAACTGCTCTGTTACCATATTAAATTTCTAAGCAGCAACATACAAAGAAAGAGTACACACCATGAAGGTTTTATAAATTGAGTTGTCTCAATCCTTTTTAATATCATATGAACTTAATTGTTTACCTTATACTATATAGTATCAGTATGTAATTGTTAAAAAATTGAAAACCTGGAGTAAACTAATTTTCTAAAAATAACCAATGCTAAAAAATGTTGCTAAAAATAAACAACGTACTTTTAGTGCTCATCGTTTATAAAGACATAGCTTATCTAATTGCAATTCATGCAAACTGTGTAGATCTCCTATTTTGTTTTGTTTAGATTGCATGCACTAGATCTACTAAACTGATTTTTTAAATTTATCTTTAGCATAATAATGTTTTCGATGTTGATCTTGCACTACTGTCACAGTAATGAGTATACAAAATGGCCATTAATTTCGAACAGTTTTTAGATTGAGGTTGGGGCGTTTTGAATTTTGATTTATATTATAATTTGTATCATCGTGATATATACTTTTGTACTTAAAAGTATTTATATTTAGTTTGTTTGAGTCGTGGTTTATAGCTTAATGCACCTTCAATTCGTTTCTCTTCATGTTTTCTTGAGACCCTATTCAATTTACTCTCTCTCTGACGTCCCTTGCAATCTTAATCTCTTAAACCTACCCTCAAATTTGGTTCTATCTCTCAACGATAACTAAAAATTATACCCATATTTGCATGCTCCCCATCCTCACAAGCAGGGGTGGCATTGGTAAACAAATTATTCTGTTTGTGTCTATTGATGGTATTTGATATGAAATTCTATTTGTTGCATGCTATATTTGTAGTGCTTAGTCTATGATTATTTTTTGTTATTATGTCTTTCTTTTTATTTTACATCCGTGTTATCTGAACCAGGCCGGTCATTGAACCGGTCAACCCCAAAATTATGAACCAGACCGGAACTGGAAAATATCAGACCAAAAAACTGGTCAACCAAAAAATACATAGAGGGGTTGATTCTCTTGATTTAATGTCAATCACATACCCTCATACAAAATAGAATCAAGTGGAAACATTGCAATTCTCAAATCCTGGAAACTGTTAACTCTGTTAAATTCTAAATGGGATCTAGAATTCTACTTTCTGCATATGAAGTCCAATGAGGTTGGAACCACTCTAAAACATCCTGAAACATTTAATGGCAATGTTTAAAATTTAAGTAAAAGTTATTCTCCTTATCTTTCATTTTTAATATTATTTGGGTCTAGTGTTAGTTTAAGGCTTTCTGTTTTACCTTTTATATTTTTATTTTCATGGTTGACATACGGACCTGTACGGAAACAGTCAGTTCTATACATAACTAGCTGTTTCCACATGGAACCAACCGTTTGTGATATGGAACTGGCCAGTTCAGCATGGAACCAGCCTTTCATAGTCTGAAACCTTGAATTGGACCAGTATGGCCCCAAAACTGGTCAGATGAGCTGGTTTTGCTAGTTCTGGTCCAGTTTAGATAACATTGTTTTACACTACTATTCCTCATCATGTACAATTACAACATGGAAGTTGAAAGTTTTGTGTTTCTTAGTATGCCATTTTCTTATTTCACTCCAATTTTGAGGCAATCATTTTACTGGGTGTTCTATTTCTAACTATCTCCTGTGTTCTTTCTATGTAAAGACCCATATGAATAGATGTTTTGTGCTTTCCTTGAGTTCGTTTTCAATTGTTGCATAAAAAGAGCCATCTAAATAAATATTTCTTTCAATTTGTTGTAGGTTCGGATGCTGTTGAGTTTGTCATTCGTCACGCTGAGGTCTCAATCGCCTTTGTCCAAGAGGCAAAGATTCCTGCGGTATGTCTTAAATTCATAATTGACATTTCTATGGATTGCATGTATAATAAGATGATTAGTTGTATAATGATCAACTTTTCCAAAACCCTTGTGCTTGTATGCTTTCCACACAAAAGGCAGAGATGCAAGGTGTAGTGTACACTGTACAGTATAGAAAACCAAATATTCTAATTTTTCCCTCTTGTATAATTCAGGAGAACTAGGGGGCAAGATAGTATTTCTGTAGCATGTAATAAATGCACATATATCTCTATGTATTATGGTTCATTATTTCCTAGCAATATAATTTTTTTGCACTTATTGTTATATTTGTACTTGGCTACTACTATCGTCTGCCTTCATTCTCTCTACTGGAAATTAGACTTTAATTACTGTTACATGGCTCCACTTTGGTTTTGAAAATTAAATTGTAAGAAGAAAATCTGTTTTTGTTTTGTCTAGAAAATACGTCTTATTTTAACAAGAGGATATTTACAAAAAAGCTGAAAATGAAAGCGAAGGGTAAATACAATGAAATCTTATATCCTCTTCCCTAGAGCTACTAAGGCTGCAACAAAATCAGAGTAAGCTAATCCATCTTTCTCTTTGGCATCCTTACTCAGAGAATAGCTTTGGCAGACAATTGTATACATACTTCTCACCAAGAGTGACAGATAGAATGGATTAAACTGACCTTGTTAGGAAACACATATTTGCACTGTAACTTCTAGATGGTAAGTTAAGCAGTAACATGAAGACAATCTCAAATGCATGTGAAGTGATAAAGTAATTTGGACCAAGAGCCGCAAAACAGCACTGCTCACCAATTATGCCGACCCTGAAACAGAACCGAGTGACCTAGGCCTCCCACAAACTTCCCAGCCTCCCACATGCTTTGACAAATCACTGACCTTGACACCTTAAAGGGGTGTGGGGAGGAGATTACATCACATAATCCTAAGGAGCCTTGGATCAACAGTTCTTTTTGGGCAGACAAGAACTGGTGCCACAGGAGGATCTGCCATGGAGTGGAATCTTCAAGGTTTCTAACTATCCACTTTGCTGCCAAAATAAGGCCCTCTGTTGCAACATCAATAAGTCCAAGGCCATCTACGTCTTTAGGCATATTGCACACTTCCCAAGGAACCATAGGAATGTTAGAAAGTGGCAACAAGGAAGGTCTTCTATCATTGCATGTGTCCTTGCATGCTAGAAGACATTAAACAAGAAGTCAAATGTATTAATGTGATTTTTCGAAGTTTAGACTTAGGAAAATATATTAATTAATCTAATTTGATTTTGACTTAATGGAGTCACTTTTATAAAGTGAAAAGTGAAATAATTTAAGTGATGGCTAATCTAATCTTGGCTAATTAATGGAGTCATTGATCATACCAGAGGATCTCATCCATTGATCCATAGTGAGGGTTAGGGTTTTCGCTTAGCCATTGAGTCAAAAGAAGATTTGGTGGAGAGGGCACATACACGGAGACAAAGAGAAGTCAGACAGAGAAGTTTGCTGAGAAGATGGAGGAGCTTGATCTGGAGGATTCGCAGGAAGATCAGGTAGAGCACAGGGGCCATACACATTCACCCAACAGGAGACGGTACAGATTCGACAGACTCTGTACAATAGCAGCCGTACGGATCCATACAACTGACGCAAAGGGCTGTACTGCTGGCGCAAGAGGCCGTACAAGTGCGTAGGGGGCTGTACCGTTTCGGTTGGGTTTGCTCAGTGAATTTTGCAGAAGCTCTATTTTTCCAGGTTGGATGTATTCATCTGCTGGATTGTAATTACTCTATAGCTTCGTAATAAAAATTTCATATTTGACTACTGCACCGGTTTTCCCATCTTGGGTTTTATCCGGGGGTTTCCATACCCAAAACACTGTGTCTAGACTCTATATTGATGTGATTGTTGTTGATGTTTTTCAGTATTTACTTTTCGTTGCATTACTAGTAAAAGAAACTCATGTGTGGTTATCAGTAGAAATTAAAAATATACTGTTTAGCCTTAGTTTGAGTTTTAAAGGAAAATTTACAAGGAATTCCTTTCACTGCCATACGTGGACCCTATGCTGTTGGGAGCAGGGAGTGGAGCAAAAAGCGAAATTTTCAAAAGCTCCCATTTCCGGAGCGTTTTTTATATAGTACATATTTTAATATTTATTGATGGATTTATATCTAAAAAAACATGTAGGATGTTGAATTAGATATAGAAAATATGGATTAAAGTTAAACCATATAACATCAATCATTTAGTACTTATAACTTATAACATTGTCATCAAATGATCAACCATAACAGCTTTTATAGGAACTTGGCAAAGAAGGGAGGTACCATAACATTGTCATCAAAATATCAACCCAGTTTAGTTTTAGTATAGGAGAGGTAGGGAGTGTGTTGGGAGTGCGCTCCCACCCAAAACTGGGAGCATTTTGGAAGCGAGCTTTAGGAGCGGGGTGCTCCCCCTCAACAGAGTTTGGGCCAAAGAAAAAACCTGAGGATCTGCTCCAATCTCTTGAACTGAGCCCTGCTTGGGAGTCAACAAGAGACATAGTAAATGTGGGAAGCTTGAAGAATTCACGAAACTACTTTAAGCTTTCCTACAAAGGGAAGGTCCTTATACTGTTCGATGAGAAGCTTGGCCTGAAGCTGTTCTAGACACTAGTTCCACATATCAACTGAAAGATCAATACCAAACAAACCCTAGATATTGGACAATCACCCCATGCTTTACCCAATTCCATAGATACAGAATCCAAGCTGGTGGATCATCAAACCCAACCAACCAATAGTTGTTTTTTCATTCACTAATCACTGCCCCAGAAGCACTGCAGAACATGTCCAAGAAACCCCAAGTAAACACCACCGAGTTCTAATGCCCTAGGTTACTTATTGGATTCACCCCCTTGTTGGTAGTAGGTACTTTATTTTATGAGCCAACATGGATTTTCTTAATAAAATAATAAAAGCCAATATAGATCCATATTAAACACCGAACTATCAAACCCCAAGAGGATCAAATTTCTGGAGGTGTAAATTTTTTATGGACATGTAAAAAAATTAAGATTAAAAAAATTACTGTAAGAAATTGGATCCCTCAAGGTGCTTGATAGATCTGGGTGTAAGATGGATCTATGCTGGTAATGCTCATTGAAAATTTGAACAAATTGATTGTTGTCTTATGTGACAAGTTCAATTTCAATTTTAAGGATTTGATTAGAGTGCTTTCATTTACAAAATAATTTGCTCTTAGAGGGAAATTATGATTCAACTGAATATGGTCAAGATGGGATACATATATGATATTAGACACAATTGCTAGGTTGTTAGTAAGACACCAGTTTTAGATTAATTATTGCACAGCCAAGTTGAATGAAACCCATTCTGATACTCACTTCCTGTAATTTTTGATACCTGAGAATGTTTCGGGTACTGAAATAGCTCAGAAACGTCTGGAAACATTTCCAAACCATTTTCCCATTTAAAATGGCCAATGGCTTGGAAACATTTTTGAGCCAGTTTCCCATTTGGAACGGCCCAGAAACATTTCTGGGCTGTTGCTGACCTTAAGGGGTGTTTCCAGACCTCTAACGGCTTATTAGGGCTATGTGGGAAACTTACATCACACATACCACTCTCTTGCCGACATCATACTTTGTTACTTAATTCATAATACTCAATACAGTTTTGGTAGGATAACCAGTTAACACTAAACCATTACATATTGGTCACATTCAGTTAACACTAACACTCAAACATAACAAATTTATTTGACTGTTGTATTAAACTGACATTTGGTATTTGTCAATCTCATTTCATTCCATCAAAGTAGGATGGATTATGAAACTGACATTTCCTATTTTGTTAATCTCATTTCATTTTTTCAAAGTAACATGGATTATTACATGTGGCAATTTTATTCTGGTAATGGAAATATTTATTTTAGAATAGCTTTTATTTTCTGAGATATTATTTGGGTTTATAATCTACTCATGAATTTTCTGGTCTTCTCTTTTGTAGATTTTGAAAAGTTTGCCGGCATGTTTAGATTATCTGAAGAGTGAGTATCCTTGGTATTTCAGCATTCTTTTCTTACCATTTAATGACTCTCGAGTTTGTCAAGCTTTATTTTTACAGTAAATCTGATATCGGACTTTTGAGTGCAGCAATTGTGAGCTTTGGCAAAATCACAGATTCAGAGAGAGAAGAAGCTGAACGCCTTGGAGTCAAAGCTTATGCTTGGAATGATTTTCTGTTGCTAGTACATTCCATATGCCTTTAAAATTATTGATTTGATGATTACTTGTGGTTTTGTAATTTGCATGCCTAGAAATGATTTATTGGATTGGTATTCTATTTTAATCTTTGTTTTTTATTTTTAAATCCTTGGTTTATTCCTTCTTCTGCCAAGAGGCACATTCTACAGTCCAGTTAGGATCTGTAGGTGTTAAATGGTATCATCTACTTTCTTTCAGTTTCAGGAATTTCTTTTTAGAATTTCCTCAGCCTTCAATCTGAAGTTCAAGCTTATGGGAACTGTGATACAAGATGGCAGTATAAGGAAATGCAATGCTTTATCTGTATCCCACTGGCAAAATGCAAGTGGCTATTGCAACTTTATATTGTTCATCACAAGAAAAGTTTGAATGTCTTCCAGACAATGGTGAAGACCTTTCTTCTTGAGTGGAAACCTTATGACATTCCATTTACACATTTTGGATCAACTCTCTTTATTTCATGCTTGCTACAACCTACCTAATTTTGACGATCTTTCTTGGTAGATGTGTCTGCCACAAACTAAGTTTTCTGACAGCCTATGCTATCCTGTTGGAACACATACAAATTTTTTTATTTCCAGTTTCTGTTTTCTTAGACCTGGAATTATAGAGTGGAGTTTATCAAAGCGAAGTAAAATGGTTATTTGGGCCGAATAGATCTCTAAATACCTTAATCATTCAATAGTTTTGAGAATTTCTGTGTTTGATCATGTAGTGCTTTATTTGCCCTCTAGGTACTTTAGTGTGTATGTCTGGATTATGTGTTTGGTGGAAAAATATACCAGCTGAACCATGTTTACAAAGTAGTTGGCTGCACCAAAGTAACTTATAAAGGCCATTTTTTCATATCTACTGCAGGGTGAAGAAAGGAGTTTTGAACTATCATTACCCAAAATGAGCGACATTTGTACAATAATGTATACTAGTGGCACAACTGGTGAACCTAAAGGTGTATTAATAACAAATGAAAACATTGTTTCTATGGTTACTGGCATTGCTTATTTTCTCAAATGTCAGAATGAAGAGGTAAAATCTTTCAATTACATGGTTAATCTTTCAATAACTTCATAAATTGAATCTTCATCTATTCATACATATATTAAACATTTTTAGAACTTATCTATTGGTTCTAGCAGTCTTGGCATTCTCTTTAACTCACTGATGATTTTATGTGCTGGAAAACTTTTTTGCAAACTTGCAGCTTACAGAGAAGGATGTTTATTTATCATTTCTTCCTCTAGCACATATATTTGATCGGGTGATAGAGGAATTTTTCATATCAAAAAGTGCTTCAATAGGCTTTTGGCGTGGGGTATACTGCTTTGCATTGTTTTCTCTCAATTGTCTACCATCTTTATACACTTAAAATCCTGTACTAGATTCTTAATTTCACAACAGTGCTTGTTTATTTCCTCAGGATGTAAAACTTTTGGTGGAGGATATCGCAGAATTAAAACCAACTGTCTTCTGTGGTGTCCCACGTGTCTTTGATCGCATATATTCAGGTACTATATGCAAAACTATAACCGATGATTCAGTATATATCTGCTATCAGATCCATGCCTGATGCATTTTTATTTCTATTTGTTCATTGGAGACATTAGCTAATATTTATTTATTATCTCAATGTCATTTCTTCCAGGTTTAAACCAGAAGATCGCTGCTGGTGGATTTCTGAACAGAAAGGTGTTTGAATACGCATACAAATAGTAAGATTTGAAAATACCAAAGTCTGCAGTTTGTAATTGTTTTATGGAGTCCTTGATATCACATCGTAGAACTCTTTCTTCCTCAGTGATTCACAATTTTCATCAAGGACATGTGTCCTCAATAGTTCCAGATTTCTAATTCATGCTTGTTTGAAATAAAATCGCAGCAAACTTAATAACATGCGCAAGGGGTTGAAACATGAAAAAGCATCTCCAATTTTTGATAAAATTGTCTTTAGCAAGGTTGGTGAAAGGTCCTTTTCTTACTGACTGCTACTTCATTACGGGATTGGTGATATTTGAAAAGAGTTAGCTTCAGTTATTATCTTTGTAACATGTCTTGCTGTTTTGAGTGGACTTGGTTTTCATTGATATAGGTTAAACAAGGCCTGGGAGGACGTGTCCGTGTAATGTTATCAGGAGCAGCTCCACTTGCAAAACATGTGGAAGAATTTCTACGAGTAGTCACCTGTTGCCATGTTGTACAGGGCTATGGTATGTGTGAATTTCCTAAGTTTGATAGCTTAAATTTTGTCGTCAATGTGATAGACATGTTTAATACATTTAAAAAAAATGCAGCCATGTAAACTCGATTTTTCCCATGGAAAAATAGGCTTTTGAAAATTGAAAGTATGTTACGTCAGTCAAATGATTTTGACCTTATTGGTTTTAATCTAAATACCTGCTCTATTCATTATAATTTATATCGTTGATACAATCCATACATGATATGATATACAGCTTCACTCCACCATTCGTTTTGTTACACAGAAACTCTTCCATCTTGGAGAGATGGCTGAGCTGACCAAAGTGGTAGATTTTATAGTTGCAGTATCTTTGAAATTGAAATTCATGAAACTATGTGTGGATTTTCTGGCAAGCATCAGGAAATTTAAATGACATCATTAGTGTCTTTGAATGGAGGGTGGAAAATCTACTTTAAGCTTTATAAGTCTTTGAAAGTCAAGTTCACAAGGTGTCAACTTGTTCAGGTCATTTGATGATTCATTTGTAAAATTGGATCTCTTGTTCCCTTGTTATGTTATATGAAATGGGGTTGTAATCCTCTATGTTGCAAATGAAGAGATCGTATTTAGGAATGAGGAAACCTCACTGATAACTCTAATGATGATTCCCTCACTGTATAAAAATTGACGTTGAGATCATCTTTACCCTAGTTATAGACTTATAGTTAGGGCCTATTGAAAGATTTTTTGGAGAGTTCCATAAATTGTAACATTTCTTTAAATCACTGATAACTTAAAGATAAATCTCTAATAAGGAAAACCTATGATACAGTTGATTTTGTGAGCAGTAACCAAATATCCACTAACCTGTTTAGGACTAAGAGATTAACCTAAGAGACATTTATATTGAAAATTTAAACTCATTAAACTTCCAATACAATTTCATGTCTCAGTTTAGAAATTTTTTTATTAGATTTGAATTCTATATAATTTTTGATGTTTCGATTTAATAATGAACATTAAAAGTAGGAAATAGAAATACTGATTTCTTATCATTTAGAAAATGGGTTCATAAGAAATGATCTCATCTAGGCATGGAATTTGAATAACCCTTGCATGTCAGTAGTCACTATTTTTTTGTGATCTTTTGAGTTGAAACTAGTTCTTGCATTCAAGTTAAAGATGTAGTGCCCATTTTAGTTGGGTACCCAATTTTTCAATGGTAAGCAGTGAAATCAAAATAATACATTTACAAGCCTCTCAGCTCCTTTCAAAAACCAGAAATATACAGAGACCTATCCTGAAACTATATATTACAGTCTTCCATTCAATAAAACAGTACAATGCCTCTGATCATGCCTTCCTGAACCGCAATTTCACCATCTGCCTTGCATAGGATACATCTTTTTGGCCCATTCTAATTCCTTTCTTAGTCATTATCCCATGCAAACATCTTATTGGAAAGAGCCAAATGAAGGTCCTGATTTTGAGAAGACAGTCTAGCTGCCAAGTTAGCTCCACCACCCAAGCTTTTCTCTATTCAGATCTTCTTCAATCAGATCCTCATACCCTAATTTTGCAGTTAGCATTCCTATATCTTTATTTCGAGTCCACATGAGCTCATCATCTTGATCCCGGAGGACTTTGGCACTGTCATTTAACTGAGAAATGTAAGACCATTCTGCTGGCAGATTGCCTTGCAAATTCAAATTTTCAGCAGACTTCCAGGTTTGATACCATCCTCCAGAGTCCAGGGGCGCATAGACCAGACACATGCTAGTCTTGAAAAAACCTTGTGTATCTCTTCAATCAGATCTATAGGTAATCTATGGTTTCCACTGCAGCCATCCCAAGGATCTTACCCTAGTCGGAGCCTATCATCTCTTCCTATTTTCCAGGCATCCCGTTTACTAATAATTGGAATTTACCAATCCTTCACAAACAATTGAGTCTCCCTTAACAGATTTTCTCTCTGATCTAATTCATTCTTCCAAGGAACTATATCTCTAAAATGTTGAGCTCTCATTAATTTGCCCCTGAGGCCCTCGTTAAAAAAGAGTCTCCACAGACTTTATGCAGGCAGAACCTGACTGAAGAAATAGATGTCTTTTAGGCCTCAAACACCAGCCCCTTTTGGCCTTGCTAAATTTGTCCATTTGACAAGAGGGATACCTTCACTTTGCTTCTTCCCTGTCCAGAGAAAACTAAAGCTTTTTTTCCTGATCTTATCCATTATTCCTTTAGGGATATGGGCTATCGATAACCAGTAAACTGCAATGCTTTCCAGAACTGACTTTACCAATATCAATCAAAACTACCTCCATGAGACTAATCCTGGATTCTATTTTCTTATGTAACCACAGCCAATGTGCAAACCTGTAAACATTAGGTTTTGGGTTGAGACCCAAGTACTTACTTTTTGGTCTATAGAACATGAAGAAAGGGGGAAACCTGAGAGATCTGCCTTTCCAGATCAGGCCACAGACCATTAAAAAGCATACAGGATTTATTAAAGTTTACCTTGATTCCTGTTGCACTATAATATGTTTTCAAAAGAGCTTTAAACTGCTTCATTTCTTTGAGAGTTCCATGGCCAAATAGCAAGATGTCATCTACAAACAGTGAGTTTGTAAAAATCACAGCACCTGCCACTTTAATGCTTATGATGGTACCTTCCCTTTTAAGGCCTCTGCAATCATCATGCTTAGATAAACCTATCAACTTGCTAGTATTGCTTCCTCTTACATTTTAATGGACTCTTCAAAATCACTTGAAGGATGGCTCTTGGGGTTAAGAATTCACTTTCATGTATTTACCATATGGACTGGCCAACCAACCACAAGTGTATAAATGTTTTTTAGACTTTGATTAAGTTCCTGCCTTTTTATAACTATGGTCCCCATAGTGAATCATTCCATTCAAATTTTATATAAATGTTTTTTAGAGTTTGACTAAGTTCCCGTGTTTTTATAACCATGGTCTCCATAGTTATTCTATTCATTTTTTTGAAAACTAGGGGAATTGACAATTGGGGCAGGGCTCGCACTCTGTGACATGATGTCAATTCCCGTTTGCTACCACTATACCCCTAGGTGCACCCACATAATCTTGCCCCTGTTGCCGCCTTTCACACACCTAGGCCACGTGGCAGAAATCTTCAAGCCACTCGGTGTGTCCTAGGGGTCAAGTCTCGAGTCAAGGCTGTCACCTTGTTCTTGACTCCTTTGTTTAGGCTCAACTCCTAACGAAGCCAAGGGGGGTAGACCCTATTAAGTTACCAAGGCAAAATTATTTAGTATGGTGATGGTATTAAAGAGTGTTTTTTAGGAGTTTTGACTTAACAATTGTAAACAACAAATAACCAGATAAGATAATCACAAGGAAGCACGAAATGACACACAATCGCATATAGATTGAAAGAAATAAACAGTTGACCAGTGCCAAAAATGGAGTCAAAAATATTTTAGGAGTGCTTGCAAGTGTTGAAATAAATGTTGTGCAATTGTATCTTGGTTGATTTTAAATTAATGTGAAGATGAGTAATTTAACTTAGGCGAGGGGACTCCAGATATACCCAGGGGGTACTTGAAGTATGGCCAAAACTAAACCGTCATGGCTACCGGCAAGGAATATGTGGGCTGAATGGAGTCTTTGAGGCTGTTGTTCATAATGCACCCAAAGGTGTAACAGAAATCGGCGCCCCGAGGTCACTTTTTAGGAGTTCTCGCTTCCTTTGGGTATTTTGCCACCGTAATGGTTTGATCGAGGCGTTGGATTTTCGCTTGATGGTTTATCAATTTGGGGAGAGTGAATCCTAATTATTCTAGTCAGTGAAGTGCTTTTGATGCAACTTGACTGATCGGACGAACCGCAGCCAAGTACAGAGCATACACACTGGAGTCTTTGTTATTTTTAGTAAATTTTAAGATAGGTGTTCTTGTGAAAAAGAAAGCCCTCTAGGAATCTCTTTCGATCCAAGTGGATCTCAATAGGGGAATCAAGGAGGGGTTAATTTTATTATGGCTAATGAAACAATTGATGAAAAATGAATCAAAGATACACAACGCCGGTTTTCTAATAAGTCCTACCATGCATCTCTTTCCCCTTGCGGGTCAATCGAGAAGTCATGGGGTAAGTAGTATGATTACTACTGAAATTAAAGTATGGAATAATGCAAAATTATATCAAAGTATACAATCCTGCATGTCAGTACTAAACTAGAGTAGAAAAAAGGGAAAAAGCAAAAAAGTGAAGCAGACGTAGATCCCCCTTGGGGGATGGGGAGCAGGCTCGAAAAAGCCTACTCAAAAAAGATTTTCTTTTATTATTATTGGTTACAATATCAGCAAATTGAAATATTAGAAACCTCTTGGTCCTTATACGGGATGAAACCAAGATCTTACAACTTTCCAAAATTTTTAAATTTTAGTGAAAGGGGAGACCCCTGGGGGGGATTTGAACGCTCCCGAGGCCACTTTCGAACAACAACTTCTTTTCTTTTCTGTTACACTTGCTAAAAACCGGCAAGCATGTTAGAATAAAATATGTCCAAAAGCACTTTAAGAGTACCTTTGGATCAGCCTACCTTAACTCAAAAAAGACTAAGTTAAAACTAGCTAAACAGGTGAAAAAGGAACCAAGGAAAGCAAGCTTTCCTTGGGATCTTGGCTTGCTGTTTGTGCAGCCAATGAAATATGCACTGATTGTTGGATTTAATTTTTTTTAAAACAGAAAAGGAAATCTAGAGGATGCAACCTACTGATTTTCTTTAACTTGCCATGCAAAATGGACGATTTTCTTATGCTAGATCTAGAATGCTTAATGTTACTTTTCAGAAATGAGATCTAGACTATGAGCTTTGAAATAGCAGATCTATGTAAATTTTACTTTAATATAACAGATCCGAATGATCACAAAGCTTTCGAACACAGTAACTAGGTAAGAAAATTGATTTTTTGAAGGAGAAAGAGAGAGAAAGAGTGCTGGAAGCTTGGGAATGTTGGTCTTTGGAGTCTGCTTTGGTGGAACACCGAGGGACTATGTCATTCAGAAGATCTTGAAGATGAGGAAGATGCAAACCAGCTCAACCTCTTCTACAAGCGAGATCACCTGCAACTTAGAAATCCTTGCACAAACAGATGGTTAAAACATAGGTGCTGCTGGAAGAGATAATTGGAAAACATGCAATTAAACTTAAAATATATGCAACTCCAATAGATTTGAAACATGCAAACAATAAGAGCATAAATCAAACTAGAATACACTCTCTCCTTCAAGGCCAACAATTAACTAGCAAAAGCAATGATAAATAACACAGATTATATCTCATAACCATTTGACAATCACTATCCACACATGAAGAGCATTACACCATAGATCTTGCCTCCAAAGCTTCTTTATTCCAGAATAATAAACAGTAACACAGTACAAGAGCAACAACACCTCAATCCCAGTTCTAACTCAGCTTGGAAGAGGTGATCTGAGCTTTATTTATACAAAAGATAGGAGATCCAACCCAGGGGGGCGCAAATCCCAAGGAGACAGATCACTGCAGCTGAGGGAGAGTCAATCAATTCTGATCTGAAGCCGAACTGAGCCTACTTGTCAATCGGGGGGCTGATTGAGCTAACACATCAACCCACAGACTGACACATCAATCCACTGAGCTTCCAGGAGAGCCCACATGTGTGGAGGAGAGAGAGAGGGTGCAATTCCCCATAAAGGATGCTGAAGATCAACTTTGGAATTGTCCAGATCACCTCCTTCAGTCAAGGATTTGTCAGATCTAGTCAATCTGGTTCAGATCTGACTGATTCAATCAAATCGGCTGAGAATCCACTGATCTAGGATTTTGGATTTGCTCCATTATTCATCAATTTATTAATTAAAATAATCAATAATTGATTTTTTGGGGTTTTTTGACCCGAGTGATGGAAAATCACTCAAAACCTAAAAAAAGTGGGTCCATGGGTTTACATGGTGCTCTTAGCTTGAAAATGAGCACATACATGACTGAAACTGATTATTTGGCCCACTTTTATTACAAAACCAATTTTTCCAATTAAACTACTAAAAAATAGCCTAAGTTTTGGAAAAAATAAATTTTAATCAAAAACACTGAAAAAATTAAAAAAATTGAAAAACCTAGGGGGGACTTAGACATGTTCATATGACTCAACCATGATGCCTAGCATGTTTATACATTGACACGTGGACTCTAGTAACCTCAATAGGCCTAAATGTCAAGTCGACCACCCCAACTTTGGAGGTATGGAGTGAAAAACTCAGAAATTATTAGTCGTTTATTCAACAACCAATAATAACCAAGGGAAAAAACGCCCTGGGCTGATCGGATTTGATAGATAAAGTCTAAGAGACCGAGTCTTTTACAGACACTATCATGCTAGAACATTTATTACAATTCCCCATGGGGTATGAACATGTGATATAGTACAACAAGCACTTCCTAGAAGTATTTCCGAAGATCTTCTGAAGTCCGAACAAGTTATCCTTGTCCGGTTCACCAAGCTCACTTGATAAAAAACCATTAAGTATGGGACATGGGCTAACTGAGATTTGAATCCGTGACGTCGCAAAGAGTGCCTTAACAATACACTTTATCATCCCTTGGTCTACACCCCTGGGGGTAAAATTTTCTTTTATCTTTTAGCCATTGGGAAAGATACCCTAATGTTACGCTGCACCTATACCCAACGCACCGTCAAATGTGCCCCAGGGAGAGAGAGGCCATTTTTTCGACCAGGAGGGGTGTTATTCAGTAGTGGTGGTCATGGCCGGGCCCTTTGGTCCTTCCTTTAGGAGTACTATGGCTTAATGGCACTGTTGACTGCCCTTTGTTGGGGCTCATAGGGGTTGGTGTTCGGGGATCCTAGGGTTGATCACTGGGTCACATGATCCCACACCTTGTTTGCTTGCTTTGATGGCCTTTACTTTAGCTACGAGACCTTGGTCTCACTTCATAGCCACCCTAGACACCCTCCTGGCCTTTCAGCTAGCTAGCACCTTCTCTCCTGGGTCTCCTTCCTCCCAAGTCGTACATGCTGCTTTGAGGGGGGGTGTTCAGGGATTTTTCAATATTTTGGGGTTAGATGGGGCATGGCGCCCTCCCTCCAGCTCACTCCATCCTTTCGTTCGGAGTGATTCGCTTATTTTAACAGTTTTTGGCACCTAGGGGGGAAATACTCCATGTAGCCTACTATAAGCCTACTTTAGGCTATTTTTATATTATTTTATGTTATAATTTTAAGTTGACATTTTATAATTTCGAATTGACTTTTTAAGGCATGTAGGCTTGGGTATTTTGTAAAAGTGAGTGTAAGATGCTATAAATAAACCTCCCATCACTTCATTTTAATATAAGACAAGTGGGATAAAACATTATGCACTTATTCTACCCAATTAGGGATCTTTGAAGTGAGGCATTTCCTCTCAAGGAAGATATTTTTTGGGTTTTGATGGCAAATTCTTGAAGTTTCTTTGGTTCAATACTCTTGCAAAGGTGATGCTGTGATTTGTTGGTTAAACACGTGCACAAGGAGGTGTCAAGGGCTTTTCTTGATCTCTCTTTGTTAATTGTTGATGAATGACGTATGTTTATGGATTGAATGGTAGCCATTAGGGTTGCATTTTGTCTTGGCTAGATCGTCGCCAACCTTTAGGTACCTTGGTTGTAGAAGTATGTCCTTCTAGGGTTAGATAGAACCTTATGACTTTAGGGTTAGTTGCAAAACCTAGGCTAAGCTTTTTAAGAGGTATGCTAGTCACTCCTTAGAAGCCCTAGGTTAGGGAGGGTTTTCTCCCTTTGTCCCAAAACCTCTCTTCTTTGCAAAATCTAACATCTAGGGTTAGTTTCTCTTGCATTTGCATGTGTAAATTTGTATTTTCATGGTAGAATTAGGGTTATAAGTAGGTCTCCACTTTTATGTTAAAACCCTAGAAAATAAAAAAAATTAATTTTTTCAATTTTTTGGCCTCCCTAAATTTTCGGCCCTCTCCTACAATTTCTCCTTACCCTATTTGTTCCTAGATACCCTACGGCGAAATTGTAGGAGGCCCTAAAAATATAAAAATTACCTAAAACCTAAATTCTGCCCTAAAAACCCTAAAATTAGTCCTAAAACTTTTAATATCTACCCTAACAAACCCTAGCAGCCTTTACCTCATCTCCTTACCTCCCTTCTTACCTTCACATTCCTTTTTAACCCTCGCCCTAGTTTCCCTCTTCCTCTTTCAACCTCGGGCCTGCTTCCTTCCCTCCTTGTTACCCTCTGCCTCTTCTCTGGGTATTCCCTCCCACCTCTGTCCTTCATCTTACGCTTGGTCTCAACTCAAGGGTCTGTCTTAAGGCCAAAACAACCAAGGGACAGTCCTTTTCAGTGGCTGCCCCAGCCTGCAGACTGCTCAGTGTAATCGCATAAAGGGCGTGAAATTTGGTGCAGGCCTCCCCCGCATTCCTAAATTCCGGCACATGAACACATAAACCAGTATCAAATAGACTGTTGAACAATTGTAACTGAGGTCTGGAAATTACATCTAAACACTGTTGCTACATACCTTTGATGACAGTTATTTACAGTGAACGAATGTACAGTTTTATAGTTAATTAATTGCTTTCAAGAATAGTAAATGTTTATGTATGATCTGGGTGATATATACTACTGAAATAAAGTGAATGCCAACACCTTGTCGTTATTCATTACCATAATATTGCTTTATTTCCTGATCTACTATTGTGAAAGTGGTTGGCTAATTGCATGGATACACTTATTGCATGGATACACGTGAATGAGGACAGATGGTAGCGAATGGTCATGATTACCCGTGTCTTCATAATTGACATATCATTGAATTTATGTCATACTGCTGTTAGAAGTGTTGTTTACATTTTTGTTATGAATGAGTACTTGTAACTATTACACTTGCCTTTTTCCATTGGCTATACTTGTAATAAATGACATATCACACTTATTATTGCTCATTGGGAAGTCATTGGCTAATTAAGTGAATGGTACTTCAAACTTGTTATATGATATATGCATAATCTAAGACTAAAATTGGTTATTTGCTTATCCTGATGAATGCACTATTGAAGTTGATGTATTAAATGCACTTACATGATCTATATTCAGTCATATAGTATGCCTTCTTCATTCTTACATTGACTCCATTAAGGAACTGGTCACTAATCCTCTTCAAAAGAAGACATCATTTGGTGTTTTAGTGTCCTTACAGAGTTGCTATAGGGCTCTCCCCTAGGAGGTTTCGACTTCCAAAGAAGTTTGGAGAAGTGGCTAAGGTGACAGTGGTCACTTTCTCCTTCATATGCTTTCCGGTGACTAGTCCTGCTAGTTCATTCAGTAACACCCTAAGATTAAAATTGCAGAGACCCTATCGGACTCTGCTCCATAGCCACAGACCATCCTGAATATAATTAGAAGCTTTCAAATGTTTGACAAATTTAGGGGGAGGAGGCAATCTATTTTTGGGTTTGCATATTTCTGGCTGGGGGATGAAGCTCATCCCTAAAATCTCAGTTTTGGGACAGATTTTACTTTTAAATATGTATACATGTGCAATTCAGATTGTAGAAGCTTTTGGGAATCTTATGTCTTCTCATGTGTGAGCACATCAATCTAAGAACAAACTCAATTGAAATTTTGTGAATTGTAAGATGTCAACGATTAAATTAGTTCAAATGTACTTTTTGAACGATTTTACAAGTTTCAGTGCCCAACTACCAGATGTTGATATCTAATACCATAACACATGCAAAGCATTATAGTAAAGCTTATACAAGGTACATGGCAAGGTTTGGTGCACCTTTTTTCTCATGTGGTTCACAGCCCTGGAAGATAGAGGGCTCGCTACATCCACGGTAATAATTCTCAGGGGCCCACCCAAACGGGCCTCACCTTGTCGGTTCTTGGTTTGGGAGCCTAACCTTGAAGGATCCAGAGAATTGAACCTTGCCCATTGATGAAAAACTGCAAGTTTTGGTGCACTTAAAACCAACATTGCCATTTTCAATAAAATTCAGAAGGAAAACTCGTTTGATAATTTCATCCGATCTCATTTCAGCTAGGAAAATGAAAAATAAATTTAACGAGGCCTATGACTAATGGATGCTCTTAACTGTGGTTTCCACTTCTTTTAATTGTTTTACTTTCATGGCCCTTATTTGTCTCTGTTACGCTTTTAATCTCCAATTTGAGGATGCCTGGATATTCACAAAAAATGGTTGGGAACAAAATACACTTCAGTGTTGAAAAACTCGGCTCAGCAAATGGCTTGGTGAGGCCAGGGTGTGATTCTACTCAAACTTGGCAAAAATTGGGATAAATTCATCAGCAAAATCATTCAAAAGGAGCGATTGTCTTTTCCTTTTTGAGATTTATATTTGACACTGGCAATTTTTTTCATATGCCTGCAAGTTGGAGTCGCAGGGAAGGGAATAACCCACTAGTACTCGTGGCTCTGACTCACTTCTGGCAAAATTTGGTCACTAATAGAGAATCATACTTGGGATTGGGTTATCTTTGCTTGGCATCATGGTCAAGCGGAGTTTGACTTGGGGGTACCTTGTTCTCTCTCAGTCTTTACCATCTAAGTTATCAAGTAATCCCTATTTATGAGATAAAAAAAATAGCTCATAGGAAGTCCTCAGAAAATTATTGTACTCCCTCACCTGTTTTTGTATATTATTTATAGTAATACATCATCTGTAAGCAAATTAAAATTTAAATTATAACCTTTTTTTGTTTGTTTGCTCGAATGTCACTAACTTGCAGGACTGGCCTTTGGTCTAAGAAATCTTGACCCCCAAGGGCATCTATGTCGTCAAAATTATTCGGGGATCACACCCGACTTGGACCACACCAACCCTTAGCATGGCTCGATTTTTGGGTGTCTCCTCCCACCGCTGCTGAGTTTCAAACCTTGGGCTGTCTAACAAACGAAACCCCTCGAATACCAACTGCACTAGTGGGACTTGCCAAATTTAAAATATAACTTGCATTCCATCCAAAATTAACAAAACTAGATTCCGCATTAAGTCTTCGCCGAGAACTGCACCAGAGTTTCAGTAGTCAACGTTTCAAACCACAAGATAGGTTCATCTTCAGGAAAAAAAGTAGTTGAAGAGGAATAATGCTGGTCCGGATGCATAAATAACAATTGTTTGCAAAGAGACTAACGAGAACTAGATTCATTTTTAGTTCCTCCATTAGTTTAGAGTAAGGTTTGCTGGAGACATTTTGGTAGTATACTAGGTCTTGCATGGTCATTTAAATCAACAGATTTTCAAGTGTCCAAACTACCTTGTAAATAGTTATTATAGTTGCAACTAGTTGTCAAGAAGCTATAAGGTTGGGATTCCTAAATCAAGAGTATTGCCACATATATCTCCCAGCCATTAAAATATATAATCTTGTTTGAGGATTAATTATTTCTTGTGACAGGGTTCTCTCCAGTATAAGAGTTGAAATCCATCGTTTTATTAGTTGGTATTATGTTAATTTATTTTCAATCCTATATTTTCTAATATGAATGATAAAGTATTATCAAGTCTGATAATTTTCTCAATTTTGTACATGTTTCTTGTTGTGTCTTCAGGTTTGACAGAAACTTGTGCGGGAAGTTTTGTTTCCCTTCCAAATGTGATGTCAATGATTGGAACTGTTGGCCCACCTGTTCCAAATATTGATGCTTGCCTTGAGTCTGTCCCAGAAATGGGATATGATGCACTTTCAGCAGTACCACGTGGAGAGGTTTGTATAAGGGGAAAAACCTTATTTGCTGGTTATTACAAGCGGGAAGACCTTACAAATGAGGTTATGGTTGATGGTTGGTTTCACACAGGTATGTGTGTTTTCTGTTGGACTATTTATTTCGTATAGTTATACATCTTTGAATAAATGAATAATTATTAATATATGTACTGGATTAAAGGTCATGCATATTTCCAAATAGAAAGCATTAAATATTTATGTTTAAGCGATAAATCGCTGGTGAAGGAAATTACTACTTCACTGTTGGCTGAAGGATAATAAATTGCATTGAGGTTTCAGGTGACATTGGGGAGTGGCAGGAAAGTGGAGCACTGAAAATCATTGATAGAAAAAAAAATATATTTAAGCTTTCGCAAGGAGAATATGTTGCAGTTGAAAATCTTGAGAATGTGTATGGCCTGTGTTCTGCTATTGATTCGGTATGTGTGCTTACCGCAATAAATTCTGGATACTATTAAGAATATCAATGGTCTGTATTCTGCTATTGATTCCATGAGTGCCATATGAGTGCATATCACATTCTAAAATTTGAAAGTAATTCAGTTAAATGTTTTTGCTTTTTTCCGATGACTTGCAATTTCTTTCCGTTGATATTATTGCCCCAGCGAGTAGTCAACATCTATAACTTAAAGCTTCAGTCATCTCGTTTATTATTTCGCTGGAACACCAATCCTGGCAGCTCCTTTCTAATTATAGCAAAAACCATTTGTTAGGTCCTTAATAACCATTTAATTACCTAGTTGTAGGAGGTACCTGCCAGTTGATCTTACTCCTGCTTGTCTATATTGCAAGACAACAATAAATTTTCGTGCTTGTTTTTGCCCCACAAGGATACATGTGATAAATGCTGATTCTTCATGGGCAGCGTATTCAGTCTAATCACAACTCTGTCAATGTTAATCTGAACATGATAGGGAGATAGTAGAAACCCATGGGCCATTCTGGGGCTAGCTTGTTCCAGACTCGTACTAAGAGCCATAATCACTTATAACTGGCAGCTGAGCAGCTTGTCAGATCAACATATCAGGTTTCCTTTTTCCACTGTTGGTTGCAAGAAGTTAAACACCATTCATACTTTGGAGAAGTTAAACACAAGCAGCCACCCGCACAAGAAATTAAATGACATTCACAAAGGAGGTCAAGTTATTAATATAGACATCAATCTAAGAGAAAGATCAAAATAAATATGTAGTTGGGTTCAGCTAGCCTTTAATTATAAGCATATTATACAGGGGTCACTTGCCTTTCCACGTTGTATGAAAATGAGTAAAAGATCGATGACACTTGAAGAAGTTGAACTAACTGTATTTTGAAATTGTTGGATAATTAATTTTTACGGGATCCTAGAATATATATATATATATATATATATATATATATATATATATATGATTGGAACTATATCATGGGAAATACTCAGGCACTTCCCCCCATTTCGAGGATGCTACCCAAGGTAAACCATTCGAGAACAAGATGCACCCTAATCCGGTGGGGACATCAAGTGAGGCCCTTGCATAGCCACCTGGGGATTTGGCCTCGAGACCCATTACACAACACTCAACGAGTGCATGCATATTTCTCCAGCATTTGTTCAAATGGAAGCTCTCATTTATACATAGATTAATTTCCATGTTAGATCATGTTGGTTGAGTTGATAGTAAGGTTAAAAGAAATAGATCATTTTCATTGAGTAAAGATGTCAAGAGAGCAATAAATGAAGGACCTGGTTTTATAAGACTTCAGGGTTTATGGTCAATAAATGTCTTTTCTGAATGGAGGATTGTAAAACCCCTTAAACAACAGTTGAATGTGCTTGGCATAGTATTGTTATGGCAATTTACCAGAGTCGGAATCGACAAAAAATTGACGAGGCAAAAGAGTCAAAGTTTTGAATTGAATCGGGAAAAAATAGGCAAATACAAAAAAATTAAATATATACACATTTTGAATTAAAAAAACAATTTTTCATTGATATTCAAAGTAGCCATGTCCATATACTGCAAGATATCAATAGATGTCCAAAATATTAATATATCAATTCTCATCCATAGGATGAGTCTAGATAGACAAATCATAGCCTATATTGGGATCCTATTCATTAATAGCACCCTGTGCCCCCTCCTCTAGGCTCTAGCCCTTGCTTCTACCTTGAATCTCAAAGTTGATCCTCCAAGGACATTAGTCAACACCCTACAATTTTGATGAATCTTCTTAATCCAAGTGTTAAAATAAGGTAGGATTAGAAAAAGTTTCCCATGCTTAATAAGTGATTTTGCTTTTTTTGTTGTAAGTTCAGAGCCTAATCTATTGATTCAAAATAATAGTACAGGAAAAAATACAGAGCATGATAGTAGTTCTCTGAACTGAGTGTAGCGGAGTATAGTTTGAAGCCACTCCCTCTCGAGAAATCAAGCTTTTAACGTCAAACAAATCCTCCCTATAGAAGGGAAACGGATCATACTGAGAGCATAATAAATAGTTTTGAAACAAAAAAATTGAGTTTTGCTACTGCAAATAACTAAGAAAACTAGACCCAAATTGACCATATGAAAGTTTAAACAAAACCCTAGGAACATAGACTTAGCGCTTGGAAGGCATCTCCTCCTCAATGGGAACACCAAAGCTGAAGCCAATCTGTGTTTTTGGTCGACTTTCAGTTGGGGGGGGGGGGGGGGCGCTGAGGGTTGACAGAAGTCTGGTCGCCATCTTTTCCAGGGCTTTTGGAGTCGCTGCTTGTGTCCTCCTCACTGCTCGAAATGCTGGTGCTGGAGGGATTGTTCTTGACCAGGAGTGGTTTGGTTTTTTTGTATTCCGAAGCTATAGTGATGGCAGCTTTGCCCTGATGAGTGCCAGCAACGGTCCTCGGAGGGGGAGGTGGCATTTTCTTAGTATCAGTAGGAGCCGCAGGAAGAATCGAGGAAGACGGCGAAGGATCGTTTTGAGTACCAGTAAGATGAAGGATGAGCCTGGTCAAGAGGTTCTTCACCACCCAGAAGTTGCGTATGTGTAGAACCGTCTTGTTGGGGGGGGGGGTTCGGCGCTGAGGGTTGACAGAAGTCTGGCCGCCATCTTTTCCAGGGCTTTTGGAGTCGCTGCTTGTGTCCTCCTCACTGCTCGAAATGCTGGTGTTGGAGGGATTGTTCTTGACCAGGAGTGGTTCGGTTTTTTTGTATTCCGAAGCTATAGTGATGGTAGCTTTGCCTTGATGAGTGCCAGCAATGGTCCTCGGAGGGGGAGGTGGCATTTTCTTAGTATCAGGAGGAGCCGCAGGAGGAATCGAGGAAGACGGCAAAGGATCGCTTTGAGTACCAGTAAGATGAAGGATGAGCCTGGTCAAGAGGTTCTTCACCACCCAGAAGTTGCGTATGTGCAGAACCATCTTGTTGATCGCGGAGGGGGAGCCCAGGAATTCATCCTCCCAGTCGTCCATAACCCGACGCAGGTTGTCCAGGATTTCAACATCAAAACCTTCAGTATTTACTATAGCAGAGAGAGGACGTCCTGGCTCATTCATTGGCGTTTCCTCGTCCTACGTGCCCACGCCGTGGGGTAGCTCGCAGTCTGCGGGACATTTCGAGGTGAACCGAAGACGTAGTGAGGAGTAGGAACTGGAAGTTGGCAGGGAGAGCAAGAGTCAAAGAATGAAAACTAGCACGTCCAACAATCACTAGGAGCTCAGAGGAGATGGCGGGCATCACTGATTTGCACAGGGAGGAAGAAATGGTATGAAAAATGCTGAACACGCTGGCCATATTAAGACTGCACAGACTGTAGGTCTGAATTAAACTCGCTCGGCTCTCCATAAATCTGTAGAGAGGAGCACAATACATCATGACGAGGAGAATGTCACCTCCTGTCCAGAACCTTGAATGTCCTCGCAGATCGAGAGATGATGAGGCTGGCTTCGTTAAGATCGTAATGATGATTGATCCGGGGAATGGCGTCGGGGACAACTGTGCTTTCGGGCCGCTGCTCGCGCTCTTCCTCTGGGCCACGTTACTACGCGCATCCGGGTAATAAGTGATTTTGCTTGATTGAAGGGTACATTTTTATTAAAGTCATGACAGAGGAGTTCAACAGCCAGCACCGCCAACATCAAGGCACATTGAGAGGTTGATGTGCTTGATTAAATTTCAATCCCTCAGCCTCATACATAATAGAATCCAGTGGAAACGTTGCAATCCTGAAAACTGTTAAGTCTGTAGAATTCTGAATGGGATCTAAAATTCTACTTTTTGCATATGAACTCCGATGAGGTTTAAAGTTTAAACCACTCTCAAACATCCTGAAACAATTAATGGTAATGTTAAATTTTTAAGTAAAATGATCCAAAAGAATTTAACGTTACCATTGCTACTGAACACCTCTAGCAGGCAGACACACCTCGAACAAGCATAATAATGACCAAACACAGTCAAAATTGTAGAAAATAGGCAAGAGTTCACAGGTTCTTCACAGTCATAAATAACTCAGCCATACACTTGATAGACCTAAAATATTAAGCATCTACAGTCTGAAAATTATCCACATTTCACTGTATGTTAATACACTGTTTATCAAGTTACTTTAGCAGCGAAAATAATAAAAAACCAGCAGACTGTATAAAAAATTAATGCATAGGAACTTGTGACAGCAGTCATTAATGAGCACATCAACACACTATTTTGGTCAAACTTTGACCCTGGAAAAACCCCACACTTTGGGGAAAACCGGCAAGAGAGTTTTATTATTTAGATCTCAGGAGAGAGAAAAATCACAGAGAATAACAGCAGTACAATACATCATTAAAACAATGTACTTGCTATAGGAATGAGCCAGCTGATCACCTCAAATCCAAGCTTGCTAAGCTCTGGAAAATATGCCAATGTACTGTACAGCCCAGCACAGTCAACACAACAGCAAACTCTGCCTTGGTTCTGCACTCAAACAAACTGCAGGTACAGTACGGCCTCCTCAGACAAACTGCAGCAGCAAACTCTCGAAATCTGTGCTATCTACTGCCTTGATTTCTGTGCTCTTTACTGCAGTATGGCCCCTCAGAAGTCTGTGGTAGGGACCAGCATTAATGCTGCTCACAATCTTGGTGTTTGTGCACCTCTTCTTACTCAGAAAAGGTGCCCTCTTCACTGCTGTATGGACATCTTTAACCCAGCTACCAACTTCTGGGTTTGTATGCCCTTCTTTCCTCCTTGGAATGCAAGCACCTCTTCTCCATGCTCAGCTCTTCCCTTAAAACCACTGTCTTGAAATTCGAGCCACCCAAGAGACTGCTCTTTCTTTAGGATGCGTGCCTCTCTTCACTCTTCAAACTTCTCTTAAAAGATGAATAAATGAAGTCTCAATAGTCTCTTTTATTTCCCTCAGTAGGGTAACTTCCATGACATTTCAAATTCCACGGTTGAGATTAGATTTTGGACTCAAGATCTAAGGCTCGGATTTAATCTCATGTTCACTTAATTTCACTAAATGAACAATATTATAGATTTTTTTTTCTTCGAAAAGTCACTTTTCATTAAATATTATAAAAGTACACTTCGACTTCAAATCACTTTATAAACTGAAAATCACTTTAATAAAGTACAACTCTCTTTAAAACATAAAGTCACATAAACAACACTTTAATGAAATACACATTAATAAAGTCACTTAATGACATTTAATGAGACTCCATGTCACTTTGGACTCCTGCACCTAGGCACCTGATGCAGGAGTACCTCCGAGCTTCAAAATGCTAAGAAAAATCAGTCTTAAACACTTTTCTTGGACATGTAGTTCAAAAAATCGGAGCTTTAAATCGCTAGTAGGGGAAAAGATCGCGAGTTTGACTTGGGCTGACCAAGTCAAACTCGGTCAACATGAGTTTGACTTGTGCTGACCAAGTCAAACTCAGTCAACACGAGTTTGACTTGGCCCAAACTGAATCAACTCATTTTGAGGGCGATCTGAGTCAAACTCGAGATTTTTTGAGTTGGACTCTCGATTCTTGTTATACTGATCTTGGTCAATACAACCAAGATCAAGTTCATACCTGAAGACCTAGGATACCAGACACGTCCATATGGGGCAGTGTGTCCCGTGTCCGCATGTCTGACACGGACATGCTGACAGAGCTTGTTGGACACGTGGTTTCAACGTGTCCTGATTTCGGACACGCGTGTCCCGCGTCTGTCAGGATGTGTCCTGAAAACATGACATGTTTTCCAACATGTGTGACTAGGAAATTGCCTCAAAATACATAAAAAAAACATGAAGTGCTCAACAATTGTACCTTTCTAGTGGCTCAATGACTCATTTAATTTTTATCTATTTAACATTAGATTTATCGTGGTGTGACCAACATTAGCCTATATTACATGTGAAACCCATAAGTCAATGTTAGAATTTTAATGGTTATACGAGATCTTAAAACATTTAGCATCATAACTATATGCAATAAGATCACTAAAAGAAAGACAAGCACAGCAACACAAAAAGAACACAGAGATTTCTCTTGGAAAACGAAACCACAAGGGCGAAAACCCAGCAACTTCATATGTAAAAACTTCTCTATACTAATTACTAATGTTAAATGTGCATTGATTCTGATTTCTATTGAATATTTGTAAAAATTTGGATCTATATGTATATATTTTTAATATATATAATTTAAAAAAAAGATATATAACGTGTCCTGATTCCGGGGGTCACCGTGTCTGTGTTGGACACTCTATCCTCGTGTCCTCGTGTCAGGTGACTTAGCTGAAGACAAGTCTATTGCAGAAGGATTACAACATTTAATATTGTTAGGATGGGTCATTTCCTTGGAAGCAGTGCTGTTAGGAAAAGTGACTTTTTTTTTTTACAAAAGCTAGGGGTAGGTGGTCAATACAGCCAAAATCAAGGTTAAATTGTGAGACAAATCTGTTCCAACTAGAACAGACCCCATCTAATCCTAGGTTTGAGATGAACCATGAAGTTGCAAATTTTGAGATTAAATTTTAGTATTTGATATGTTGGTCATTTGTGTGAATGACATATGCCTCCTTGAGCTTTGCAACTTCTAGGAGCATATCAGACCCCTGAGTTAGGTGGGTTCTGTACTAGTGTCTGTATTTGATGCAACCGATCCACCAACTAGATTCAATACACTGTTATACACATGAACACGTGAATTGTTGATGGATCTCCCACCCCACTGGTGCCGTGGAGCACCTCAATCCTCTCAGTGCAATAAGTGTTGTACAATTCCTTGTATCTGCTTGAAATAAAATACTAATAATATGGATGACTTTGTTGGAAGCAGTAGGAATTTGTGGCACATCTACATGCTTAAGTCTGGCTTTCTGTTTGAGGTTCCAAAAATGATTTTACAAAACTTCGTACTGGTTACATGTATTATTAGCATTTGTCAGTTTTGATGGACTTACAAAATGAACTTAAAATTATGGAGTGGAATCATTCACAAACAGTTCAGATAATTAATTGTACGTTAGAGGACCCCACATTTAAGCATAACCACTCTTTGTCTTTATATTGTTAAGCTATAAACTAATAGCAAAAGATCAGTCTCTTTTTTAATTTTTAATCATGTACTTTTGGTGTATGAGTAAATTAATTGTATACCCTCCTTGCTTCATTGTTCTCATAGTCTAGTCTAGAAAGCATTTTGATTTTGTGGCACTCATTGTGTCCTCCATAACTCAGATTTGGATTTACGGAAATAGCTTCGAATCTTCTCTGGTTGCTATTGTTATACCTAATCAACAAGCACTCGAAAGTTGGGCTACAAGTAATGGAGAAACTGGAGATTATGCTGCATTGTGCCAAAATCCCAAGGCAAAGCAATACATTTTGAATGAACTTAATGCAGTTGCTAAAAGTAGCAAGGTGAGTTCACTTTATACACGTCATTATAGTTCCTGAAATACATCTGCTTCCTCGGACCTTGTATACATTGTCGTTAGAGTTCCTGAAATGTATCTGCTTCTATTACATATTGATTTAAAGCTTCGTTTCAGAAAGTCAGGACCTCACGCTTTGTGGCATGATCAGCTAACTTCTTTTAAATTTGTTTTCTTGGAAATATTTAACCGGTAATTTGAAATCTAATGATTATAACTGTTGCTTTGCAAATTCAGTTAAAGGGTTTTGAGTGTGTAAGAGCTATTCACCTTGATCATGTGCCATTTGATATGGAAAGAGACTTGATTACTCCCACATTTAAAATGAAGCGGCCACAGCTACTAAAATATTACAAGGTATTCCCATCTACTTGTTCTCATCTGATTTTGTTTACATATTCTTCACTTTGATTTCTAACATTCTTATTTGCTAGCCTAGTATGTTGCTATAAAATATATAAATTCTTCAAAAGTTTAAAATGCTTCACAAAATTTTTGCTTAATACTCATAATATTTTGAGAATTACGAAGAGTCACCAATATTTTGACACTTGCAAGTCCTTCGAGATTTTTCTTATTTGTATTTTTTTTGCAAAAAAGCATTCCAAGCCTTCATAGGAGTTCGGAATTTCAGTAACAAAGCTGGTTGTCCTATGCACTTTTATATATTGTATATGATTCTACTATTATCACTCTATTTTGCTAAGAAATAACGATGTAACTGTGTGTTTTCCTCAGGATATTATCGAAGGTTTATACAAAAGCCTCAAATGAGCTGCAGTATAGACAAAGCGAGATTTATATCGAGTCTTTTTCAAATGGTGTAATGTACAAGGCCTGATTTATTTCCATTAGAATGCAGTGCTTCCAGAATTTCCTCTCGTCATGCTTTTGTTATATCAGATGGAGGCATATTAAAAAGATCTATATATGGTACTTTCCACAATAAAATTAGGAAAAAGCAATCCGGTTAAGCGTTGTCTACCAACGTACATTATTCAATACCCAATAGTCCAGTATACATTGATTGTTTTCATTCAAAAGTGAGCATATTCTTTGAAGGTGTATTTTGATGATAAATATCGTAAATAGTAGCTTGCTGATGGCTGTTACTATGTTAATATTTAGTGTAGAAATAGCAACAAAGTACTGTGAGAACAAGGATGATAATACTATCAATGTATATAGCAAATGTTATTAACTTATATAATATATTTACCATCTTCAAATGGTTTTGTATATATTGTTTATTATGATGAAAAATGTGCAAGAATTTATCTAATTGACTTCAAAGTCATTAATTAATTTGGTATATATTGTTTATCATGATGAAATATATGCACGATTGATTCAAAGTTCAAAATTAATCTTTGTCACGTTTCAAACCAATGAAATGCATAAAACATTTTTTTTTATAAATATAAAAGTTTAACAACTATAAAAAAAAACTATTAAAAAAGATCTGAAATTGTAGAATGGAAATGAAATACATTAAACATTTTTTTATAAGAATGAAAATTATACAATTACAAAAATTCTAAAAGTTGTACAACTATGAAACTTAGGGTCATTATAAATAATACATGACATTGGTTTATAAGATTAAGATAAATAACTAAGTTTAATATTAGGATCATTAGAAATGATACATAACATTAATAATACATAACATTGGCTTATAAGATTAAGATAAATATAAAAATTGTACCATATAAAAGGAAATGAATTACATTAAACCAACTTTTTTTATAAATAGAAAAGTTATACAATTTTTAAAGAAGTTGAAAAAATTCTACAACTAAGTTTTATATTAAGGCCTATATAAATTAATACATAGCATTAATTTATAAAATTAAGATGAACGTAGTTATATTCAAGTTTCATATTGAGGCCACTATAAATTAACACATAGCATTGATTTGTAAAATTAAGATAAACATAGTTATACTCTACTCCTCACCTATAAGTATGATTGCTTTATAAGATTAAATGTCATTATAAATAATACATAACATTGTTTTATAAAATTAAGATAAATATAGAAGTTTTACCTTTATAAAAAAAATCTAAAATTTGTACAATGGAAATGAAATACATTAAACATACTTTTTTTTATAAATATAAAAGTTGTACAATTATTAAAAAAGTCTGAAAAGATGTACATCTAAATTTCATATTGAAGATGCTACAAATAATACATAGCATTGATTTATAAAATTAAGATAAATGTGAATGTATTATACTTGCCTACAACAAACCATCTCAATAAAAAAATTACTAACGAAAAATGAATTATTAATTAGACATATAGATGACATAGAATTGACTTCACTACAATATAATAAAGGTATAATATTACACAATATAAATATAATAGAAAATACTTGCCCAATTCATCTTTAATTCTTTTTAATTCTCTATTGCTTCATGTTCATCCTTTACATGAAGTCCTACTTTTTTTGTTCATATGGAAATATGCACGGGAAACCCAGCAATACTTCCCCACATTAGTGGATGGTAGAGGTGGTAAACCGTCGGCCATCCTAGCAGAAGGCCTAACCCCAAAGGACTCAAGGCTTGAATCTATGACCTCTCCCCGAACCGAGAGAGTGTGCGCATGTCTTACCAATTGAGCTAACCCTTGGGGCTACATGAAGTCCTACTTTTATCATGACTATGTATCACTATAATAAAATAAAGGTGCTCATTATGCATCACTATAATAAAATAAAAGTGCACACAAAGTATAAAACAATACAAATATAATATGAAATAATTCGTTTTTAATTTCTTTTTCTTCTTTATTGCTTCAGTGTCACCATATTAGGAAGCATTTATTTTTGTTATCACTCAAAATATTCCTCCTTAATTTGTATGCCACACATTCCACATTAAGTGTTTTAGTTTTGTTATCACCGAAGTCCCACTTTTATCATCACTCTGTATCACTATAATAAAATAAAGGTGCTCATTATGGATCACTATAATAAAATAAATGTGCACACAAAGTATAAAACAATACAAATATAATATGAAAAAATTCATCTTTAATTTTTTTTCCCCTGTTGCTTTAGTGTCACCGTATTAGGAAGCGTTTATTTTTGTTAGCACTCTCAAAATATTCCTTCTTAGTTTGTATGCCACACATTCCACATGAAGTGTTTTAATTTTGTTCTCACTGCGTCAATTTGTGTCATCAACTTGTAGGCTAGTCCTTACTATCCATCCTTATAGAACTATCGACATTTGCAACATAACCTTGTCGAATATGTACATTTATAACCTTACATTTAGAGATATCTAGATTTTCCACTTAACTTAGTGGACTTGGTTCCAACTCCACCTAATACTTATGGCTTCTGTAAAATGAACGTAATTGCAACACCAACTTTTGCTAGACTTGGCTCCAATTCCACCCATCTTTATGGCTTATGTAAAATGAAATTAATTGCAACCCAAATGTCTACAAACTGCGCTCTAACCCATCCCATTCTTATTGGCTTTCGTAAGACGTACCTAATTGCAACCACAACTTATCCATGAGCTACCTTTGCATAGTGCATTATATTATAATGTATTGTACCAATGTATTGTTAAATAAGAACTTATTTGAATATTAGTTATAACCACAAGCTTGAGGTCTTCTATGAATGATCATAACTATATCATACAACGGTGTAAGAGAAGGACATATCCTAGTCTATAACAATAAGAGAGCATATGCACAAGAGAAAATACAAAGAATACTTGAGAAGAGGTAGCTGATGTATACATGTACTATTACAAAATGAATCCTTGAGAAGAGGTAGATGATGTAACATCTATTACAAAATGAGTGGATGTGATTCTATCATAAATGAGTGGATGGGATTCTATCACAAATGACTAGATTAAATTCAATGATTGCAATTAAACCATAAAAAAATATGCCACATGGAAAGGTTTTGCTACTACATGGGGATGTATGGCAATCATGTTTGGTGATTGCATTGCTTTGGCCACATGTTCTTGTTGCTTGACACATTTTTGGGTTAGAGTGTGGATGACATTGAACTTCCATTCAAATATAAGTAGGAGATGGCATGTGCAATAAGGGTATGGGGGTTGGACTTGTCAATCAATTTGTAAGCCTTCAAACACAACCGATATAGATACACACACACACACACTCTCTCTCTCTCTTCCCTATACTCGAGGAGATGGAATTTATATTATTGAAATATCCACATACTTACATAATTTATGTATTATTTAGATATCTAGATATATTAGAGTTTGCCTTTAGGATCAAGTTGTATGTTGGAGACCCAAGATATCAATGAGTTTATTATGAGGTTCTTTTGAATAATTTTGGTCTCCACTTTTTCTCAAGTCTATGTTTCTTAAAAAATGAGCTGTAGGTTCACTAAGGGATAGCTGTGGAGAAGCTATCTTGTAAACTTATGTTTGGATGGAAGAGGCCAATAAATTGCCACAAAAAGGCACGTTGGTTTCACCTTGATATTATATTAATTGCGACATTATCATAAATAATATAGTATTATATCTTATAATGTATAAATTAGTATTTTATTATAAATATAGGGTGTATAATTTTATATATTGTTATATAGTTATTATTGATATTTTTTTTAACAAATGATTATAGATTATATTATAAGAACAATGGTATAACCATAAATGTAGATACAAGAGTAAGTCTAGTTATGGTGCCTTAGTACATAGACAAAATGACAACTAATATTACTTAACCAATTTCTAGCTGCTTGAGTGACTAATAAAACTTCTAATTTTAGACTTAAAGCCGAACAAAAAATTAACATCATAGAGACAATTCCAAATTTATTACATATTTCAAAAACTTTCAGAGAACTTGAGAACCCAGGATTAGTACTCTTTGCGGCCACAAGTTTGAGAAGTCGTTTCTTGAGACGCAACAAAGCCAATGTTCCTCTCCATTTCCAGCCTTGACACCTGCAACTTCATCCTTTCAAACCTTATCTCTAATTCTGTTAATTGAGTTAGCAACGCCTGTTTCGATTGCGAGAGGGAGCCAATGACCTCTTCATGAATTTGAATTATATATTTATCCACCATTTCAAATCGGTGTCCTCCTTCCTCATCCAAACGTAGCAAGAACCGCTTCTGAGCCCTAATTGTCTTTCGAATGTCTTGGAGTTCATCTTCCAACGGGGTAGGTGAAATTACTAGAGCTGTCGATTCGGATATGGAAGCCATGATAAAGTCAGAAAGCAATCTAATCCAGATAACAACAATTTATTTTTTGAACTTAGGCCGATGCACAAGATAGAAGCCCACAACCATTGGAGAATTTAAAACCTGCACTAAACCATCGATTGCTCCATAATTACCGATAGGGGTATATGTTTGAATTCATCACACGAGCTGAGCGAATGGGTAGATGAGGTGAAGGACTCCGACACGGGGAGGCCTGAGCCAAGCTGCTCTCAAATCCGTTTGAATTCTCCCGAGATGACGCCTCTTCTTGCACTATGGCCTAGAAAACAAGGCACTCATGCATATTGCCACAAGCCCGCATATGGGAGGCAATTAAAGACTATCTCCACCTTGCAAGAAATTGCCATGAGCCTGCATGAGGGAGGCCCTTACGTGTGAGGTCGCTCTTCCTTAAGCCCATGATCCTATGGTAGGAGAAAATAAGAGATGTATTCATTAATTTTGAGTGTCCCTTTGCCCAAAGAAATTGTTGTATTTGCCGCTTTATCTGCATCTTCATTCAAACCTCTCAAAATATGATAAAAATCGATTCTTCGAAAGGAATTGATAAGATTATGAATTCTTCTTATTATTTGGCGCAACCTCAAATGGTTAGGAAGGGATTTTCTAACTAGAAAATGAATGATTAGATGAAATCCCCAAACATAATTGCATCAATGATATCATGAGCGAGCAATTGATATAGACCTTGCCATAGGGAAAGTGCTTCAGTTGTATTGTTTGTATCTTCTCCAATTCCCCAGGAGTAAGAAAATTCAAGCAATTCCTCGGGATAAAAAAGGACCCCTCCCCCTCCTGCCTCCCCTGGGTTCCCTTTAGAAGCTCCATCAAAGAAAAGAGCATGTCAGTGAAAGGTTCTTACCCATTTAATGAAATCGGGTTTCTCCAGATGAATTTCCTATAATTCTAATTTAGGATTAGGGATGTCAACCATTTTGGGGAAGTCTGGTGAGAAACTAAAAAACCAAGCTTCTTCAGAGGGGGAGATCAGACATTGATTAGTTTCGAACCATAGGGATCTAATACAATCTCCCAAAAGAGCTTTGATTTTGACAACAACTTGGGCAGCAGAGGAAAACGAGCATTTCTTTGAAGCCAAATTTTCCATAGAATAAATTTGGGAAGAGTCAACCAACAATGTTTAAGGAAGTATTTTTTTATGAGAGAGAAGGGATAGAGATAGAGCCAATTGGTAAGAAGAGTGGGAATATCCTCAGGGAGGTGAACCAATTTAGACCAACAAGATAGGGCTTGATTCCAAACTTCTTCTGCAAAGGGACATGATATGAGCAGATGATTAACTGTTTCCTCCTGTGATAGGCAGAAGGGACAATGAGAAGATCCTTCCTAATTTTAGAGATTATCCCTTGTCAAGATTCTATTGTGAGCTAAGGTACAAATGAAAAAATAACTTTGGGGAGACTTTTGACTTTCCAGACTCCTTGCCATAGTGCAAGGTTGATGGGAACATTGGGGACATATTTGAGAATTTTATAGCCAGCAACCACGGTGTAGAATCCAGACCGAGAACCCCATCCACGAGTGTCTTTGGTTCTCATTTCAGCCATCAGAGAGCAAAACGTATGGTTAAATAATGGGATGGGCATGCATTTCCAAGAAGTTACTTTCCCAATAAGTCAAAAACATGTTTTCCAAAAACTGATGGCTTCTCCAATTCGAATTTGACTGCCATACTCTTCCCCATCCCAAGGCATTAACTTCCTCAACTAACTTCTCGAATAAATAAATGATTGGGCACAGAAGACAAAATGGGTAGTTGACAACTTTATGGGTTTTCCCTTTGAATACCCCACCCCTCATTCCTTGTGAAATCACGCCCCTATCTCTTTAATGTTGCATTGACTTAGCTAGTTGTGAGTATTTTTATTAATTGCATATTTACATGATGTCCAAAATTATATTGTGCCATCGGCTAGCATGATAACCATTTGCATCAATTTTAATTTCCGAAACATAAAACACTAAATCCATGGTGGGGCCTTTGCCTTGAGCTCCAAACCACAATTTATTAACACTATTTACATCATATAGAATTTAATTCAATTGCGGTCAAAACCGAGGTATTACATTCCCCTCCCCCTTACCATAACACTGTCGTTAGTGCTTTACAAAATTGAACATAAATGGATGTGCCAATTGCATGGCATCCTCTAGCTCCCACGTAGCCTCTTCAGGACCATAGTTCTTCCTTTGCACCTTTACCTGCCCAATGGCATGATCTAGAAGTCCTCCTTAGTTCCACTACGTGGTTGTCTTGCATACGAACTCCTCCAAGTCCTTGATTGCATGCATCAATACATACCACATGATCTTTTTCTGGGTCTTGGAGAATCCTTCTCCTTCGCTTGGAACATTTCCATTGTCTTTGGCAACCAACGATATGAGTCAATTCTCATGTCAGTATTCACAAGATTTTCTAAAATCATATGTGAATCACATGCACATGTATATTGACATGAAATCAACAAGTAATTCAAATACTTATCTGCATAAGTATCTTGTTTTGGCTCCATAGGTATCCAACTTGGATTTATACAACCATTAGAGGAAATTCCAATTCAAAATGGGCCTCCTAAGGAAAATAATAAAATATTAGTTAAAATAATAAAATAATATTTATTAATTTTGGAGGAAGAAAAGAAAAAAACTATTTTTTTGTTCGTATTTTTGACATATCTCCCTGTGTTTTTACTCAAATTTCGATCAGAAGATCTCGTTGGATGCGAAATTTAATTCCGCATCCAACGAGTACCCACTCTGCATTCTTTTGATGGACCCCGCTACCCCAAAAACTAGAAATAATTGAAAAACGTGATGATGGCATTCCTGATTGAAATTTGAGTAAAAACACAGAGAGATATGTCGAAAATATGAACAAAAAAAGTAGTTTCTTTTATGATACCTATCCCCAAATTTGTATTAAAAAATTGTTTGAGACCTATACGATATTTCAAATTTAAAGCAATTTCATTGGCTAACACATGATGAGATGGAATTTGAATTAGGGTTGAAAGACCCATTTTTAGTTGAAACTTCCTCTAATGCATGGTACCCACAAACCCTGCCCCACCCCACACAAGGATGGTACCTATTCTCTGCTATACAGTCCTTCGAGTGTACCCACACTTTTGGTGCTCTCTAGGGCGTGCACTAAAAGGTAACCAAGTTTTTGCAAGCCTCGAATCACCAGTGACAATATCTCTCAACCGAGATCTGACAACTCCATTCTAGAGCTTAGCACCTCCTCTAGGTGCTCACCAAGCTCAGGTGCTTCCTTTCCAGACACCACAATGACTTAACTCACATGTCAGATTCCTTCCTATAGGATGCAATCTATAACAAGATTTTCAAAACCATGGCCGCCAGGGTAATATTTTGGGGCGAAATTTCGCCAATTGGCTATTTTTTGGATTTTTTTTCAAAAAATAAATTCAATATTTGGTCATGTTTAGTGTCTAATATCGCCTATATTTACATTAAATATGATTTTTTTATAATAATATTTGCCAAAATTTACACATTTCAGTGTTAATTTTATGTTTCATAATTAATATTTGCCTACCTATCTATAAACATGTTTTTTTCAATCCAAAGCAATAGCCTAGAATACTATACTTAAGTATAATATTAGAATCCTTTAAAAATACCCTAAAGGGCTACATCATATGCTCATGTGTATTTACAGAAAATCAACAACAACAAATGATTGATAAGTACACCAAATACTTATTTGTATAGCGTCTCTCTACCAAGATCTTGGCCAGCCCCGCTTCAGATCCTGACACCTCTTTGGGTGCTTAATCGCATCTCTGCTCTAGAGCCTAACACCTCTTTGGGTGCTCAATGGAAGCTTTGGATTAAGGGCCTAGCACATCCTCCAAGTGCTCACCAATGCTGTTGGCTATCGTGGGAAGACCCAGGTTTACTGTGTTTAACCAAAAACACCCCTAGCTCACTGGCCCTTTCGGCGACAGACCGGGAAGCGGCCTGAAGTCTCACCCGAAGTGATTCTAATGGGTTGGCTAAGGATCAAGCGTCTTGGACCAGGTTCTGTGGCATCCTACTTGCGACTCGCAGCTCTTCTAGCCGCGAGGTCCCTTTCTCTGCGAGTCACGCGACCCCCCCGCTCGTGTCGCGCGATCTCCTCACCTCGCAGCTCTTCTAGCCGCGAGATCTCTCTCTTCCCGTCGCACAAATCCCTTTCCGCGTCACGCAACTTCCACTGACTCGCGATGACTCCAGCCTTATCGCATCTCCGCGCACCAGGCAACACGTAACTTCTTCCCAACGCTAAGTCCTTAACCTACGGTATCGCGCACCGCAGCTCCTCTGCCGATGCGGTATCGCCTCCCTGCGATATCCTACTCCCGCGGCTCAGCGCACTTAGCGTTGTTCGTGTCGACTTGCAGGACTCAACATGACAGGTTGTTTAACACTGCGACTAGTGACTGTTTCAAGCAAAGCATAAATGAACCCGCATACAGCATGCCAAAGACTTCAACTTATATCTATCCTTCTATAATACTGCGAACTGAATAACGCATTCATACATTAAACTGTAAGCAAAGTCTGATATACTAACTGTTAGATGCAACAAGTACACACAACACATAAGTCAATCACATAACACTCGATTTTAACGTGGTTCACCTCCAGGATGGAAGTTACGTCCACAGAACTATGTTTCTATTATAGCTCAGGGGAAGGTAAACACAGTTCTACTGCATCGCATATGCAGCTTGAGATCTTCTCTCTTAAATCTCTTCTCTATCTCTATATTGTCTCTCTTACAATATACTCTTCCCTCTCTGTCGATCCCTGTGGATCGTTACATGCATGCTCTATGAGCCAGCTACTGGTTACAGTAAGATACTACAGCTAATAACAGAACCAGAGCTCAACTCTATTACAATACAAGGTAGCTGTGAGCTAACAGACTCAATGGCTAACTAGCTAGCTGGAAGGCTCAAAATGCTCAAAATGCCAACCTTTTACAATACAAAATACATCCCTTTATAGGCGGCCCGAAGGTCTCGCCATTACAACACTGTGGGCCTGTCCCAACAGTAACCCAAACCCTAACTAGTGACAGTCGGCGTATCTGTACTTTGAGGTAGCCGCTATCCGTCACACCACAGCTCTCTGCGGTTTTCCATGCTTCCCGGCGCTGATCATGGGTACTATGCACCGCTTCCCTTCACCACAGCTTCCTGCAGTCTTCCATGCTTCCCAGCGCTGACCATGGGTACCGGCGCTGCTTCCCTGGCTGTCCTTTGTCTTCAATGCCTCAGCCTCGTTGCTCCTTTTCCTTTATGAGGGTAGCTGAGCCCTCTTGTCTTCCACCACTGCCTTCAATGCAGTGGGTGAGCTCTCTCGTCTTGGCTGCTCAAGTACCGTCGTCTTCCTTGACTTTTCTATCTTAAAAGTCACGGTTTTCGGCTCTGCTCTGCAGCTGGAAACCTACTACGACGTCGTAGCTCTATCTTGTCTATCCGCCAAAACTGTCTGTTCGCTAAACTGGCAGCTTCTTCTGTAGCTGCGGGACCCTACTCCATCAAATGCTGAGGCACTTCCTTTCCAGACACCATAATACCTAGGGGTTATTCTCTTCACGGAGCCCCCACTCTCGTGACAGTCCCCTTACGACGTGAATGGGCGTGGAAATATTTCTAACTAGATGTATTACACCCTGGGTGTCCCCAATGATACATACCGGTGCCTAGCTGGCAAGGGGGAGAATCCATGTACCCAAGTACATCCTTCCAGAGGAGTCATCTATCCAAAACACATCCTTCCGAGAAGCTATGTACCCCAAGTACATTCTTCCGAGAACCATGTACCCCAATTACATCCTTTCGAGGAGCTATGTATCCCAAACACATCCTTCCGAGAAGCTATGTACCCAAAGGGCGTAATTTCATCATCTCACCTGCGTTACATACAAGCATGCAGTTCACATGAGATGTCATCATAAAAATTTCAATCATAGATTTTCAAATCTATTTTTCATGCATACATGATTTTCCAAATATTAAACAATCAATAACATTGATAGTTAGATAAAATTATGAATTCACAATTCTGCTTCCCATAGAAAAATCAGATTTTTGCAACCATGAGGCCATCGTCATATTGTTTGGCTTTTGCAAGTGGGAGTACTTATCCCCTACTTACACATGCTTCCCAAAACCCGGGCATCCACATACAACATGTCATCTGGACACCATTTTAGATCAGCCAAACAATCAATATCATTCAATAGGAAAATTGAAATCTGAAATTTAAAATCTGTTCTGTTCAGAGGTTAGATTTCAATCATGAGATCCTTCTCATAGCACATGGTAGATTTCTGCCTTGGTTTCATTGGGTACAACCATACTTCTTTGTTCAAGTCATTTTTCCTGTGGTCCTCAGGAATTTATGATATGTATGTATATACGCACGAGGGTCACCTCCTCATGGAACTATAGGTTCACATGAAGGCCTCCTCAACCCATACATATACTCAACTTTACCTGCAAAATATCCTTCAATGAACTTCCTGTAATATCATGCAAATCCCATTGAAGGTATTACATCTATCACCTTTCTTGGAGCATGCCAATTCATAATGGCCTCAATCCTTACAGCGTCTACAGATATTCCTTCATCTGAGATAATGTGACCCAAATAATGAATTCTATCTCTATAGAAGTCATAGTTGCTCAACCCTTCATACAACTGATGCTTCCTGAGTAATTTCAAAATCAGCCTCAACTGTTCCACATGTTCTTCCTCATTCTTAGAATAAGTAAGAATATCACCAAGGAAAACCATAACAAACCTGCCCAATTACCTACTGAAGACACTATTCGTAAGGCACATAAATGTAACTGGTGCCTATGTGTGACCAAATGGTACCACTACAACCTCATAAGGTCCATACCTTATTCTGAAGGTTGTCTTAGGAATATCTTCATCTTTGATCCTTACTTGATGGCAACTAGACCTCAAGTCACCCCTGGAAAATAACCTTGTTCCTCTCATTTGATCAAAGAGGTCATCAATCCTAGGAAAAGGATACATGTTCTTCTCAGGGACTTTGTTCAGCTGTCTGTAACCAATACACAACCATAGTGTATCATCTTCCTTTTTCACAATTAGAAATGGTGCTCCCAAAGGGGACACACTTGGCCATATGTACTTCTTCTCCAACAATTCTTGTAGCTGCATCTTCAGCTCTAGCAATTCTGGTGCACTCATCCTGTAGGGTGTCTTGGACATTGGTGTTGCTCTTGACACAAGTTCAATTGTGAAATCAATGTCCCCCTTTGGAGGCAGCTCTGGAACTTCATCATGAAAAGCATCCTTGAGTTCCTGCAACACATGAAAGTCCTCCAACATAGGGGTTTCATTATCTGTTGCCTCCAAATGATGAGCTGCATACACTCTACAACCTTTCCCACATAACTTCTTCAGCTGCATTGATGAAATATACCTACTGGAGATCACTTTTGGAATGCCTTTCACAACCTTTGGGTTTCCTTCTTCATCCAAGCACTCAAAAATATTGTTGTAACAATCAAGATTTCCTCTATGTGCTTCCAACCAATCCATTCCAATGAGGACATCATAGGATCCAAGTGGCAGAACATTCAGATTTGCATGGGTGACTAATCCATCCATGACCAATAGACATTTCTTTACCACCTCACTAACTTTCCTCCAGGTTCTAGTGACTAGTTGGACTAACCATGATTTTCCATGCTTTGATTTATTCAAAGTGCATAGCTCAACAAGTCTAGGGGTGATATAGATGTCGATGGATCTAGGGTCAGTCAAAACATAAACAGTCTGCTTAGTAGTCTCACCCTCAACTTTCACCACAGTTGATTGATGATCTGCTTGGTGGACTTCTAACACTGCACACATTTTAGGAATGGTCCTTGCTTCCTGACCCAAAGTTTCAACTTCTTGGGTGTTGTGGAATTGACTTTCATTTCCACTCCGATGTGGACAATACTTAATCATATGGTCTCCTCCACATCCCCAACACTTGAGTGGGTTCCTTGACCTTTCCCTCATCACTCTGGATGGCTTAATCATAGCTTGTGATGTCTGCCTTTGCTGATTTAGGAGGTGAGAAGGTTTTAAACCTTTCTTCCTTGGGTCAAGATTCACATTCCTTTTGTGGGAATTTCTCCTACTCCCCTCTGCATTTGTTGTCTAATGCCCATAGTTTATCTGCCTTTCAAGGTCTGTCAAAATCTGTAGCATGGATGCAGTCAACTGATTTTGCTCTTCCAGAGCCTTGATCACCCTTTTATTTTCCTCTCTGCAACTCTGCAACTCCACCCTCAGGATCCTTATGGTAGGTACAACATCTGGAGAAATATCTTGGTTTCTCTTCTCATCAAATTCTGTTTCAGCTTCTTGGATATTGTAAGATGGCCTTACATACCCTTCCCCGTGTGGACAACTCCTGCACAGATGGGGTCCTCCACATCTCTAGCATTGGAGTGGCTCTTTGTTCTCTTATGGATCTCTTGTATTTTCTCCCATATCATCTTCCTCATGTCCACAGGGATCCTGTGCATCATCCTTGTTGTTAATCTTCTTAGCGTTGGTGTTCTTGGTCGGACCAAGACCAACTTTTCAATCTGCACTGTGACTCTGCAAAATGTGTTCAGGAACACCATTGTTAGCTGCATAACATTCTCAGGAACTTATAAATTACTTACCTGCATTTGGAAAAATCATATGTTGATAGCTTGTCAAAACATATACTTTTCTTTCACAACAACGATTGTGAAAACCTGTTGAAATTCTCTGTTTCGACGAACTCGACTTTTTCCTCCGATCGACGAACTCACCTTTTTCTTCTGACGCATTGGTAAAACTCGCCAAGTCTTTCCAACACGTATCGACAAAACTCTCCCTTTTCTTTCGATCTGCAAAACTCGTTGTTTCCTCCCAACGTGTCGGCAGAACTCACTGAGTTCATCTGACGTATCGACAAAAAATCATCTTTTTCTGCTGACAAGAAATTTCAACATTTAGAAAAATTTTGGAAAATTTTCTTCTTTTCTTCATTGGAGAAACTCATTAAACTTTTCCGACGTGTCGAAAAAATTGCGCTTTTGCTCCCTAAGAGTCGGCAAAACTCATCGAGTTCACCCGACACGTATCGACAAAACTCATCTTTTCTTGCCGACAGGGGAATTTTCGACACTTAGAATTTTTTTTGAAAATTTTCTTTCTTTCTTTCTTTCCTTGGCATTGGCGAAACTCACCAAGTTCACCCGACACACATTGGTGAAAGTCATCGAGTTCGCCCGACATGTATTGACGAAAGTCATCCATTTCGCCCGACATGTATCGGCTAAACTCCCCAAGTTTGGCTGACATGTCCATACTTAGAAAAATTTTGAAAACTTTTCTGTCTTTTCTGTGTCATAGGTGAAACTCGCCAAGTTCGGCCGACATGTGTTGGTGAAACTCATCCAACTCAGCTGACGTGTCGACAAAACTCACCAAGTTTTGCCGACTCAAGCAATTTTTCAACACTTCGAAAATTTTCTAATTTTTTTTCTATCTCTTCCTTCTTTGTCGGCTCAACTTATCCTTTTATGCCGACATGGTCGTTGCAATATTGTCGATGAAACTCATCCAACCTAGCCGACATGTATCGGCTCAACTTGACCAACTCAGCTGACATGGAAAAATTCCAACACTTAGAAATTTTTTTGAATTTTTTTTTGTCTACTTCTTTTTCTGCTGACCACAGAGGGTGATTTTTCCTCGTTCAATTGTTCATCTTGGCCCATTGAGGCCCAATGCTACAAGAAGTGCTGTGATACCACACTGTCACGTCCCCTCCCCTTATGTCGATGATGGAGAGGATGCGACCTAAGCTACTGCTGCTGTATAAGAATGGGAAATCTAGCCCCATGAAAATATGAATAAAATGCAATGAAATAAAATACATATGCAGATGTATCATTCATTAAAATACAACTGAAGAAAAAATACATTCAACACATTCATCATGTTCATAATAATTCATAATTACAGAGGTTAAACACAAGAAAATACTTAACTTGAGAAGAATCTTCCCCACAACTAGTTATGTCGTTGCAACGTTCAACCCAACCATAAGCTAGTGTGCTCATCAATTTCTCAGCACCACTGCTACCCCTGAGCTAGGCATGATTTCCATAAGGAACTAGGGAACAACGGGCTCACACTTAACCAAATATACATCAAAACTCAGCCAATCCAAACACAGTTGGGTTTCACAAGATACTAAGGAAACAAGACAGTAACATATGGGTTCCTTGGACTTACTCAGCCAATCCAACAATAACATCCAAACACAATCAAATTATCTAACAGATGGGTTCCTTGGACTTACTCAACCAAGCCAACAATCACATCTAAACACAATCAAACCATCTAACAAATGGGTTCCTTAGACTTACTCAGCCAAGCCAACACAAGGCAATTGCATCCAAACACAGTCAAACAATCTAATAGATGGGTTCCTTGGAATTACTCAGCCAAGCCAACCCAAGGATGCACTTCATACCAAAATACAAGTTCTGGGTTTGTAGAGAAATGTTTGGCAACCACAAACAGAAATGGCAGATGGGGAAAACACCTTGGGAGAGAAATATGATTTCAAGAAACATCCTTGGGATTCATAGGGGAAAAACAACCTCCATTCACACCCAAATCGTGAATATGAATTCAGAAAATGCTTATGAACATTCAAGGAGCAAAAATGACTGCTATAAACCCCAAAATCGTGGTTCTCTTCTGCCCATTCGCTCAACAATACAAAAATGAATTTCTGTGAATGGGAAAATGAGAAAACAATAGAAAAATGTGAAGGAGAAAGCCCAACCACTGAGCATTTCAGAAACGACCTCCCAACCATGGAGAAAATGAAGAAAGCTACCAAATCGTGAAGGGAAAACACAAAAGAGATCCAACTGCATGAGAGAGCAAAACATATGGTTGAATAATGGGATGGGAATACATTTCCAAGTATTTACTTTCCCAATTAGTCAAAAACACGTTTTCCAAAAACTGATGTCTTCTCCATACTCTTCCCCATTCCAAGGTATTAACTTCCTCAACCAATTTCTGGAAGAAATAAATGATTGGGTACAAAAGGAAAAATGGGTAGTTAACAACTTTATGGGTTCTCCCTTTGACATTTTGATTTGCCCTATTGGCTCAAGGGTTTGAATACCCCCCCAATTCCTTGTGAAATCATGCCCCCATCTCTTTAATGTTGCATTGACATAGCTAGTTGTGGGTGTTTTTATTAATTGCATATTTACATGATGTCCAAAATTATATTATGCCATCGGCGAGCACGATAACCATCGGCATCGATTTTAATTTATGAAACATAAAACACTAAATCCATGGTGGGGCCTTTTCCTTTAGCTCCACACCACGATTTATTAATGCTATTTACATCATATATAGTTTAATGCAATTGGGGTCAAAACTAGGGTATGACACTTTTGTTTGACCATGTGAATTTTCCATGGGGCGACTTGACATCTTCCAAATCCCAATCCATAATGATGTCCTCAACCAGTTTACGAAGAGGATCTCTTACAGTTGATCCCCATTTTTTTTCTCAGAGGGATAGGGTGATATTCATTTCCCCAGTGAGAATTAAATTCTCTGGTTGATGAATACTCAAGAACTCTTGAATAAGATTCCAACATACTTTTTTTTATGAAAAGAGAACTAGAACGTAGATATTAAAAATACTTACCAAGTGGCCTAGGTCTTTGTGACGAAGGATAGTGAGGATCCAATGAGTGCAAGAAGTGGTGTAAACTAGATCAAATTTGGAAGAGTTCCATAAAGTACCTAGCCCTCTAGAGGCACCTCTGGTGCTGACCGCAACTCCTTCTCATTTTTTCCAGAAGAAGTTACTGACCCCGAGGAATTCTTGGTCCTCCAACTTAGTCTCCTGGACTTGAAAGATATCGAGAGAGGAAATGCGAATTAAGTCTTTCATGGCTTCTTCTTTCAGACAACTCCCTAAACACCTACAATTCCAAGAGACAACCTTCATTACTTACCTTTTGGAAAATATAAGGACTCTTTGGAGTCCTGTCCTTGATGTCTTGTAATTATGGGATTCAACATACCATCCAACTTGGATTGAGATCCTTGCAACTTGTATTTGTAGGCCGCTTCCTCTCTTCGTAGTTTTGCTGATTTGTTGATCAGAGGACCTATTTCTCCATTCTCCTCTGACGAATATTCTTCCTCTGTTTTTGGTTATTGGGGATCACTTTGGGTTGTCGTTTCTTTCACCAAAGGTTCTTTAATTTTAGGACTTTCTGTTGATAGTTCCTTTTCTTTTAAACTTGTCATTTTAGGGAAGGGGGCCCTTGCTGAAAATTTTCAATAGAGGTTGCTGCTTCTCTTGAGCCATCCAACGCAGAGAAAATATTTCCAGTTTCGATCAGGGGTTTCTGCAGAGCCGCTTCCTTTCTAACTGGAGAGGGATTGGGATTTATCCCTTCCTTTCTTGTTCCAGGTTTAGGGTTAGCTTTCAAAATTTTTAGTTGATGCTAACCGTCTTGTTTTTATTTCTCTTGATGAACACGAGTGTGTTTTGAACTTTTCTTCTGGAAATTCCCATATTCATGACAATGTCTACACTTGAACAACAATTGTTCATAATCCAGTTTTTGGAAATGTTGCCAATCCCCTACGGTTAAATTTATTTCTTTTGGAAGGACGATCTCTAGATATGCTTCAACACATATTTGAGCACGAGTATTGATATTTCGTAATAGCTTTGTCAATGTACTTGCCTAACTTGTTTTCAATGGTTTGTAGAGAGAAAGGAGTCCAGTAATGGATCAACAAGTTGGGAAATTGAACCCACATCGAGACTGCTTTGTGGACGTATATAGCCAGATTGAAATCATGGGTCCATCGATTAAGATAGAGTCCCTGGGGACCCATGAAGTAAGGCCCTCTTTGAAAGATCATATCTCGAACCTCCTTGGTTATGGATTCGAACAGAGAAAACCCTCTTCCTACAACATAACAGGTAACACTATTGGAGATCAGAGGGTGCCAGTTTTTTTTTAATCCAACTATTCTTTGTTCTCAGAGAGGCCCAAAGTCCTGTAAACTGGCCAACAAAATCTCGATCGTCCAAAGAAACAAAAATATGCATGGGTTGATCCGACGACAGAGCAATAATAGGGACATCATCCAATTTTTTCACGAACTTAGGAAGATGATTAGTTGCTGGCTTCTTGCCTTGCATGGAGATGAGACGCTTGAAGGATTCAACATCCACATGAGGAGGAGAGAGAGGCGACTGATCACCGCCTCCTATAGAACTCATCGTGAAACCCTAGAGGAGTGAAACCCTAACAGAGCAGAAGTCAGATCATTGTCAGAGCGATTAGGTGATTATTTATAATAATTTGTATATTTTTTATATAGTTATTATTGATATTAGGAGCTAGGAATATTTTTATTTTTTTAGGAAAAAAATCTTTATATTCGATATTCAAATGAAATCATAATATACATTTCTCAACCTTAATAGGCTCATGTAAGGATTTATAGTCTTTGACTTGTCCTATCCCAACCAAAAATATATTCAAACAAAAAAAATACAACCCTAAGGCTTTAAACAACTTGACAATGGTCTTGCACAATTCATAATTAAAACTTGCATTTATTTCATTTTAGATAAGTGTTTGTCCCGTGAGTTCTTGTTCATATAGGAAAACCCCTTGTAGTAATAAATATTCCTTAGATTTCTATTTTGTCTCTATAAATATGGGTAAATGATAGATCATAGAAAATGCTCTTTGCCCATTGTACTTGATTCATAATTGGATCGAGCATCAAATTTTTAATTGTACACCAATTATTTGCCAAGTACATCAACATTTTTAATTCTCCAAATCACTGCAAGACATTTAAGCCTTTGTCTACTATTTTTGAAGGTCACATTAAATCGAAATCAACATAGTTATTTGTTCCTTTCCTACTAGCATATTTCAAAGATATATGTGTAGAATCAAAGAAACACATGCCAATGAAGAAGCCCCATACTTTTCCTTATCAAAATTTGATTCTTTTAGAATTCTTTCAAGTCTTTTCTTTTGAGGATTTCTAACTCATCTTGAAAAAAACCCTGATTTTGTGAGATACTTATGTTGGATTCACTTCAATGCCTTTAAAAATCATTATATTCCTTGATAACTAGATCCCCAAATAAGAAATCAAGGCAAAGCCTTGTATGCATTTTCAAACTCATAAGGTATCCATGAAAAGAAAGAGTCCTCAAGTGGTTTTTGTTCCCTTTTGTTAGTTACACTTATATTTGTAGCACTTCAAACCACACAACTCTTGAAAAAGAACAAGTGATGAATGTACGGTCCACAAATTCCTCACCTTTCATAAGATACACCTCCATGGCCCTTGCAACTTCTCTTTTGATAATGATCTTAAATTAAAATTTTATTGACCCATGCCATCTAAATGATTTTAATTTTTTGTTTTTAGGGGCTGTCCAACTTCCACATTGGCTTCCACCACCAACTAGATCTCCAACTTGTGATTCTTTCATTTTAGTTGATTATTCTATTTGACTATAAATTCCCCTGCACTTTGATTTTTGGACCATCTTAATAAATATTCTTCCTTTGACAACTTTATGGCATTATGATTCAACATATTTACAAATAAACCATTCCTTTGTTTTCACCCCTTGTAGATTCAATACTTCCATTGACCTCAAGGTGCCCCCATGGCTGTAGGTTAGGCCCTCACGGGAATTGAGCCTTCCAAACCCATGAGAATCTCCTCGCTCCTCCCTGATGGAACCAACCCCTTTAGGAAATATGTTAATATTAATACATAAATAATTATTTCTATAAAAAAATCATCTTAAAAAATGGGATAACACTGCTTATTTATTAATCCATTAATCATGTATCCCTCTAATCCCATAATGCACAAATCTCCTAACTTAGTAACACCATTAAACCATCAACACTTCACCTTTAAACACATTAGACATCATTGACGTGTTGACCACTATTGACCTTGTGGACCTTATAGACCATGATTTCTTTATAACGAGCATACATTTAATTACTTGCAAGAGAAATAAAATAGACAAGCACCAATTAAATATAGACACACAATGTTTATGTGGAAAACCCAAAACCTGGAAAAACCACCATAATAGATCTATTATCTCCCTTGACCTAAACTTTCCAAGCTAATCCAAGTGAGCTAGCCACCGCTCACCTCTAGGCTACTTTACAATGGAACCTCCTCAAGCCTTATAAAGGCCATTTCTTTACATGCAATACCTTGGGCCAATACCATGGGCTACAAGAAACCATTTTCCCAAAACCTTGTGCTATATCTAAACCACCTTTGACTCATTCCCATGTCAAGGTTAATCCTAACACTATTAACCCATTAATGTTTAATCACCTAATAAAAAATATCCTAATTTACTAAGCAAAACCATGGTGGATCAATACTGACCATATTGATCATGGTTCACCATATTCACCAAATTGACCCATTAACCCAACATCATTGTCACTCCTTATTTATTACTCATTTAATCATGTATCCCTCTAATCTCAGAATGCACAAATATCCTAACATACTAACACCATTAACTTGTTAACACTTCATTAAACACAGTACCATCATTGGACGTGTTGGTCACTATTGACCTTAAGGACCTTATATACCACGATCGCTCCATCATTGACCATCTTTACCATAAGGTTGACAATTTCAAGAACCCACACTTCTAGAATTACAATTAGTAGATTGGTTCCCTAAATGTCATCAAGGAGGTTTTGTTTGTGACATAGTTCAATTTCTCAAAGCTCCATCACCAAATATTCATGGGTGGGTTCAAGTGTAAGGAAAGTTGTTAATGACTCCCATTTACCTATAACTATTCATAGGAAATTAATAAAAGTATTTCATCTTATTGTACTATGCAATTCCACTAACATTAGGAATCAACTAAACCATATCACCCAACCTATTTTAATTATCTAATGTGGACTATTAGTCAACATAGATAAAATAACATAACTAGATACCTACCCATGATCCACTAGCTAACCCATTAACCACCTCACCCACTAATCCCTCCACTTGCTTAGTAATATTAGTAACACACTATCTCTTGACCTTCCTATGATCAACCATATTAATCACTATTGACTATGGTTGACCACCATTAACCATAACCATATTCACCATATTCACCATGGTTAACCATTGTTGAATATATATATATATATATATATATATATATATATATANTATTAGCCAACATAGGTGAATTTACACAACTCATTTCCTACCCTTGAACCACTAACATATTAACCACCTAAATCACTAATCCCTAACTTGCTAATCCTAGTAAGTCACTAATACTCAACCATCATAAAACATATTAGTCATTATTGAGCATCGTTTATCATTGTTGACCACGGTTGACCATTCATAGTAACTATATACACCATACTTGCCAGGTTTCACCATATTAACCACATTGACCCACTGACCCTTATCCCACTAACTCACTAAAGTTGTATCCACTTATCCACTAATCCATTAATATCGTAGCCTATTAAACTCATACCCCACAAAGATCCTAACACATAAACCCTAGTAGTTCATTATCCTTTCACCCTCATTAATCATTATTGACTATGGTTGGCCATCGTTGATCATGGTCGAGCATTGTTTCACACCAAGGCCTCCAGAACACTACGTTCACAACATAGTTTGATTATGTAGAGGTCCATCATTAGATTCTTCTTAATGAATTTGAGTATTATTAGGAGAGTTAAAATTGAGTCCCATCACCCACTAACACAATCACCCCCATACAAATGATGAACCTAAAGACACTAACTTCTTAACACATTGTGACCCTAAATACATTAACCCCCTCATACATTATGACCTTCAAACCTTATCCTCAAACATACTAACCCTTTAATACACTATGACCCTGATCCCATATGAACCCTAATGTAATCACCCTCAACACATTATGGATATGAACATACTAACACCTTGATATGCTATGATTCCTAATGAATATGAATTCAGACACAATATGACCGCAAACACACTATTACTTCATACAATGACCTCCAAATGCAATATAAATCCCTATACACTAATTTACCGATACAATAGTATGACCCTTAGCCCATAAGATCCCTAATGCAACCACACCATGACACACTAACCCCTCGATATAATATGACCCCCAATCATTATGACATGGGACACAATATACCCCGTCATTCCTATGAACCTTGACATAATCACAACTTGTGACATTATGAGCCTAGAGATACTAGCCTCTATATTTACAAAAAAAATATTTAACAACATGCTCAAGTTTCAACACGTACATCTCTAATTAGGAAAAAATGAGCCTAAAAGTAGGAAAATAAATAGAAACATTAAATACTGGTGCTATAATAATTGTATCATCCAACCAAAAAACATTATCATCATTATGAAAAATATTTGGGATTTACATTTTGTTTATGTTTTGAGATGTTCCCAATATTTTTAGTGGACACTCCACCCATCATCAAGGGATTGATATAAAACTTTATAATAATAGAGATGAGTAACCATAATTAGTACCCATGAGTACCTTCATACTCATTATGGTTACTCTTCTCTACTATTCTAAAGTTTTCTATCAATCCCTTGATAATGGATAGAGTGTCCACTCAAAATGTCGGGGATGTTTCAAAACATTAACACGTTACATCCAAAATACCTTTCATACTTATGAAAACTATGAAAATCTACATCATCAAACTATCAACATTTATGATGTTATAGTTAACCTATTGAAATACACTAGAGTTGAAGCTTGTAGATCCTTCAAGTGATCGAGAGTAGGGAAAATAATAATATTAAAAAAGGATTTAACTACAAATGAAGAACTTAACACATACACAAGATATCAAATATAAAGGACTAGAATAGATTCCTTAGAAAGATAATGTAGTTGACATTTGATGAAATGGGGAAAACAACATCATTTGTGTTGCTACAATTGGATTATCCCCTTTAAGAGATAAGCAAGCATGAAATCATCTCATTGAATTTTTTCATCTCATTATACTCATTATACTTTAATGCGATTATAACCTTTATGATTTTTTTCATCTTATTCTACTTTGATGCCATTGTAGTGTCTTAAAACTCATGTAACCTCTACTCTAATGTTCACTTTGTCATGATGCTCCATTTCCATATCCCTCCTTTAGTGTAATAAGTCCTCTTAATCTACTTCCTAGTGAAAACAATTCTTCAAATTTGGTCACATGTAGCTCATTTTCTAGTGGAAAGTTCCAAATAGCTAATAACTTATTTTCTAGTGGATTAGTGTCATACCTTGATATATTCTCTATTGTTTCATCTCATTATTCTATTTATGTTGTATTTATGGTAATTTTATCGATATAAATTAAATTTAACTTGGATCTACATCCTTAAATTCACTTTTACTTATGGGTGAAAACATTATAATGGTGAATATTTTTGTTTGTTTTTTTGGACACTTAAAAAAAAAACTTCAACTTTAAGATATTAGAACTTATATTTACTTCCAGAATTTCACTTTATAATAAAAACAAAATTTGTAAGAAATTATTTTGCTTAATACTTATATTTAAAAAATACATTTTATGAATATATAGTTTGACAAATTTGTGATTTATTAAATATGTATACTTAAATATTTTTACGTAAGGATAATGACCAACCTACACACATCTCTATATTTTAGAGATCTCTATTCATTTTAGGGGAAATTCTTTTATGCACACAATCTACATTTTTTCTTTTCTTTTCTAGTTTCTATTTTTCATATTTTTTTATTATTTTTTTCTCCATGAAAAAAATCATTATATGGGATATTTAGAATATTAAATCGATTATACATTTCTATCAAAAAATGCACTCTTTCAAAAAGAAGATTGACCCTCTTGCAAGCACTATTCTTATTGTGACATATTATATTCTTCCAAAATTGACTATAAAAACTTTTCTAAATCTTGCATAGACAAAAAAAAAAACTTCATGGTCTCCCATACATCCAGATGACACGATAAACTTCTAACATATTCTAAATATAAAAAAAATTAGTAAAAATGAGATTTTGAAGTTGGAAGGATAGTTCCTCCCTTGAAGACTTGTTTAGTAAAGGTACCCTCCTACAAGAGTAGAGCATCCTTAGTTAAGTTGTAAGCTTTAGTGTAGTTCTTTGTATGTGTGTAAAGGAAATAATAAGAAATGATATTTTACCTCTATAATTTGATTCATAATGGTTTTTAAGTCAAAATTGCCAATATTATGATTATGGTTGGCCCACTCTATTGCAATCTTTGAATCACGCATAACTTGTAAATGGTTTATACCTTTTTCACATACCGCCTTCAAAAGTATCCCCATAACACATGGTTTTTCCCAATTGTCACCTTCAATCCTAGTAGCATATTGAAGACACAAGTAATGTGAGGTATCGATAAAAAGGATTTCTATATCCCCACAGAGCTACGGGTCCCCTTGGAATACCCCATCAAAAAATCCCTAGGGCTTCTCTTTCTCTATGCTTGACATTTGTAGAATCCTTTATTTTTTTTGTTTTTGTTTTTAGTGGCTTCTTATTTCCCTAATAAACCATTTTGATCTCGTGTGATACTTGCAAAGTTGTCGTAGAGAGATATTGAAATATCATAAGGTTCCTAGCTATCAACATACAAGGTAAGGCCCCATGGACATTCACATCTTTGTCTGTAATCCATTCTAATATAATTTCTTCTAAATTCCCATTTTCCCATTTCACCTTAGCGCCCGAAGCTTTTGCAACCTCCTTCCAAACAATCCCCAGAAATGAATATTCTTTATTATTATTATTTAAGTAATCTATTTTTATTAATTTTGAATTAGAGTAAAAGAAAACTGAGTTGTATTATATGGTGTAATCCCTATTTTTCTCTCTAGTACAATTTTTACCAAGAGAAATAAAAATACTTTTTGAAAAAAAAATAGAGAAAAATACAATTATTTTCTTGCATTTTTATGATATTGAATTTTCATTTAAGTGACATTGACAGTAATAAATTTCTTAATTCATCAAATTTAAGAAAAAAATATGATTTTTTGTAACTAAAAATACAACCTCAGTGGGCCTAACGGTTAAGGACATGTGTTTCCTCCTAGGAGGTCATAGGTTCAAATTCAGAGGGGGTAGGGTATGCATATGTCTGTAGACTTTAGTAGTTACATCGCTGCTTAGAGGGGGTCCCTTGTCCCACAAACAAAGGGGTCTCATACATCCAAATTGGTGTCTAGCTTGGCTGTGACCTTAAAAAATAGTTATCATCTTTCATCTTCATTTTCAAGAACACCAATATCATTATTGGTTTTCATATTTTTCTCATTTGCAATACCAATTTCATTATCAAATTTTAAGATATAAATCATTTTCATATGCACCTTCAATACCACCTTCACCTTCATTTGCAATATTAACATCATTACCAATTTATAGGATATGAAAACATCTTTATTTTAAGGGGAGATTCCATACATCCAAATGGTTGACTTCGATCTATAGCCATTGGATGCATGAAATCTCCAATCAAATTATTAAGTAAACTAATTATAATTTTTTTAATAAAATATCACATATTGCTACGACAATAACATTAGTGATTAATGTTACTAATTTGACTCCCCACCCTTCACTATTGTAGCCATTTTAACAATCTAAATAATTAAATATCATTACAAAATATTTGAAAATTATCTTTCTCCAAATTCCTTGTTCTCTATTTAATATATAATAAAATTTATTTAATAATTTGGAATATGTGGATCTCATATAGGCTACGATCTTAGATATGATGAAGCAAATAATAGGATGAATGGTCCCAAATAATAGATAAACCTATCGACTTACCAGTATCGAATTCCTCATACATTTTAATGGTCTCTTCAAAATCACTTGAAGATGGCTCTTGAGGTTAAGAATTCATTTTCAGGCACTGACCAAATGGAAGACGGGCCACCAGCAAGTGTATAAATGTTTTTTTCATGGTTTCACTAAGTTCCTGCCTTTATATAACTATGGTTCCCATAGTGAACCATTCCATTCAATTTTTTTTGCCTTTATATAACTATGGTTCCCATAGTGAACCATTCCATTCAATTTTTTTTATAAATGTTCAAATTTTTTTAAGAGTTTGACTAAGTTCACACCCTTTAAAACTATGGTCCCCATTCAAAATTTTATTTTGTCATTTGCAAAAACTATAAAGTTTTAATTGTGCAATGTTTATGACTTATTCAACCATGCATGTCAACTTTCACAGGGAGAATATATCGATTTTGAACTATTGTAATTCAGCTCTATCAAACAAAGAGTATGATTGTTTTTAGGTGCAGATGTTTGCCAAGTTGCACAGAGTTAAGGTTTCCACTTAGAAAGATTAATCCTTTTCTTTATTTTATAGATGATAAGGTTAAAATAGTTGTTAGGAAACAAAGTTTTATGATATTAAAGAGATAGAAATTACAATATTATGTTGAAAACTCTCCTTTACCACTCCAAAATAGTGTCTAATTAACATAATGAATTTCATACTTTTGATCAATTTCATACAACAATGAATGTCATACAGTATAGATCCAAATCTCAAGTTCCATAAATGTCGAGAGGGATCAACTTCATTAATCTAAGATTCAAAGCTATGGTTTTAACACATGCTTTTAAAACCATGGGTTGTTTAGGAGGGCCTTGCACATGGTTTCAAAACCATGTGCAAGACCCTCCTAAACCATGTACAATGAAACCATGGGTTGTTTAGGAGGCCTTGTATATGGTTTTAAAACCATGTGAACGTCGACTTTTTTTTGGCGGGTAATTAAATTTTAAATTTTTTATTATTTCCTTAAGTAGGAATATTACAAGATCTCCCCCATATTGGGTTGTTTTTTAGGCCGACATTTTTTTTTTGCGGATATATATATTTTTAATTAATTAATTAATTTATTGTTTTGTTAGGTAGGAACATTAAAACATCTCCCCCATATTGGGTTGCTTTTTTGGCTGACTTAAAATTTTTATTTTTTATTATTTTGTTAAGAACGAACGTTACAACATCTCCCCCATACTGGGATGTAGAGCGCCTCTCGATGCAATAATTTATTAAATTCATACTTACGATTTTGATTGAAAATAGTTCTAGATAATACATTAAAACAATCATAACAACAATGGGAAGAGAAAGAAAGAATAACTTATTGACTTCAAAGCATTAAGGTGACCATTGTTTCTTTCAAAAAATCTCAAACTAAAATTATGACCCTCCACTACCAACCAACTTATTCCTGAGCTCCATTGCCATCTATTTCTTAAAAAAATGTGGATGGACTTAAATACCAACCAACAATTAGCTTATAAAGTGGTTTATGAGCCTTTGTTACTAAACAATCAATCTATGATCAAATCTCTTGAGCTCCATAGATTGCCTGTCTTAACATAGTGCTTGTACCCATAGTGTGGATGAACTAAATTGCTAACCAATGATTCACTTTTAAAGTGCTTCTCTAGTTGGGTTGATTTTGGTCCTTCCTCTCATTTCAAGGATGGTACTTAGGGTAAACCTAATTTCAGAGAAGCTCAAGGCTTTGTTAGCATAGGACTCAAGGCCATTACAACAAATGCTCATAAATAACTCAACATACCACTTATGGAGATTGAATTCAGATGCAAAAGATAACAATCATTCCTTCCAACCACTTAACCTAGACTCTATTGACTTATTATTCTATAACTCTTGAAAATACAACTTAAACTCTATAGAGTATCCCTCCAAAAACTAATTCCATTTATTTTTTCAAAATAAAATTTCACTTTTCCTAATATTATAAAGATTATAAACATATTCATACCTTACATGTGATTAATAAACACATCAACAACAAATCCAAAAAAACTGTACCTTTCATTTCAATAAAAGGAAAAAATTGTATCTTTCATTGCAAATTGTACCTTTCATTTCAATGACAGAGCTTTGATGTTCTTCTTGATTGCACCATAATGCTTAATACATCTTACTTTTGGCTATATTTCCAGATGGTTGAATTATGTTCTATGAAATCATGTTTTTTTGAAGTCTTTAGCCTATGACGTTCCTTATATATAAAGCATTTACCACTTACTCCTTTTTCATTTTTATGTTTCCATTGTGAGATGATAATATTCATTATAGGATCCTTCCTTTGCTTTATTTTTTATCATTTTATTTTTGCTGTTGTTTGTTTTTAATTAAAAAGGTTGATTTTTTATATTATAAATTTTTTCAATTTCAAATTTTTATTTTCCCTTTATTCTTTATTCATCATTTCACCGCACTTCACATTTTTATTTAGGCGATAGGGATTCTTCATTGTTTCATTATTTTTGGTACAATATCTATTGAAATATTTATCTTCTTTTTGTTTATTACTTCATTCCATATTACATTTTCATTTAAGTAAGGGTTTTTTTATTGTTTCATTTTATTGTTCGCACACTATCTATCAAATATATGTGCTTAGTGAATTTATAGGTTAGAACCATATTAACATCTACCCAAAAATTTAATTGCTTCGATTGGTCTAATATCAATATATAACATTGCAACTTTAAGTTTCATATATTTTTAAAATTTTTTATTTATTTATTTTGTAATATAATAATTATTTATTTTAAAACTTTTTGTCTTTAAATTAATGATACAATTTAATAGATTTTTTTTTCTCCAAATCTAAGATTATTCTATTAGTGCTCTTTATTTGTTTGCTCCTTTCTCAAACTAATCGTGAGTTATTAGTTTTGAGGATCTCAAAGTTCTCATATGCTTTCATTGTATTCCTTAATCAAGACCCTTTGATTACAATCACATTCAATGGAATAAATGCATGTTTGGATTTTATCATCATCCAATTGATTTTGTCCATTTGTTTTCTTCATGTTGAGTTTAACTAGCATGCATGTTCTCTTAACACGTCCACTCTGTTAGGTGAATGCTTGCATTGGACTCCATCTTCTCTTACCTATCATCACTTGAAATTCCCTTGCTCATCATCATTTTAAATGTCGTTTTTCCTCACTCACCCCCTATAACTTCAATGGATGCTGCTGAGATTTGAGTTGTCATTGATGTCAAAGTGATAGTTGAACTTGGTGATGGCATTGAAGTCTTAAATCCAGTTTAAAGATGCATACAAAATATATGTGTGCAAGATGCAAGTTTGAAGAAATATATTGTAAATATGTGCTCAAGCCTCAATAAGTCTTAAAGCCATAAGTATACAAGTTAAAGTTGTTCGTGCACAAATAAAGTTATGGAACTCTAATGTACAAATTCTACCAAGTGATGGAACTCAAGTGTGCAAGTCCCACTAGGTTATGGAAATATTGTGCGCAAGACCGACCAAGTAATGAAACCCCAAAAGTGCACACCGACAAAAGAATAAGAGGGGAAGTTAGCTTCACCAAGAAGAAAGGAAGAAGGGACGTCACTGACTTAGAGAAACCCCAACTCGTGGACACATCAATTAAGCAAGATCCGTATAAATAAGTGAGAGATTGAAGTGTTTTGGTGAGATTGATAGCGCAAATGAAGTAATACATTGAAATTGCAAGCTTTGGGGTCAGATGAAATGCTTAGGGGAATCAAACACAATATGACTTGGGGAAGTGTGTGAGAAAACATGACATGTTGAAATATAAGGAGTAGTCGCATAGTCACATTTGCATATTGGGATCGGTCACACATAAATGTAAGAAGCATTTGCGAGGAGAGCCTGAGGAGAATTTGAGCAAGGAACATTTGTAGCGAAGGATACTGGGAAGTTTTGCGCAACGATAGTTGGAAGTGTGAAGTTTAGTATGTCTAGCAATTTGCGTAGAATAGTAAGTGCAAATATTAATGTGATTGAGGTACTCAATAACAAATATTTATCTAGGAGGTAGGAAGGGGCAAGGAGAGAAGATTGGTGTCTTCCATAGGTTGGTGCCTAACAAAATAGGTTGGTGAATGAATGCACAAGTTGGTTCTTGTTGATATGAGTTGGTTTTCACAGGAGGATTGGTGTTCTCACAAGTTGGTGCTTGCAAGGGTTTGGTGATCCAATCTGATTGGTGTAAGCAAAACCAGTGAGTTGGTGCTCACATTTGCTTTGGAGATTGGTGTCTCCCAACATTACTTGTAACCAGACTATGTATACATAAAATTTCATTTATATTCTTTGCGCAATGTTCTTTGTGTTAAATTGTTTATGATACATGCTTTGTGTTAATGAAAGATTGCATGACATAACAAGTGTTTGAAAGGATAAAAAATTTATGATACTGATTCACCCCCTCCTCTCTCAATATCACTTGGGGTCCAACAGATGCCCCATGGAAACCCACCCAAGGACCTCACATCATTCACTAACCTTTCACTTTCCCTTCCCATTGACCATCCCTCATATTGCTTAAATAATTACTCGAGGAGTGTCGTTTAAGAGTTGCTTTTCCCTTCTATAATTCCACATAATTGTTGTAGAGGAAAGTTTCCTATGGCTAGGGTTTAAGAGGCCATCAATGTACTGGGGTTGAAAGAGAGATGCACAATGTTCAACCAGCATATGTAAGCAAGTTTGAGAGATTAGAATGGTTCATACCTTGACAAATGAAGGTTGATCCAAGTAGCCCTTTAATCCTCCTCTTGCTCCTCTTGCTCCAAGAGACCTGCAAAACGAATTATACCTTCCTCAAACCAATATGACCACATATAAAGCAATGATAATCAAATAAATATGAAATAATAATATGAATAACATCATCATATGATCATAAACATAGATTCAATCACACATTGAACAATAATTTGGGAAGAAGAAGGACATCACATCTTTATTAATCTTGAAAACAAGTACAAATATACCTTCTCTTCAAGTTGGGCACCTCACAAAACCTTGATCTGGTTCTGCTGCTTCTCTTCTCTAAGGAACTCAGCCTCCAAACTCTGCAACATAAGGAGATAGCTTCTAGGGCAAAGGTATGGGCAAAGCGTGTCCCAATTCCTCCAGCATGACAATGCAAAATTTCAAGTCCCCTATCATGGACCTCCCTACCTCTATTTATACGCTTGTGAAGAGATAGGGTCAAAGACAAAGTAGTTACAACTGAAGGAGTCAGTTGCATAATTACCCAAACTACTCGAATTTCAAAAAACGTATTTTTTTTGACATTTTCAAGAGGAATACGTGGGTTGCAGAGACAACAGTTGCGTATGAAGGAGGTATACACAGATTGCAATGTAAATACTTGTGTATTTAGGGCATACACAAGTATTATATATGACAAGTCGTGTACAATATGTAGGTTTCCTTCCTTAAGGAAACTCGCGTATGAATCAAAACATCTCATTTTTAGGGTACTTCTGGGCATTTTCAGACTTTGGTGTCTTCTAGAAATTTTTAGCTGACTTAGATACATTTCCAATGGTTTAGAGATTAGGTCAAATTGAGTCACAAAACTCAAGATATGGATCCTCCAAGTTAGGTGTTTTTTCAGTGACTTTCAATGACTTTCATGAAGTGTCGTCATGGAAGTGTCGACATGCAACGGAATCATGTGAAAGTAGTCACAGGAAGAGATGTGTCATTTTGAGCTATAACAGATGCCCCCTGATGTATGAGGTTAGAGGGGAAGACGATAGCCGAAATACATTATAAAGGAAACATCTGAGTATGGAGAGAGCAGAGAATCCAATATCGAAAGGCTCAAACAAAGATACCTAAAAGAGAGATAAATGTCAGACAAAACTAATCTCTGGGACATACAAGTCCATATACAAATCATCTCCATAAATATACAGGCGGATCCAACATATGTATAACTCATGAAATTATCATGGTCGCTCAATATGAAAAAAGGCACCATATCAAATCTAAAGGAGTCATGGAAACAAATGAACAAGGTGGATCCATGCTCAACAATCGATGATAGCCACAAGAATATAAGGTGGATCTATGTCTCAGCAAAATGTCATATAAAATGTAACAAGGTCTTGTGCAGCTTGGGAAATAGCAAAAAATGATGATGCTACTGTCGGCCCAAGGTATTCAATCCAAACTGCCCAAATGGTACGAATCCTAACCATGCGAATAAAGGAATTGAAGTCAAACATGGAGGAAACCGTTTGATTACCGGTCAATAATGAGAACCGTTAACAAACGCGAGGGAAACCACCATTAATGAAAATGGCCCCCAAGGTACCTAGTACATTCTAACAAGTGTGAATACAAGGACTTGAAGAGTCCATTGAGTAGGAGACATTAAGGTATTCCCACTACCCAATAGCGAGGGAAATTGCCACTGATGACTGCAATCCCCAAGGTACTGTCATAAAACTCTAAATCTCATTCCCAGAGAAAGATGTGTTGCAGTCAATAGGAAGAGATCCGTTGGAAGGAAGGCATTAAGGCATCCTTCATCATTCAACAAGAGGTAAGTCAAAGACTAATTGGATCTGGAATCAGTACATAATTTCATGACAAGGAATGTCGAAGACATGATGTAATGAACTGATACCAGGGAATGGTTGACACAAAAGGTCAAGGCAACTGCAAAATGGCCGACAAAGGTTTAATCCTTGAACAGTGAGCACGACACAAAAGTGACTTAAGCAACTTTTGACACGAAAGAACCAACGACACAAATCTGCAGGTAGGAGACATTGACAGATTCCCCATATAATTGGAAAAGAAACCAACTTGAGGAGTAAGAAACCCTGAATCAGGATTGTTGGGCTGAATTAATGTCATTTTAATTCTGTTGTAGTAATTTCCCAGCCATTTAATTTGTCAATCAGAGGTTTGTAGGCTTACGAAGCACATGCAAGGTATATGCAGGACTGAAGCGAAATTAAGCTAATCTAATCCCCCGTAAAACTAAGACTAATCTAATCTAACCCCCCTTAGGCTGAAACACGCAATTGCTAATCTAATGTAGGAAGATGAAACACACGACTGAAAGTAAATTGCATAAAATAGAGACAACATATGAAGAGAAACAAGACAACACATTTGAGCTCACATTAACAGTTAAGCAATCTTAATTTACATCACAAGAATCAATGACAAATCATGAAAGTGTCAAAACCAATATTATGAACAAAATCTAAGAATTCCCTTCTCCATATTACAAAGTCAAGACTAACTTCTACAATCTACTATTCTCTAAGATAATCTAAGATCTAAGATATTCTAAGACAACCTAGCATTTAAGATTATTGAAATGAAGAGAGAGCACTCTCTTTTATACATGAAGGAAATAACCATCTCATAATGAGAGATCCACTATTCACTCAACCACTCAACTACTTTCCTATTATTACAAGATATGATCCCTTCAAATCCTCCACATATCTCTCACAAATCCTCCACATGTCTCTCAACCAAATCTCCATGATCTTCTCCTTGGAATATTCTTTGCATAACTAGCTCCTTGAAATGGTGGAGGAGATATACATGAAGTATTTTCTTTGAATTAATCCTTCACATATTCTTACACATTACAAAACTCATCCATACTTTGAGATATTAATGAAAAACATGTTAATTTTCTAATATTTAATCATAAATTCACTTATAATACTAAAAATAAATGAAGTGGAAATAATAAGGTGAAACCCACATATATGTACGGAAATGGTATGATAAAAGGTTAATGGGACAATGAAATGTGAGGAATAGTGGAAGATAAAGTGGATGAAAAAGTGACATTTTTGAGTCCCAACATACTCCCCAATTGAACTTGTTGCATGTCCTCATGCAACTGTGTATGGATCTTCTCAAGAACTTTTGGCATCTAAACTTTGGCTTTGAATGATGATGTCTTTTTAACAATGAATATTTCCAGGGTGTGAAATACATGAGTAACAACTGACATTTCCTTATGGTTGGTTCTTGTGTGACAACCATGAATATAAAGAATGTTGGTTCTTGTGTTAACAACATTCATTTCATGATGCGAAATGCATGAGTAACATCTGACATTTTCCTTATGGTTGGTTCTTGTGTGACAACCATGAATGTAAAGAATGTTGGTTCTTGTGTTAACAACATTCATTTTGTCATCCGTTTTCTAGCTGCATAATAATTTAACCATACACTCACTGAAAATGATAAGCTATTAATGTGCATAGAAAGCATCATTGTGCATAAGAAAGCCTTTTCTTTATCTTTATGAATCATGCCAATATGTATATCAATGTGTATGAAGCAAAGTGCAATAGAGGATTTGTTGGAAAATAAATGCTCGTGAATGGTAAATGAGATGAAAAATGGGTGATGGTGGTGAAAAGAATGGAATGATAGTAGTGAGTATGTATTGAATATAGTTCCCCCTCTCCAACTGATGTGGTTGCATGAGGAAGCAAAGTGCAATAGAGGATTTGTCGGAAAATAATGCTCGTGAATGGTAAATGAGATGAAAAATGGGTGATGGTGGTGAAAAGAATGGAATGATAGTAGTGAGTATGTATTGAATATAGTTCCCCCTCCCCAACTGATGTGGTTACATGTCCTCATGCAACCTAGCATGGGCTATGAAAGAAATGGTGAGGGAATTTTCCAAATTATTCATTGCTAGCATGTAAGGAATTGCATGATTAAAGTTTGGAAAACAACATACCCCCACTTACCCAAAAAGTAGATGAACGATGCAATAGGAATGTAGCTGATGCCGATGGATCGTGGAATGTGTCACTGCTACTGCGGTTGTAATTGCTGGATCATGGGCAGTGAAGGAATCAGAACTACTGCTGTTGAATCATGGAAAATATGTCACAGCTGGAGGATAAAAATGTAACTGTAAATGATGTTGTAGCTGTAACTGCTGTAATGTGAAGTGGAGGAATCTGAATTGCTACTGATAAATAATGGAAAATATGTCACGGATGCAGGATAAAAATGTAACTGTAAATGATGCTGCAGCTGTAACTACTGGAACTGCTGTAATGTGAAGTGGAGGAATCTGAACTGCTGCTGATAAATAATGGAAAATGTGGAAGGCAGAAAGTGGAACTGTGGTACACTCATAGATTTGAAGTCATGTTTTTGCAACTGCTGATGGAGTCATGAGAAAGAATGTATAGTATTCACCCACTACAAAACCCAATGGTACAATTCTAGTCATGCGAATAAATGTGTCGAGGTCGAGCATGAAGAGAAATCATTGGATTACCGGCCATTGATGAATGCCGTTAACCAATGCGAGGCAACTCACCAGTGATGTCAATGAGTGCCAAGGTACCCAAGTACATCTTGCGAAGTGAGAATAGATGTGCTGATGTCAAGCCAGTTGCAAGATCTGACGATCAAGGGACATTGATGAATTCCCATGATTGTCAGCGAGAGAACTTGCCATTAAGGCATGCAAGCCTCCTGGTACTCAAAATGAACTCTAGTCTATTTCCCATATGAGGTGCTGAGGTCGATGGGGCAAGACTTGTTGAAAGGTGGGCCTTAAGTAATCCCACATCAGTCAACACGAGTTGGTATAAAAATATTGGTAGGACTATAAGTGAAAAGATCTCACAGTCAAGCAGTGGATATGGCAAGGCTATGTAGTCATGGAAAGGGAGCTGGTTTTATTCAGAAGGCAAATTGGAATGGAAAAATGAAATGAAAAAGATAAAGGGATGTATACAATTCAGAAAGATAGGCATATGTGAAGTCATGACAGATAAAGCGATGGAAAGTGGACTTCAAGACATGGATGGTGAAGGTGCTCTAAAGGAGAAATATGGATAAACAATCACGACACAAATGAATTTATGGATGGTTTATGTGTAACAACCAATGTTATGATGTTTATAAACAAACGTCATGAGTAACAACTCCTTCAGGTTGTCTATCAAAGCATGTTTCTTAAAAGTTTTGTGTTTCTTTGAAAAGTCACTTCAACAACAAAATGCGACTGTCTCTGAAGCCTGAAAAAAAAACTTTTGTACAAAATCCTGCATGAAAACTTATTAGTGAATATGTATTGAATATAGTGATCCCTCCCCAACTGATCTGGTTGCATGTCCTCATGCAACCTAGCATAAAAATTGTGAGAATTTCGTAAAAGAAAACATATCATGCAGAAAGAAGTACATAAGCTGTAAAGAAAATTACCTGTTTCCCGTGCTGGTTTTATCTGCGATTATTGTGAAAGTGAATTTAAGAAAAACAATTCAACATTAATGATAAAAGCAATTTTAAGAAAAATGAAAACGTCCATTTGCAACTTTATTTTTGTTTTGGTTGTTCTTATTTTTTTTTTAAATTTTTTGTGATATATATATAATTTATTTTTATTTTCTTTTGCAAAATGTAAAGCAAAAGAAATAATTTTTATAATTTTATATATTTTTCTTGTTTTTGTTTTATTTTTACAACACACCAAAATAAAATAAAATAAAAATAATGGCAAAAACACTCAAAATTAAATTTACCCGATCATAGTTGTAACAACCCAGCGAGCTGTGACACACAGCGACGACAGCGAGCTGCAACAACCACCGGTAGCTGCCCCATATCGATTTGCTTCTCACCTTCCTCCTTTTTGTGGTGTTAATACCGGTCCAATTGCTTATGTGATTATGATATTTTCAATTGATGCTTAGGGGCTTTGTTTAGCCATTTTCTGTTCTTTGTTCAACCCTTTTTCTGAGCTTTGTTCATCCTTTGTTCAGCCTTCACAGAACTATGTTCAGCCTTTTCTCTGTTTAGTCCTTTTTTTGAGCTTTGTTCAACCTTCACAAAACTATGTTCAGCGTTCACAAAACTATGTTCAACCTTTATCGTCACAACAATGGAGTTTACTGTTTCAGCTACTTGGAATCGGCCACAACAGTAAATATGGAAAATACACTCTCGAAGAACTAGCTGTATATCACAAACCGTGGCTTTGTTTGTCGATTTCCTTGATATTTAGGTAAATAAGGTTGTTGTGCACAAAACCCATGTCTCGGATTTTCAAGATTATTTTCCATCTGCCCACAAATCGAGACACGAATCAAGGTGTTGTATGTGGCATTTTTTTTTGTTAAGGCTGTAACAACCATTTGCAGACCATTTGTTACAGATTTATTCAATTCCTTTCTGTTTTAGATGGAGCTGCAACTTGCTACGCTGTGAGACAATTGGTTTATTGTGCACTTTTATCGATTTTAAAATTAAATATCATGCTGCAACAACCAGTTGCAACAACCGACTGTAACAGCTAGCTGCAACACTTATTAGATCCTGCATAAATCGTCGTTAACATAAAATACATGCGTACCTACCCATAAGCATCGATCTGCTGCTCCTGTCCACCTTCTGAGTTATCTTCTTTATTTATCATTGTCGTGCATGCAGGCATTCCGATCATAAGAAACTCTCGATGATGTGAGAAACATCCTTGTAATTGGTTCATTGTGCACCGTTATGGATTTTAAAATCAAATATCCTCTAGTTTTTGTTTGCTATTTTTCCTGTCGATTGCTTTCAAAGTGATGTAAATCATAAAAACATTTGTTCATATCGTTTTCAGGAATAATGGAAATGTCCATTTGCTATTTTGTTTTTTATAATTTTTATTGTTTTATATATATTTTATATTACACATCAAAATAAACTGCAAAAATTATGCTAAAAAAACGATAGTAATGTCTCGGCTTCATCAAATCTTTCCATGTGCATGGCCACTGTCAAAATTTATTCAAGCAATCCAGAATTGTTCTTGAGTTTGTTGCATTAATTCGAAATGTTTTTCTTTGTATGATCAGACCTGCACATTGTCAAATATAATTCAGAGCATAAAATTCTAGTGCAACAAATAACAATCCTGGAGTAGAAACAAATATTGATCCTGAATAGAGCAACATGCTTCGTGCAAAAACGACATCGATCATAGATGCAGAGAGCATAATTATATCATGAAAATTTTATTGTCTCCGCCCTCCAAGTTGTTCTGTTTTGTTTTGCATTTGTTTTTTTGTTTTTTTTTAAATTTGGAACGACCATCTATTGTAAGAACAACCATCTATTGTAAGAAGGATAGCTCTTTGAACTGGAGACACAGTGTTGTAATCAATCCAATATTCACAAAATTTTCATACTAATTGTGCTAAAGTATTTTTGTCAACATTAAATATCTTCATTGCAAAAATAAGATATTGGTATGGATATTGCAAATTAAGGTCAAAATCTATGAAAACACATTCTGTAATGAAAACAAATTGTTTTTGTTGCTCATAAAACTACTTTTATTAGCAACAGATGGATTTCTTATTGCAAAAGAATTCATTATGTCACACAAAACATATTCTAATGATAACTTAACCTTAGAAGGATCTATGGTGATGTCTTTGCTGAAAATGTTGGGGAGCCAAAAACATTTCTCTATATTCTTCTTACCAATGGGAGCTACCACAAGCAACGCATAAAATGGGAGCCCACAAGAATGGTGAGATCTGAGAAATTTTGAGGACCTCTAATCGCTGGGTAATTGTGGTCATGTCCTTCATAGTTATTACATGTCATGTTATTACAGTGAGCTAATTTATGGATGAATTGACAGCTGAAGAGACTGGGATGAGTGATGGTGTATATGACACTTTGGAAAATAGGGGTTGTGAAAGTCAGAGTCTTGTTTTATTGATTCAATTGATATCTATCCATTCCGGCATATGTTTGTATAGGAGAAGGATTCAATTCACTGCTCCCATAAGAGAATGTGTATCTGCCATATTAAAAATCGGCCATCCTGAAATATGGCATTTTCATGTTCAGAAAAATGAAAACTGCTCTCAAACCAAGTAGAATTTTCACAAACCACTTGTAAGTCAACTAAATGAGACCCTTCTGCATAAAACCCATGTTTCAGATTTTTAAAATTTGTCATAGTTTTCTCACAAACTGCAGCCGAAGTTGACTGTCTGTAAATGGGCATTAATTGACGGAAACAAAAAAAGAAAACAGTCAGGTATATTCATTCATGCAATACCATCTTGTTGATCGTTCAGCCATAATGGAAAGGAATATTCAGGACTAACAACTAGTCTATATTAAGCTGTGAATGGAAGTGGCTGTGATTCAGCCCCAAAGAATGAGATGGATGACCTGTAACCCAACTTAGCAGAAAGAATTGCAGGAATTTGAAACTGTCATGAAGTGGCTGTGATTCAGCCCAAAAGAATGAGATGGATGACCCGTAACCCATCTTAGCAGAAAGAATTGCAGGAAATTGAAACCGTCATAAAAAATGGTGAGTCATGGATGGAATTAAACACATAGATCATGCCTATCTTGGTTGTTTTTTTAATAAAGGATAATGTGTATTAAGCAATTGGTTTCCATCCCTCCCAATTTGGGTATTCTCCCATTAAGACCGCTTATACACATCTAAAGATTCTCATTCAATTTATTTTTCTATAGCAAATAGAATCCAAGAATGAATAATGTCCATTTTTATTTATAAAAAAAAGTAAGTGAGATTTGGTCAATTATTCGCGGCTCAAGTTGAGCATACAACATTTAGATGCATCTCCTATCCCATACCCTCCCACGGTGTTGCAGCCTGGAGTTTTTAGCTATGATATTGTCGACAATTGAGCTATCATCGATCCAGGAAAAGTCCAAAGGGAAGGCTTCTATGAAACAACTAAAAATTTTCTTATGAATTTTATTGTTGTTGCAGGTTTTAAGTCAAGGTTGAAAATGAAGCATCGTTACAGACCATGAATTTATTCATTCTCGGGAGTTTTATCTTTTTCAATTTCTATCTTATTGTTTATTGTAGGTTGCGGAGGAATACATGAGTTATTATATATATGTTTATGATTTTAATTGTAGGTTTAGCATGCAAGATCAACAAGTGGATAGAGTATGAAGATACCTGAATTGGTGATGTCATAACTCAAATTAGAAATAAATCAAACCAAGAGTTAAAACCAGCAGACGCAGTTCAATTGCGGTATAGTTTCATCACGACACAGTTTCAACACATAGTCTTAGCTGTTACAACTACATTTGTTATAGCTAGTGTTTCAACTTGGAGTTACGCTGTTTTAGCTTAGAGTTTTTGCAGGCCACTTATTCGATTTTAATGAAGTATTTCTAATGGCCTATTTATTTTTTATTTATTTTTTAATCGCAGATCCAAGATGGAGTGCACAAATATAGAAAATTTCAGAAATGGTTTGGTCGAGGAATTATTTGCAGAGCTAATTTTCAGACAGCTACAGGATGAAGGAAGAAGGAAAAAGAGATGGCTGCGACTCCAACCCAGGAGAAGCTGACAAGCGTGACACTGCTTCAGCTTGGATTTGCAGCTGCTTTTTCGCATTATAAATTCAACAATTGTTCACCTTAAAAATGAATTTTCCACATGAATTTGTAGGCTGGTTTTATTTTACAAATTGAATTTTTTCTTTTCTTTTAGCAAACAGAGATAAATGATTTGCAAAATAAAGATGAAATCGATTAGGTATGTTGCAAACATAAATTTATTCATTCCTGAAAAATTTAGAAAACATCCTACTTTCTGATCCTCGCGATCGCATGAAGTGCAAAGGAGAGCATACTTATTTTGGGTGAAAGCAAAAACTGAAAATAAAATCCTACCTACTCTATGCTAATTGGTAATTAGAAAACATTTACGTGTAGTTAAATATCCAGTGTAGCCATTCACGTAACAGCAATAAGAATATGTTCAATGTGAATTTTGCAAATAGAAGATGAGGATAAACAAAAATGTGTAAAATTAATTGCTGTGATTGTGAATTATCTAGAAAAAAAGAAAAACTAAATTGTTCTAACCTCGTACTCGCTTGAAACCATCATTCGATAGGGCTTTGGTAGGAAGAGTTTTCACTCCTTAGATCATGCTGCAACTCCTAGTGGTCCTCCTCGATCTCTTGTTTGCATGATTGTTCTCCATCAAATGTGCAGGATTCTTTGTATGCTAATTCTTCATCTATTTCTGGAGGAGTAATTAAGCTCTCGGCTGCTGTCAAGATCTCCTCTTCGAGAGAAGAGGAGATCCCTACTTTTGCAAGGATCTGAGTGAGCTGTTCCAAGCTTAAACTCATTGTTAAATCATTTTGAAAAAGGGATACTTACAACACCCAAATATAAATGAAAAATTTAAATAAACACTCTTGCTGAAACAAATTAAAAAAAAACACTATGTATAAGAAAAACAATTACTCTTCACAGTTGCGAGAAAACACACTTGCTGAAATTGAAAATCACACTTGCATAATTGAAACACTCATTGCAGAAATTGAAATTCACTCATTACAGAAATTAAAATTCACACTCTAGTGTATGCTTACAGAAAATCAAACTAAACTTCAATCCATCGTGCTTCCCCGACAACGACGCCAAAATGTTGGGCCGAATTAATGTCGTTTTAATTCTGTTGTAGTAATTTCCCAGCCATTTAATTTGTCAATTCGAGGTTCATAGGCTTACGAAGCACATGCAAGGTATATGCAGGACTGAAGCGAAATTAAGCTAATCTAACCCCCCATAAAACTAAGACTAATCTAATCTCTTAGGTTGAAACACACAATTGCTAATCTAATGCTGGAAGATGAAACACACGGCTGAAAGTAAATTGCATAAAAGAGAGACAACATATGAAGAGCAACAAGACAACACATGTGAGCTCATATTAACAGTCAAGCAATCTTAATTTACATCACAAGAATCAATGACAAATCATGAAAGTATCAAAACCAATATTATGAACAAAATCTAAGAATTCCCTTCTCCATATTACA
>LPNX010927786.1:129551-152796 GCA_001517045.1 Pseudotsuga menziesii
TGTATGAAAATGGTATGATAAAAGGTTAATGGGACGATGAAATGTGATAAATAGTGAAAGATAAAGTGGATGAAAATGTGACATTTCTGAGTCCCAACAGGGATAAGGTCAAAATACTAGGACCCAATTGTTGATAGACTCAAAACTGGTGCTTTGTTCAAGGAAACAAGACTTGCTGCCATGATGTAAAATACATGTGAATGAACTTCGCTTCCCCTCTTTCTTGTAAAGGTTTAATGAGTCCACGAAAGCAAACTCGGGACCTTCTTGATTTTTGGGAAGCTTGAAGAAGAGACAGAAGAATGCTTGATAAAGCACTGATTCGTGGATTTTACGAGCCCAAACTAGTACATGCTCGATGGTGTTTTCATAGTTTAGAGAGTCTGAAAACTCCAAAGAAGACTCTCGGGGGGTGATTTTTCGTCCAATTTAGTCTCTCGAGGCCGGAAAAGTATAAAACAAACCACAGAAGAACTCTCTTAGCTTTCAAAGAATTAAGGCACACCTTTTTTGTACTTAGTCAGGGAGGTCCGAAAAAGGTTAAATTACCACCTACCCAACGCTTCTTCAAAAGCATCATATAGCCTGAGTTTTAAGAGTGTGAAGGAAGACAAGATCACTCGGAAAGATCCATTTGATTACGAGAAATGGGGCTTACAACAGTAAACTTGATGCTTTGTTATTTAGGGTTTAGCGAGCATGAAAAAGACATAAAGTACACTTGGAATCTTTTTCATGTTTAGGTCCAGAGCACGAAAAAGAGAAAACTAAGCTCATACTGGGGATTCCTTTTCCGTAAATTTAGTGTCTCAGGTCCGGAAAAGCGATAAACCTATGCCTGAGAATACTCTTCTCAAATCCATAGAAAAGAGAGTGTTCATTTCTCGTATTATTCCACATGGTCCAAGAAAGTGATAGCCTACCACCAATGTGGATGCCCATTCACATATTCTTAACGATCCTGAACGGACAAGCTTACTCAGCAGTCAATTCTATTTTGAGGAGTCAGAACTGGGCCTAAAGAAACTCTATATCTTTCTCGTGAATTTTTAACGAGTCTGAAAAAGTCAACTCGCCGTATCCTTACTATTTTTAACAAGCTCGAAGGAGAGCAAAAAGAATGTCTAAATGCGAGGAGACGAGTGCCAAGGGAAAGCGAAACTAGTTCCAAGCGCGATGAACAAACCTATGCATAATGCAAGGAATATGAGCATGATAAAGGCACTCGGGGAACGTCTCCTCAAGGAAAAGTTTGTCAAGTTGCAAAGACAAAATGATACAAGGCTTAGCGACGATGAGGACAAAGATGAGGGCTGATACAGCGAGCTAAAAGCGTGGAAGCCGACATGTGTCTCATAAGCGCAAGCAGGGCACATGCAAATGCAGTTACAACTTGAACAATAAGACAAGCCCAGTAAACAGTTGTGAATCCGACTAAGAATCCTGTCTCTAAGAAACAACAACATCAGGATCATATTCAAAAGAAAAGATCCAATGCAGGTCACTTTGGCAGAAACACATGCGACTTTGCTTAAGGATTTATAATCAGTAAGATCAACCTCAGAAGGAGAGAAAAAATCAACAAGGGAGATAGAGTCTACAGGAACAAACTCAGTATCATAGGAGTTGAAAAATTCATAAGAAAAATCAAACTCATTAGGATCACTGACTTGCTGTTCAAAGGAAGAGTCAAAAGACTCAACAAGACCAACACAAGAAGAAAGGTTAGGCTTACTAGGAAAATTAGGGTTAGACTTAGTCACAACTCAACCAACATCCAATAGAAGATCAGACTGTATCAAAGACTCTAGGAACGCTTCATCTGAAGGAAGGAGATCATCCAAGATAGGACACATGTCTAAACTTTCAAATGGATCGACAGAGTGGAGAGCAGGCTCCATAGTCTGTATAGGATGACTCACCTGGTCAACTGCTGGGACCAAGTCCCAAGAAGGTAAGCATGAAAACAGAGGCTGCTTCTGAGTAGAAATTGAATGCAAAGGACAAGAGGCCACATAGCTCACCTGTGGAGGGGTAGTGTCTATAGAAACATTGGGAATCAATAAAGGAAAAACCTGACCTGGTCTCTAGTTAGGTCAGGAGACGGATCAAGAAAATCCAACTGATCGATAGTGACAATTTCTTCGCCATGATTAAAGTACATCACACGAAAGAATGTTGACACCACATCTTGCATGGCATAGACATAATCACATCCAAGGAGCATATTGAAGTCCAAGGGGTATTCTATCACCATGAAGTCAACTAAGGCGATCTTCCCACCCAAAGTAATAGGTGTTTGAGCAAGAATTCCCAAGGCTATACAAGTTCTTCTATCAAACGCCAGTAACTGAGTAGCAGTCGACATAAGGATGGGAGATCCCATGCCTCACCAAGCACGAGAAAACAAGATACTAACTGAGGATCCTTCATCAACAATACAATGAGCAATCGTGTATGGTTCAACTTTGACCTTTATCTGGAAAGGTGCATCAGAAGGAAGGGGCGGTTCTACTAGGCTATCCCAATAAAAGGAAGCAATCTGAGAGCTTGGTGGGGGTTGATCCAAAGCGAGTTCAGTGCCCCCTTGTTCAGTAAGTTTTGAATTGGCAGTGAAGAAAATGTGACTAGCAGATACTTCACTCTCCAAAGGAAGAGTGGGATTGATTGAAAATGGAATCGATTCAACCGCTTCATGAAAGTCACTCTCCGAAGGGAGAGTGGGATTGACCAAAAATGACATTGGTTCTTTCACATCAGGATCACTCTCCGAAAGAAGAGTGGGATCGACCACTTGATCAACCAAAGGTTAAGTATGTTGTTGAGAAACTATAGGTTGTTTAGGAGAAGGAAAATATTGAGTCCCGGACCACACTCTTTGCACCTTTGCGATAGTAGGGCACTGGTGAGTAAGATGATCTCCCTCACATAGCTTACAAGGGAACTTAAGTTTTCCTTTCGAACGACCAATTTTTTCAACGATGTTAACATGACTAGTAGTGGATGACTGTTTTCTCTCAGCATGACCTACAGAGGCTAAGAGTTTTCCCCGAGTATGACCATCAGAGGCTGGGTGGCTGGGTCCAACCTGACTAAGAGAGGCTGGTTGTTGAAAAACTTCAGAGTGTTAAAAAATGGGATGACCATGAAACCAAACTCTTATTACCTCTACGATGGAAGGGCATTTATAAGTAAGGTGGTCTCCCTCACAAAGCTTACAAGGAAACTTGGGCTTGTGTTTTGAACGGGTAGTCTTTCCAACAGTGTCAACATGACTCGCAGTGGCTGACAGATTGTATTCAACATGAACCGCAGAGGCTGAGAGGTTGCCCCTAGCATGATCTGCAGAGGCTGAGAGATTGGGTCCAACATGACCTGTAGAGTTTGAGTGCTTAGATCCAACATGACCTGCAGAGGTTGGATATGTTCCCCCAGCATGAACTACAGAGGCTGGGTGGTGAGGTTCAACTTAACCTGCAGAGGTTGAACGGGTGCCCCCTTTCTTATGTGCCTTCTTCCTATTCCTTCTTCTTTTACTCCTTTTAGACTGCCGGTTGCTAGTATCGGTACTTTCACCACATGAGGTAGAAGTAGGAGGAGAATCAACTACAGGTGAAGGGGAAGTAGTGTTTTGATGCCCTTGATATAAGGAGCTTACTTGAGAAGCATCAAGAGCATTCAGGACAGTTGGAGTGGAAAACAACCACACCGGTAGCCCTAGGGTGAATCTAGGTAGATTCAAGGTGGCCATCAAAGAAACACCAACATTCCCTGTTAGAGGAATAGTACAAGGAGTTCCCAGCATGGGGATCTCTTGGTTGGTGTTCAAAGGGGTGTTAGCCATAGTTTCAAACAAAAATACAAAGTCTGAGGTTGACAAGAAACCACTAGTACAAAGCACACACTTGAAGGCAAACTAAGTACAGACAAACCACACAACACTCACTAAAAAATTCCTAAAGCCAAACAGACAAACGGGTATAAGATATGATTTCGAAAAGAAAGCTGAGAGACAGTTACTTGGATTCCCTGTAGATGTTCTTAGGCACAAGCAGAAGAATCACCCACCACCCTCCCACACCTTCTACCGAGGTTACCTTCCAAGCCTGTCCAAGGTCAACCAGAAATAGCCTTTCGGTGTACCTGTGTATGAACCCTAGATGTCAAAAGAGACTAAAGGCTACCGCAACTATACTGGCAGTCTGGGGGGACGGTCGCAAGCCTGGTTCGTAAACATGGGCAGGGTAGCAAAGACCGAAACCCTGTCAACACCAGGCACCACATGGGGCCGGGAGGGTGGTATTGACACAAGTCCCCAGATGCGCAAAAACCTTGGTCTACGCTTTGACAAGGAATCAGAGGGGTTATCTCCTCAGTCCAAGTCTCCACATGACCTCGTGCTTAACTCCCATTTGAGAGGAGCTTCTCAGATACAATCAACATAGAAGAGGATTTACCTAGTGATGGGCCAACTACGTCTGAAATTTAATACTTGTGAAGAGTTAAAACTCCCTAATTGGTGTAGGAGCCTATAAAATAAAACTTACTAATAATTTTTAAATTATATCGTTTATTTTAAGGGCTATTTTTAGTCAGAGGGTAAATGACATGAAACTTATGTGGTGTTTTGACTCAAAGTTAAAACAAAATGACTAAGCAAAGAGAAATGAAATGCGAAAATAAAAAAACTATTCTCTTTCTTTTTTCAAAATAGAAACTTGAAAGACACAAAAAAACAAATTTTTTTTTTTCAAAAATAATGATATGCAGTACATTAAAGACAAAACCCTAATCTACATGCATATTAAACAGCTATATGTTCTTTTTCTTTTTCTTTTATAAATGCAAAAGAAAAACTACCTACAAACTAAATGTATGCAAATAACAAGAACAAAGCAAAATGAACTTTGCTATACAACCACCAAACAGACTCTAGAATGCCCTAAAGTCAGTATAAACCCTACTTGGAAGAAAGGCTTGCATAAGAGACAAGTCAACTATTTTGGCATGGTGAAGTTAACCAACAAAAGAAGAAGGAAACAAAAACCAATAAGCTTCTAAGTTCAAACAAAGATCACTGATAGAGGCTAACCAGAAACATAAGCCAAAAATCAAACCAAGCAAAGGGGGTAGGGGGAATGAGCAAAGAGAAAACCCTAATGCTATAAAAATGCTTACCACATAGATAAAGAACAACCAAAAGGGATGACACTAACTCCTTGGAGTCATGCACCTGCAGAGGACCCCAAAATACCTACCAAAGAACCCACAACAGCAGAAAAAACCACAAAAATGAGGAAAAACACTGTTTTAGGGGCACATGCGGGTTGTACTACTGACAAGTCGCGTGTACAAGCACAAACCGGTTCTACTACTAATAGGTCGCGTATCATACGTGGGTTGACAGTATAACAAGTTGTGTGTACAAACTAGACACACGACTGTCCAGTCTGCAACTCACGTATGGGTGGGGAAAAACCCAAAAAAGGTCAAAAACTGTCTTAGGAAGGTAGGGGAGGTGTTCTATCAGACTAAGAAGGTGTTCCTAGGTGGCAAGAAAGACTTGAAAACTTTACAAAAAGCTGAAAGAAATACAGAGAAACCACAAAAAGACAAGGCTCTCCCCAGTGGAGTCACCAGTTCTGTTCTAGAGGAAAGTTTCCTATGGCTAGGGTTTAAGAGGCCATCAACGTACTGGGGTTGAAAGAGAGATGCACAATGTTCAGCAAGCATATATAAGCAAGTTTGGGAGATTAGAATAGTTCATACCTTGACAAACGAAGGTTGATCCAAGCAGCCCTTTAATCCTCCTCTTGCTCCTCTTGCTCCAAGAGACCTGCAAAATGAATTATACTTTCCTCAAACCAATATCACCACATTTAAAGCAATGATAATGAAATAAATATGAAATAATAATCTGAATAACATCATCATATGATCATAAACATAGATTCAATCACACATTGAACAATAATTTGGGAAGAAGAAGGACATCACATCTTTATTAATCTTGAAAACAAGTACAAATATACCTTCTCTTCAAGTTGGGCACCTCACGAAACCTTGATCTGGTTCTGCCGCTTCTCTTCTCCAAGGAACTCAGCCTCCAAACTTTTCAACACAAGGATATAGCTTCTAGGGCAAAGGTATGGGCAAAGAGAGTCCCAATTCCTCTAGCATGACAATGCAAAACTTCAAGTCCCCTCTCATGGACCTCCCTACCTCTATTTATATGCTTGTGAAGAATAGGGTCGAAGACAAAGTAGTTACAACTGAAGGAGTCAGTTGCATAACTACCCAAACTACCCGAATTTCAAAAAACGTATTTTTTTTGACATTTTCAGGAGGAATACGTAGGTTGTGGAGACAACAGTCACATATGCAAGAGGTATACATGGGTTGCAATGTAAATAGTCGCATATTTAGGGCATACATGAGTATTATATATGACAAGTCACGTACAATATGCGGGTTTCCTTAAGGCAAATCGTGTATGCATAAAACAATTTCATTTTTAGGGTACTTCTGGGCATTTTAAGACTTTGGTGTCTTCTGGAAAGTTTTAGTTGATTCAGATACCTTTCCAATGGTTTAGATATGAGGTCAAACGAAGTTACAGAACTCAAGATATGGATCTTCCAAGTTAGTTGTTTTTCAGTGACTTTCATGAAGTGTAGACATGCGACGGAAACATGGGAAAGTGGTCACAGGCAAAGATGTGTTATTTTAAGCTATAGCAATAACTTTTGTAGATCAAATTATTTTAAATTTCCTTTCAAATAATCACTTGTTGTGAATTCACTTTGCCAGGTGCTAATATATTAGTGCTTTTTGTTGTCTAGTTATCAATTTCCTGATTTTTTAGATTGATTAACTTTAATACATTATGTTAAGTGCTTTTTTTTTAATAAAATTCTCAAACATGTGTAACGAATTAAATTAAGTGCACCTTTGGTAGACATGTATATAAAATTATTGCAACACTCCATATGAGTGAAGTCTTTCCTTTTGCAATAGTGGATGTTGTAACAACAACACTTTTCCAATAACATTCATCAATAATTGTGGATCGTCACTTGCCTATGTTGTTGCTGCAAGGATTTCTACATGTATAATGGTCAATACCTACTCTTTGCCAATACCTACTCTTTCCACACTTGTTTATGTTATTATAATTGGCATTTCTATAGACCAACGATTTGCAATGTAACAATTGCTATGGACAACAAATTGTTGTGTAGCCTTGTTTTGCTTCTTAGATTACAAATGTTATCATGACAAGGCTCATCTTGAGCATATGATGCCATGATTTTTCTGGTATTAGATTCTCTTGAAAGTATGGAAACCAACCAAATGAATTGTTATAGAAACATAATATATTATATGACCGTTTTAGATTCATTAACTTCAAACCTATCAAGTTCTGAGAAAGATAAAATCCATTAAATTTATTTTAAGAAAGAGTTGAAAAAAATATACAACTCAACAAATTTGATTCTTTTTGTTCTTGGTAAATCAAAAGTTAAACTAAATCTACACATAGTTCAAAAAGTATATTACATTAAAAATATATTTTCAATAAAATATTATCAAATAAATTTCATAAAACCACTAAAAATATAATAATAATAATAATAATAATAATAAATTAATAACAAATCAACAATAATAAATTAACGAAGTTGAGAAGGTCAATAACAATAAAGTAACAATATGAACATTTCCACGTGTCAAAATTAAGATGGTGCATATAAAATCTTTATTAAATTTTAAGAAAGTTGATCACTTAAATGATCTTATTCCGTTACCTTCAACTTTAAAGTTCATAATATATATATATATATATATATCAAAATGAGGATCATATCATTCTAGTTAAACTTTAAAGTTCATAAAATATATATGAAAATGAGGATCATATCATTATACGAGTTGTATAAAAAATATTACACCATATCAGTTTAGGTAAATATAAAACATTCTTGAAATTAAATAAACATAGGTTCATAAAATACCATACAACTATACATAGTACTAATAATTAAACATTGGATTCTATAGATAGTACCTATAATTAAATATTGTTTTCTTTAAATTTATTAGCTTAAGGAGATTTAAATGGTTTATTATTTAAAATATACTTCAAGTAATTAGACATTGTATTCTTTAAATTTATTAGTTTAAGGAGATTTAAATAGTTTAATATTTAAAATATGCATAAAGTGTAATCATTTTAAAGATTCTAACATGATACATAATATATTATATATGAAAAGTAATTTTATTATTTTTTTTCAGAGGAAAAAATACCAGTCTTTAATATTCATTTGAATCAAAAAGACATATTAAACAATTACATGAGTAAGTCATGACAGTCGAGTCCCAATCCCGCCAGCCAAAATAAAGGACATCACAACCAGTACAATCAGCAAATACTTACTGAACAACAAATACAAACAGAACAGCTAGCCATACAGCAAAAAAATAAATACAAAGTCTGATCAAGTGCAGACTTTCTCATCATCTCTGATGATTCAGGTCAGAAATCCTTTCAATCTGATGTGTCCTTTAAACATATCATCCCTGGAAACATTAACAACTAGCTGAAAATCCTCCATAAACATGCAATAAAAAGAAAATAAAACTTATCATAATGATTGGATGCTGTAAAAAGTAATGTAACAGCCATCAAAAAAGTGTAAAATGTCCATCTCCAATGACCAATCCGTCCAAATTTTTTGTGTAATATCCAGAGCCCAATTCCAATTTAAGTGCCTTCTTTGATAGATCATCAACTAGCATATTGTGTTCCCGGAAAATATGATTGAAGGCCACCGGTGGGGCAATGTGCAGCATAGAAAATATCTCTTCGCACCAATGTTTCAATGTGGGTATTTTAAGGGCTGGCAGTCTTTTAACCCATGAGATAACCACCATTGAATCACCGAAGATCATTTTTATGGGCAGACCCATCAATAGACAAACTCTGAGGACAGACCACAGTGCCATCAGTTCTGCACGAGTGTTGGTGCAAATCCCACAGCCCACTGAAAAACAGTAATAATGGGTTTCACTAATATAGATCACAAACCCAGCACCCCCCATATTCCATTGAGCCGCACCATCAAAATATCCAACAAGAAATACATGCAAAGGCCTAGGACCAATCTGCCTGCTCTTTTTTTTTAATTGAGGCACAGGGTAAAGGGCAAGCATACACTCAATCCTAGATATGAGCAGGGAAGCGTAAGGTTTCCCATCTTCAAAAATACAATGGTTACGAAGGAGCCACAGGAACCAGAAGATAATGACAGGGATGTAACGAAAAGTATCATATGTAGCGGTGGAGTTGAACCAGTGAATCATGAAAGACTGTACAGTGTCATGTGAAGTGAAGGTGAACCCCAAACATTTCGAGAAGTGTGTGAAAATGTTCACCGCGAAAGGGCACAAAAGGAACAAATGTCCACAGCCCTCTATTTCTCTTTCACAAAAGACACATCTGCTAGGTCCATTGAACCCACGGGATTGCAAATGATCCCAGGTGAGGATTTTATCCCTAACCAACAACTAGGTAAAACAGATAATCTTAAACGGTAGCTTTAAGGACCAAACCAAGAACAAGACCCGGTTATGTTCCTCAAAAAAGTTGTTTTGAACAATACAGTCATATCCCAGAGCAACACTGATAGGACCCACATAGTTCCCAAATGACCACAGGAGCGAATTAGTCTCCTCAATTAATCTGATCCGATTATATTCTAAACCTTTGATATATAAACTCCATTGCATACTCCAATATTCACATAAATCTAACTCCTCTGCAGAAAACCAGTGACCAGTAGCTTGATTTTTTGCCTGATCGAGAGTGGTAATGCCATAGTCTTCCAGGTAAGTTCTCAATTCATCCGACAGGATAAATGAACAGCCTAAACCAACAATCGGGTCTGCACCAACTCTGACCTCTGATCCATTTCCAACTTGCCAAATTAGGCCATTCCCAATCCAATGCAAGGTATTTATAAAGCCTTTCCAAATAAGAGAAACATTCCAATGCCTGAACTTTTTAAGTCTGCACCAAGAATGAATATACAAATTCTTCATATATTTTGCCCTCAGGAGTTGATTCCAAATTCCAGGATTGTTCAAGGCAAACCAGAAATTCTTCATTCTCAATGCTAAACTGAAGTGAGGAAGATGTTTTATACCCCAGCCCCCCTGGGAGATGGGTCGAGCCAATAGGTGCCAATCAATCAAGTGAAACTTCTTTTTCAAGGCAGAAGACCCCCAAAGGAAAGAAAAGATAAGTTTCCTGAGCTTATCCAGAATGGAGGATGGGATAGGGAAAAGTGCACACCAATAAACCGGCAAGCTGGTAAGAACAGAACGGACAAGGACCAAGCGGCCACCCAAAGACAAGAGTCGGTTTGACCAATGGCTAATACGAGATTCAAATTTTGAGATGAGCCAAATCCAATCTTTGACAACATAGCCTGAGGGCTTCAAGAAAAATCCAAGGTATGTAAAGCCAAGGTTGAGGTGTGCAAAACGGTAAGGCAGTCAGAAATTCTTCTCAACACAGCATCATCCAAATCAAAATGTAGGAAACAAGACTTGTCCATGTTGATCTTCATGCCAGAGGCATCACAGAAAGTATCAAGAATAACCTTAAAAGCTATCCAGTCCTCGAAAGTGCCCATCCCGAAGAGGATCACATCATCCACAAAAAGCAGGTGTGTGAGTGAAAGATTATCTGAGATCTTAATGCCTTTGATAATGCCATTCCTCTTGGCATCTGCGATCAAGAGGCTAAGTCCTTCAATGACTAAAATAAAGAGTAATGGGGACAAGGGACAACCCTGTCTAATGCCCCGAGAAGCGGGAAAGAAAGAGGATGGCGAACCATTGACAATAACAACAAAATTTGCAGAAGAAATACACCCCATAATCCAGTTCACACCCACCAGTGGAACCCCAATTTGGATAAGTAACAGCCTGATGAAAGTCCAATTTACCCTATCGAACGCCTTAGTCAAGTCCAACTTAAGAATAAGAGCTGATTTTTTCATGAGCTTTACAGAGTGTAGTGCTTCCTGTGTAATGGCAATAGGCCCATGAATCAAGCGGTTCTTTAAGAATCCAAACTGCTGAGGAGAGACATTGGAGTCCAGAAAGGGTTTTAGTCTCAATGCCACCACTTTTGAGATCACTTTATAGCATAGATTGCATAATGAAATGGGCCGATAATCCCCAAAGCACATAGGATGATCAATTTTAGGAATAAGAGTGATAAAAGTAGAGTTTATGGCAGGTGCAACCTTCCCCAGGAGGCGTGAGGATTCCACCAGGTTTACCAAAGAAGGGCCCAACATATCAAAGAAACATAAATAAAACTCAACCGTCCAGCCATCGAGACCAGGGGCCTTGTCTTTTTTAAAAGTCTTAAGGGCTCCCTCAATTTCCGAAAGGGAGACAGGACTGGTAAAGGCACATTGATCTTCCCCAGAGAGATAGGAAGGAAAGAGACGGATAACTTTCAGCTGCGCTAGTAGATTGGTCAACCCATCATCAGCAAAAATCTCTTATTATTTAAAAAAATAATTATACACAGGTGCATAAAAGACCATATAAGGCTAATAATTAAACATTATATTTTTAAATTATTTATTATTTAAAATATACATAAATGTGATGTTTTAAGGAATTTTATTATAATACCATAACACATTAGATATCAAAAGCAAATTTTCATTGCATTCTATTTTTCTCATATATTATATATATGTTAAAAGTAATTAGATAAATATACAATTTAGTTTATTATGTCCCCGCCCGAGGGGATATATATGAATCGCTCAAGGCGATTATTTGAAGTAATTTGTTGCAACTTTAACAAATCATATAATTTTTGCTATAGTTTGTATTAATTTTTTTTTGGGAATTATTTAAATATTGATTTATCTTGCTTTTTATTGGTTTATATAGGTGATGTAGGCATGGGACTTTGTGCCACAAGACCCGGTGGCGAGCTTGCGTAATCATCAAATGCTGGATAGATTGTTGTTACAGCATTAGTTATTATTTTAATATATGGATGGAATGGCTCTGGTCATGAATTGACAGCTTCTGCGCCACAGAGTTATGAGGTTGGTTTCTCAAGGTAATGACCAATGACATTTCACCTGACATTCTCTTACATCCTACTTAAATGCAACTGACCTGCTATGGCTGTCATCCTGGATTGTCCTGCGTTCAGGTTCAACAGACCCGTGGCTGTCAAGTGTAGTAAGGTGAGGCCAGGATCACATTTTCGAATGTGTGCTTTTAATAAAGCTCCATGATGGCTGTAAATAATTGTAAATTATTGTGTTTCGTTGTTATATCTTTAGATCAGATACTATATATTCCAGTTTATTCTAGAATCTATATTGCAATATAGATGGTGACGGGTGAAGATGTACATATCAATGAATTCCCATTGCTTATTATTAATTTCATTAATCTTTTTTCACAGTTAAAAATGCAGATGACCCTATTTCGTTTGAAAGGCTTCACATGAAATTCAAACAAAAATTCTATTGAGGTAATTGCTATTGTAAAATTCTATTGAGGTAATGGAGCATGAGAAATATTGAATGTTTATTGTTCATTCCATGAATAAGTTGCATCTCAAACAATGAAAGTTTTTTTTCGAGTATTTTTACTTTTTATTGATGTTGTTTTCCTTAGAATTATTTCAAACTTTTCATTAATAGTATCACACGGACAAATTTCCAGGAGAAAAATCACACTTCCATAACTACAGTTTTCACATCAGTTAGATTCACAATGTGAAGAATTATTTAAAAACGCCTCCTACAATTAGGTGTCATAGATGTCTTCCATTTTCTAACAAGGAAGGACCGTTACAAAAGCCAGTAGATATTAATTTGCAAGCTCTAATCCATTTTCCTATTACAGCACTCAATCAATATTGGTAGCTCAAACAAAAGGTAAGCGCCACCACCCACCACCTAAATCCTTTTGGCTATTCAGAAGTCGGTGCTGAAAAGCAAAAGGCACCTAAATCCCCCCACATTTGAAATTTGAGAGAGAAAGGAAACGAAAAACAAAGAAAAAAAAGGACAAATCATGGAATTTTTAAAATTCTGAAATAGAATTGATTAGTTTCGGTCGTTCAGTGTTGTGCATATAGTTGGATTCCAGCCCCGAAGCTTTCAAGACTGAAACTTGAGAGCCATTTCTCACCTATGTTTATGTCCTAGACCTACACGTTTTACATTTTGGTCTATATGTTGTTGCTTCCACATTCGAATCATTTGGTTCAACAGACGCATGAGCATTGTTTGCTTTAGGAGTAGCGGTTTTCGTTTTTCAGGGGGCGAAAATATGCAGACTAGTGGAAAGACTCTTGCGGCACATATGGAAGAACGCAAATCGAGGTCTCTATTGGATCAATGGGCCAAGCTCTTGGACTCTGGAATGGGTTTGCGGAACTATGCCGTCAGTGGTATTAACCAAGGCTGCGCTCTGGGAATATATTCTCTCTATTTCTCATGCTCAGCTGTGTGTTTGTATCCAACAAGTAAATGGGTTGTTCCGCAAAATTCTTGTGCTTGGATATGGGGTGAACAACTCTTGAAGAGGGCAAAACTCTTGAAGAGGGCACAACTCTTAAAGAGTTAGAGAATTTCTCATCATTTGAGTTTATTTTTCACAGCATTTTCTTTTGATTTGCATGGATTAAAATTATACATTGTTGGAATGAAAACTCTGAATACAAATAGTGAGGCAGAGGATTGCATTTTGGTGGGAATTATTTGCTTGTAGAAATATTCCATGCAATTAAAGACATGATTGCTTAAAGTTATACAGAGGATATTTAATGTATAGATGACAGCTTGAGATGTCAAGCACAACTTGCACTTTATACATATCTCCTTCTGAGTAGCCTTGATTTGTTGTCTAGCTATTTCTGCACTGTGGCATCAATGAATATGTTTCTACTGTTTGCCACGAAACTCATCAATTGGAGAACACTGCAGTTATGTTTGTTTGATTTGGAATGTTGTGTAACATTGACACCACGATAACAAGAGAATCCATGGGGACGTATAAAGGACAGTAATAATGTCCCCAGAAGCCTGACGGTAATTTATGACTGGTCAGTCTTTGATTTAGTGAGATATTATATGAATTTGTAATCTCAGTTATATTTGTAATCTCAGTTATCAGCTCTTGGGAAACATGAGCAACGGTGATTGAATAGTATTCATTTTCTATCTGCGAGGGCACTGTTAAATTCCCATGCATTTATAATTATAACTACTTTGTCATGGGAATACAAATCCAAGCTGTACAGACAGTTTGTTCTAGGTCGATGGGAATATCTAATTGTAAATATTCTCAGGGTTAAAGTTTGTTTAGCGTTGGCCCACATGTGCAGGATTTTATAGCGAAGTTACTGTACATGAGCGGAGGAAACAAATCTCAAGTTTATAACAACTAGAGTCTTTTTGGCCCATCTGTGCATGTTTTTAAAGTAGAGTTATTGTACATGACAGGAAGAGACATCATAAGTTTATAGCATCTAGCATCTTTTCAACTCTTTAGCTAATTGCTATAACTCAATCTTACAGGAACACTGGAAGGGATCCATTTCCTCGCTCACAGACTCTCTTTTCTTGTTCCATTTCCTTCCTTCTACGACTCATAGCATTGCATTATGATCATGTGCCCACAAAGTAGCCGCTTCTGTTTCTACGTACAAGGAGATCTTATGGTCCTCCTTAGCAATGGAGTTATGATATTTGATAATGGAATCAACAACCTGCAAAATAAAAAGGATTTATAATGATTTCTATTATGCCTTCTTTCCGCTTTAAATCTGAGCACCCTATGCCTCAAAAGGAAATTGAATAAAGAGGCACTGCATTGTATCATTTGGACGAGTTGTCTTAAACTGATTTGTATCAGCTTTCTGATGATTAAGTAAAGCTTATAAATATGTAAATTAATTTTGTTAGGAATTAATGATTAAGTAAAGCTTCATAAATAGCTCAAGAGCAAGAGGGCTTGTTATTGGAGAAACTAGAGAATGACAATTGATTTGGTTTGCCGTACATGCATTCTCTCACGTCATTTTCACAATTGCAATGCATGCATACAGCCACGTAACTGGAATCGTTTCACTATTACAACTTTGACTTTGGGTGGTGTGGGGATCATTACTTTGGGTCTATCCATGTTGGAAGATTGTGTAGTGAAGCAAGTAGCTAACAGCGAGAAATAAAATATTGTGTATTGAAGTATTGATTGTAACCTGATCTTTATTGGTCTTGAAAATAATGAAAGTTCTTTTAATTCATGGACTCTAAATAAGTTAACATATCCAACGTAATATACATTCATAATGTAGTATGTAAAAGCAAAGATATCAAAACAATAAAAATATATATATATATCAAAATGGAAAGCTAAATTATTTTTTATTTAAATTAGTGATTAATCAAATTCATCTTATATGCTATGGAGTTAATATTCTACTTAATTATAATTTTAGATAATTTTTACATCATAGAATCTGGTTGACTGTTTTCACATACCTATTTGCTTGATTTGATAAGAGTTGGTAGACATTGAGAAATAAAAAAGGCTTGTGAGTCGTGACACCAAGAGCAGGTAGCACATATTACATATTACACACATTACAGGGCATAGATTAAAAAGCCAAAAGTGATAAAATTAAAATTGGTTAATCATTAATTGTATATTCCAAAAGTGATAAAATTGAAATTGGTTAATCATTAATTGTATATTTCTAATTCCATGGTGTTGGATTATGAGCTCTTATAGGGTCAGTAATTAATCCCATTGAAAAGCATAACATAGTTACTTCTTAGTGATCAATTTTTTTTTGAAAAATCTACAAAATTAATACTTCTAATTATTATTATTAAAAGTATTATTTCCCAAAACCAATTATTGTTTATGCTTTGTTTTAATATATGCTGGAATGTAACTTTAACTAAACGCATCCATAAATTATCATTTTCTTGGTGAAATAGGTCTATATTATTATATTTTGAGTGTTTCACATCAACTTTTTATTTTTTATGTTTCAATTCAGTTACACTACATAGAAGAAATAAATAACATGTTTAATTTATAGTAATTAATTTGTTTTTGAATTCAGATTTTCACAGACTGTATAATAAAATTAGTAGTAATTATATTTCTTTTATTTATTTTAATGGCATTATATAATGATTTACAATTAAGAGTATTTTTAGTCTTGATGCCAGGTTTTTTTGTTTTTAAATATTATTTTAAAATAATTTAAAAATAAAAGTACACTTAACATTGAATGCTACGTTTTGATTAAAAATATGTTTAAAATTTGGACTAAATAAATATAGCATATAAAGTATAATTATTATCAAATTGTAACATATATACAAATAATAATAAGAATAACAATTTCAATAACACTATTAAGTTATTTATTGTTTCAATTCAGAGTGACTTCACAGAGAAGGAACAAATGGCGTGTTTAATTTATAGTAATTAGTTTGTTATTGAATTCAGATTTTTACATACACAAATATGTATGATGAAAATGAATATTTGTAAAAAAGATTGTGTAATAAAATTAGTAGTAATTACATTTTTGCATTGAAGAGGTGCATTGAGCTTAAATTAAATTTAAATGTTTTAGAATTGCATATATACCATAAAAATTAGATTACACATTTCTACTCTAAAAAAGAGTTTGCACTTTGAGATATTTGATCCCTCTGGGTGCTTGGTAGATCCCTTTTAGATGGATCTATGCTAGTTACATTTATTCTATTCATTTCAATAACATCATGTACTCATTTAAAATTAAAAGTATTTTTAGCCTTGATGTTAGGTCTTTGTTTTGAAATAGCATTTTAGGATAATTTAAAAATAAAAATACATTCAACATTGAATGTTAGGTTTTGATTAAAGTATAATTATAATCAAATTACAATTGATACAAATAATATTAAGAATAACAATTTCAATAACAATATTAAGTTAATTAAAATTCAATTTAGATTTTAATATTATTTTAAATAACTAATTAATAATGAAATATATAATAACAATAACTTAATCAAATTGAACTCGAAGAAAAATATATGTTACATTTGTTTTTGTTACTTAAGTGACAACATTTTTTTTTTCAGGAGGAAAAAGGCCTCTCCTTGTTATTCTTATTAAGAATCAAAGGTCATCCATCTAGTGGCCCCAGTAGTGGGTTACATTTCAAATATATACATCTCAAATGATCTGAGAAGCACCACGAGTCGCTGCCAGGGGGAAAGATGATACTAATAGAAATTTCCCATCAGAAATATTGCCTCATCATAATGGAGTCAGTCCCTGCAACCACATCTACCGAGTACCAAAGGGATATGATCAGCAATCTAAAAGAGGCTGCTCCATGAGCAGCTAGTCAACAATCGAAACGAGGAGTAATCTCCTCCGTCCAAACTCAAAAGAGATGAAAAGAGTCCTGTGAGATCAACTGATCCTCCAGATATTCAGAGTAACAACCATAACCCTGAGCAAAGGTGAGAGCAGTTTTAGATAGTCGGTCAGCAATCCGATTGTGTTCTCGGTAGATGTGAATGTAAGACAGATCTTGAAAGCTGTTGGATAGCTTTTTTTGTCTCCCGACACCAGTGAAAGAGATCTGGTGGGGAGAGAGCAGTTAAACCCTTAGCCCAGTTGACAATGACTTGAGAGTCATCGAATATATGGGAAAGGGGGAGCCCCATCATATCGGAGGAATGCAGCAGGGCCCACAGGCCCATTAATTCCGCTTTAGTGACAACATAGACCTTCATATATCACCAAAAACAACTATAGACTATATACGTACACATTACAAGGAGATCATATAAGTAGGAGTCAATAGGTCTTGAATCGGATAGGTAAGTGTTTTGAAATTTAATTAATAATGATCTTGACTTATAGTTCTGAAGATGCTTAGAACATTCACAAAGAGAGACCATCTAGATTTTGATCATCATTGACTCCAACAATTCAATCCAAACATCCAAATTTTTTATATCTAAGAAAGAAACAACAATTACTAACATTTAATTTGAATATAGTTTAAGGCTTTAGCTATGGGTGTATCATAATCTAAGAGGCGGGTTGAACTTCTATGACATGCTATAAAATAAATCTAATTATCAAGTTCTATGGATCTAGATCCATGGTAAGCATCAACAACATTGCAATCAACGATTTTGATTGGGACTTATTGGAGGTAGGATAATGTGCTTTATTACTTCCTCAAGCTATGACATGAGGCTATTTCTCCTTTCTACAATTTGGACAAGCAATATGTTCAAACTTCAATTTTAGAACTTCAATGAGTTCCTTTCTATATGTAATAAGTTCTCACAAGAAAATTATATGTATATGCAAGGTAATTCTAGTGGTTTCGTTTCATATATACACCATGGGATCTACACCATCAAACTAACTACATTTCAATTTCAATGTTTTGTTGATGACTTTTTTTAGATATCAATACATTTATAAGCTATTATAAACTAGTGAAACTCTTGTAATAACCATCTAGTATGTTTATGCAGACTCTAGGTATTTGAATTGGTTCTCTTGTCACTTTAAGTTTATATTCTTCCATGTCCATATATATACTAGTAATATTTATCTTAATTTGTAATAAATTTTCTTAGACATACAACAATAATAGACACCATTTTAAAATAATATTTTTTAATAAAAAATAAATATGTCAAACTTTAATTTAAAATTTTTCTTTTTATATCTCAAGTTATGAAAAAGGTTTTCTTATTTTTTAGGATATAATTTATTTTAATAAATATATACTTTACACCAACCAAATTTTTAAAGTTCTAAAATCTCTCTTTACATGTTTAATCTTTTTATATTATTTTTATATTTTATATTTTAATAATAACAATATCAAATCAACAACAGCAAAAAAACTCCTTCAAATTAGTCCTAAAGCTGGTGGCAATGTCAATGTCGGGGACATTACCACCACGTAGCTCTTGTTTTGTTAGTGATCATCATTTCGTTTAATTTTGTTAGAATATTGTTAATTTTTATATAAATTAATTATTTTTGTCATAACTATTTTTATTTACGCATAGTTTTCTTTTTTAAAATACAAAATAATTTTATGTAAATGATCTAGTTTGTTTCCATTTTTATTTAAAATTGTATTTTCTCAACTTACAAGTTTATATGACAAGAATGATGATATAGTGATCAAGGTGTCATGATAGTTATGAAAGTATAATAAGGCGTGATCATCATTTCGTTTAATTTTGTTAGAATATTGTTAATTTTTATATAAATTAATTATTTTTGTCATAACTATTTTTATTTAGGCATAGTTTTCTTTTTTAAAATACAAAATAATTTTATGTAAATGATCTAGTTTTTTTCCATTTTTATTTAAAATTGTATTTTCTCAACTTACAAGTTTATATGACAAGAATGATGATATAGTGATCAAGGTGTCATGACAGTTATGAAAGTATAATAAGGCATGTGACTTTTAAATGTAAATTTGATTAGTGAAGGATTTATTATAGATTCATTTGTTGCTCATTAATATGTATTTCTTTATATGATAGTGCATTGAATAGAGATATTAGTACCCCGTGTTATTGTTTTAGCTACTTTTAGTCAATATCATATTTTTTCACAAATAAATAAGAGATACTAAGTTCTAACATACTACAGTGGCACGAAAATAAGATTTAATGAAATTATATGCGTGGTTCATTAGAATTGTTTTATATGTACATGAAATAAAACTAAGGAAATGTTTAGAAAGCTCTTTTATGAACTATATATAAAATATTTTGCATAAAGCATTGTTAAATTATTTTTTCTATTAAGAAAAGGAAACCGATATTGAAGGGGTCATGAGAAAATCCTATAATCCCCTCTCTCATTTTTAAAGAAACTTGTCACTCCTTCTTTTCGTTTTTTTTAATCTCTTTGATATCTTTCAATGAATATAATGGGTGAGAGATAAACAATAACATTCAATCACTTTGTTAACTCATGCAAAGAAATGATTTTACTACGACATAATTTCTTTTAACATACACTGCATCCTAAGAAGGACTGGGTGATTTTAATTATTGAAATAAAAGGAACATAGAAATGAATTACAAAATTAACAATATTTACTCAAACACAAAATTTCGTCCCTTCAATTAATGTAAGCCTAGAATCAACAATGACTTTACAGCGTGAAAGAAAAGATAAATGGATAGTTCATCAAAGAACATTAAGTGACCGATTCATTTAAGTTCAAATGAGTTGGAAAATACCCATTTGTTCAAGAATCCATTGATTCAAATCACACAGAGTTCATAAAATCCAAATGGTTGCTTAAAAAATTCTTTGTGGGGCCAATTTAACAAAAATATAATCCCAAGTAAAGAAGTTAAAGACTGTTTGAAACAAAGTGGTCATGATAGCCTCAACAAAATTTCAATTACTAATACCTAAATGTGAAACTTGAAATGCATTTTGATGGGACAACATTTTGGCATCTTTTTTAACTACATTTTCCTTCCTTGCCTACCTTTTGGACCTTCCTTTTCCCATCTTTTACCTCAAATACTTCAATATATTTATCCTTTCCCATACACTAACAATGATGATTGGGTCAAGAGAAATATAGGTAATTTTGGGTTGTTTCCTAAGAGTTCTCTTGATTTTTTGATAAGCTTAGAATTATCATAAGATACTTAGGATTTACTTATGTCTGGAATTGATATCATGTTTCTTCAAGTCACGGAGACTTTTGTAGCATCACTATGGACCATTGAAATATTTTAGGTATCAATCATGTAGTTTTCATTCATATAAACTATGCTTCCATTTAATGCACAATGTATGTACTCAAGTTGTAGATACTGTGTTCACATTCAATTCCATCATATTAGAGATGCCTTAATCACATTTAAATCTTGAAATTTTAATTACTCTATTCACATTCAATGGTTTGAGGATACCCAATTGCATTCAAGGAAAATAGTCCATAGATTTTCTATTCACATTCGAAGGAAGGTAGATTGAAGATATTCAAATAGTCTTGAAGACATTTAAGAGAATCAATAGCCATTTATTTTCTTGATTATACATAGATGTCTTTGTATATTAGTGATTCGTTAATGTAATTCAAAACAAACTTCATAGATTCTAGGGATCAGCTGATACACTAGTTATGGAACAATTATAAGTTTGGTAGCCTTATATCTATAGAAATAGAGGGGTCAACACTCATAAAGAACACATAGATAGATGGGATAATGATGTAATGAAGATAATCTAAGATACAATATTTGCATATTCTAATATAAACTCTTTGCATCCAATTTAGTTATGTGCTTAAGTTGATTCACTTAGTGCTATAGTCGAAGTCTAGTACTTTCACTAGTAGAAAATGAGATATAAATGACCATGTAACCAAAAAATTGGGTCACCTCAGTTTAAGGGATAAATGACCAAACTTTGGTTAGCCAAGTAAAAACGACCAAGATAATGACCAATTTGGTCATGGGATAAAATATATGACTAAATAACAAGTATGTAAACTAGAAATGACCACATAACAATAACATTAAGAATATAGTTGGTGATTTATTTGGCCATTTTTAGTTGTGTCACTCGGACAACGAAAAATTACAATTTTGACAATGAATTTGTACAATTTAGTAAATTTAACACTGTAGATGGATCCAAAGACTCCATTCGAGGGGGTTTCTGAATCCATATGTAGTGTTAAATTAAGTAAATTGTAGACCCCCTCATGGATTCAGTGGTTTATTTTGATAGTCTAAATAGTGTTGTGTCTCGGAGATTGGTCATTTCTCGTCAAAAGCATCATCATGTCTTGAATTTTATACCATTGTGTTCAACTTATCACACTTATCATGGTCATATTTCATTTGTCCAAAATCGTCATCATTTGACCCTTTCAACACTAGGTTGAAGTTTCAGTAAGTAAGAGTCTTTAGCATCGGCAGTCGAAATATGCCTATTTTGTCCCACGTGATTAATTTGTTGATCTTATCTATGGATGACAACTCATCATGCCTATGTATAAAATTTTAGAAATACCACCTTGGTGTTCATGTGGGGAAAAAATTCCTATATCCTGCATTTAAAAAAATAAAAACCCTCCTTTTTATATTAAAACTCTCATCTTTATAATTTACCCCATATAAAATTATATTCCCCAAATTGTAAGATTTTAAATATTCTAATTTGCTCCAATTTTATGATTATAAATTTAGAAATATACAACAATCGTTTTCCCCACCTTAATTAAAAGGGGTCCCTTTTAACTAACCCTCTATCTCTTTTACCCATTCTACATGTTATGAACATCCCTTTTAAAGAAGCCCCCCCATTTATGGCATAGCGACATACCCTTCTTCCCTATGTCTCCAAAACATTCATTAAAACATAAATGAGAAAATAAATTCTAAATAAAAGACCTTATCCTATACCCCTTTCTACTACTCACCCCCTTCCAAATGTCATATTTATGCACAGAGGATGTCCCTTGTCCCACAAACAAGTTGGTCTCATACACCAGCTTGGTGTCTCGCTTAGCGATGATATTGAAAATAGATTATTATTATTTTTAACAAAAACTGAGAAAATGATTTTATAAAACAAGCTGTGCATAGCCATTCATTACAGCAGAAGCAAGGAAGGGTAATCCTGCAAATCAAAATTGATGCACATAAGTCTTAACCTAAGAGTTTTCCAAAAAACTGCATACAGATCTCTTCCAAAATAGCTAATGTCTCAGGTAGTATATACCCTTATATATTGTTTACATAAAAAAAGATAGTAAAACATAAGTCATAAGAAAAGGAAACAGCTTAACGGTTGCCTTTGAAGTGCTTGGGCTGCACTACTGATTCTTCCTCCATTGGGTGAGGAAAATAGATTATTATTATTATTGTATGCTAATGTATATATCATATGGTTATTAATATCTATTAGTTAATATTTTTTCTAGAGAAAAAAATATTAGTTAATATATTAATATATTATATACATGTTAATATAATATTGTTAATATTAACATGTCATATAGTTATTATATATTTATACAGTTAATAAATGTAATATATTTATATCGGTATTAACAAATTAAAAATATATATATATATAT
>LPNX010927786.1:153615-430819 GCA_001517045.1 Pseudotsuga menziesii
AAGAGGGAAAAGTGAATTAGGGTATTTTTCAAAACGAATCTTCGATATATCTAATTTGCGGGGGTTGAATGGATGCAAAAAAAAGGTTGAATCATGCAAGGTGCACACTTGGATCTTCAGTTGGCATCTGGTTCCTGTAAATTGCTATTAGGGGATCTCTACAACTCAATTGTCTCAACTCCTCCATTCTTCCAAGGTTCCTTCACTTAATTTTTTGCCAAGGGTTTCATGGCTATCTAATTTTTTGTTTCATTTTTGTTTGGTTTAGGGTTTGAATTCTAGGTGGATCGGCCTCCCTCCTCCCTGTCATGCAAGTTTTGTCAGGTTTCAACCCAAGAGAATTTGTCCTATTCTGGGCTCAGAAAACCTTGGATTGTTCCTTCCCCCGGCCAACAAGTAAGTATGCCCTCGCCCAATATAGCTTTAAGGTGATGATTTTTAGAACTAATGCTTATTAGTGGAATACAGTCTGTTGGATGGACTGAACGTACATGTTTGTCAAGGATGGCCCTTGCATCCCTGAAACCTCCACTCCCTCCCATTAGGAATATTCCGGCGTTGGGAGCTTCATGATCTGTAGCATACCATGCTAACAATATTTATAAGATGTAAGATTAGGTAATGAGTAATCAATGATTAAGCGAGAGATATCTGTTTCAAACAAGTCTTTCCATAGTTTTTTCTTCGATCCACAAAATATTCTATCTGAGGTGAGAAGAGGGTCACACCATCCTTAATACCTCCAAACATATAGGAAGAGATTGAAAATGGCGTTAGAGTGCACCAAAGCACAACACACAAATCATAATATGGGGTGTACATATTATGGCCATCCTTAACAAACATGTACGTTCAAGCCATCCAACGGACCAACAATGAAGTCAACGGCTAACTTCGCTGTTGGTCCATTGGATGGCTTGAATGTACATGTTTTTTAAGCTCAAGTGGATGCCAGGAGGCTCATGGGGATTCTGTTTCTGGTAAAGTAATATAGTTTATTGCCTGGTCTTTCCAAAGACCACATCGTTTCATGGGGAGACATAATAACTTTGTGGTATGGAACCCCAAAGAGTTCTCAACTTTTGTCTTGCTAAGTTATTTCAATCACTCCAATTTCTCCATATTTGTTTGAAAACTCAATATTTATGTATGTATTCTTTATTGTTTCTATTAAATCTATTGATCGACCCAATTTTGTTTAAAAACCTAAAAGCAGATGAGAAACAAGGTATATTAAGGTAGATGATGGTATTGGTGATGTATGTATTTTGAAAGAGAGTTAGAGGGCACTGCGAGTTTGTGAATGATTGTTCAGGAAGGGATAGAAGCATCTACTCTCTCATATCCAGAGAATAAATTCCTCCACTTCCACCGCCACACAGGATTCACATATGAAAATCAATCCATCACTCAATATCATCGATAGTATAAAATTGACATTCCAACAACAATTCATTTCTTTTATTGGAGATTTCCTGCCTACAAAATATATGCGTAAGTGATATCACTCTCTTTAATATTGACAACACAATGAGTCATCCTTTGATGGACATGGACAGATCAAAAGTACGGAATGCCAGTCCCAGTAGTTCCATGACATACGTTGCATAGGAGATAAGTATGAAGCCATCAAAACTGTTTGGAGTCCCTCTCCATTAGGAAAATCAGGTAGCTTCGACTTACAATGAATATTATCTTTCTGTTGGACACAATGGCCACACTGAGAGGGGGGGTGAATAAGTGTGAGAGAAATTTAATTTTTTTGTTACCTTCTTTTAATCAGAGTATATCAAGAAATATGTTATCAATTACATAAGCTAAATCAATCATGAGTCATTATCACATTCATCACATCAAAAGAGGCACACGAATATATGTAATTTTGATCTTTATTTATTGTACATGGAAGACTACAATATTCTCGATTACAATCAACACCAACTGATGAAAATAGCACCAACTCTCATAACAGGATCCAACCTGGTTTTCTTAGCTCCAACTAAGAAGTGTTTGAGGAGTCCAATCCTCAAGTGCAATACTTTTCTTGCAAGCAATCATATAGCTTTGCTGCACAAACAAACTCTGCTCTACACATCAATTTCTACTCATCACTTTGCTGGTCAACACTGCTCACCAATATTTGGTTAATCTGCTCATCAAAGGTCTGCTAATCATCAATCCTGGTCAATCTTTGCTTATCATTCTTTGCGATCTACTCATCAACACTTTCTCTTCTGCTACCATCAACTTGGCATATCTTGTCTGAGATCATCATCATCCTCAACAAGGTAGAAATGGATGTATATTGGACAAAGAAAACTTGCTAGTTGTCTACTGCTTCAAAACTTTGCATTAGGGCATTCATCACTCATCATCATCCTATATATGTGCATCATCAAACAATGTATCATCAAGAAGTCTCTAGACATCATCAAGATGTTCATCATCATATCATCATAGTTTAATTGCATCATACAACATCATAGAATGCATTAAGTAGAGAGTTCCATCATCATATCAAGGCATCGTAATAGGGTTTGTTTGTATCATCATCCACATTACTAATTTACTATAGATATGCCAATGTATATTGTACATCATTGAACATGTAACTATGTACTGTACATACTTTAATGTACATGTATCACTGTTTCATCTACCATAGAAACATCATCATAATACATGCATCATCATTAATATAAATATACATGCCACTGTACATGTAAATTTACTTCAATATTGGGTCGTAATTGAGATAAAGGATGCCCTTTAAAGCCAAATTGTTCAAATCCTAGGTCACCATTCTAGGCATCAAAATGATGATTGGGGTTTGCATCATAGTATAGATCATACTTCACTACTTATACACCACCGAGTGCACCATTATATACACATTATCATAATCATTATTATCAATGTAGATATGTATCATCACCACCTTGGAGTGTCAATAGATATATATGTACTTATTGTGATGCCAATACACATACTTTTATGTGTCTGTAGAACACTTGAACTGAACTGTGCAAGCATGAAGATTTGAGAGTGTTTTTTACTGGTAAAAACCCTAAGCATATCCAACTTCAAACACCAACAAATGAAGAAATCAGACTGTTTGTGAACCTCAGGTTGATTGCATGTTAGGTTGTTCTCATACCTTCTTCAGACTTCGTGCACCATGAGCTCAATTTTGAGGCCGAGGAAGAGTTTAAATGGACTTATTATATACTGAAATAAAATCTTCAAATCATGACCATTTGAGCATTGAAGTCAGAATGTAAAATTCAGATGTTTCATGACTGTGGAGATACTTCAAACTTGGATCACTGTTGTTGTTGACTGCTCTACATACCTAGTAGATTCACTAGTTGAACATTAGTGTTTATGAGGCTGTTCGATGCCTTGTTTCCAAAGATAGGGTTACAAAAGAACACCCAAAAACAAGAAGGTTATGTTGATGCAAAATATCTCGGGAGGCTTCCTTAGTCATCTGAATTTTCCTTAGTCACTTTACTGTTGAAAATGCTGGTTAGAAATAAACCCCAACAAATATTCTCCGTGGAAGAGCTGCTGCAAAAATGGATTGCTCCTCTACTGCTGCATTTTCCTCAGTCCCATGAAAAAAAAATCAGCTCACTTTCTAAACCAACTAGATGCCTCAGTCTGCCATCTGAATCTGAGTCAAACAAATGAAAAGAAAGGGAACCAAAATTGTCAAAACTAGGGTCTTCTATTTTCGATGTTCATTCTTGTAATATCCCGATTTTGACCCCATTGCATTAAAAATATACATGATGTAAATATCATTATTTAATCATGGTGTGTAACTGAAGGCCAAGGCCCCACCATCGATTTAGCGGCAGTTAAAATCGATGCATATGGTTATCATGCCAGCCAGGCACATTATAAAATCGAGACATCATGTAAATATGCAATTAATAAAAATACCCACAACTAGCTATGTTAATACAACAAATAGATGGGGGCATGATTTCACAAACAAATAGGGAGGGAAAATATTCAAACTATTGAGCCAATGGTGTTGAGCTAAGTGTCAAAGAGAGAACCCATAAAGCTCTCAACTACCTTTTTTGTCTTATTCACCCAATCATTTATTTCTTCTAGAAATTGGTTGAGGAATGGAAGAGTATGGCAGTCAAATTCGTGTATGGGCAAGTCATCATTTAAAAAAAATGTATTTTGACTTATGGGGAAAGAAAACACCCACAAATGTTTGCCCATTCCATTTCTTATTCACGTTTTTCCTTTCCTCACGCAGATGGAGCTTGCCGTGCGTTTTCCCTCACGATTTTTGTTGTTTTCCTTCATCCATCCATGGCTGGGAACCTATTTCTGCATTGCTCAGTGAACGGGAGAAAATATCCACGATTTTGGGGTTTTAAGAGGTTTTTTTATCCTGTAATGTCCATGAATGTTTTCTAAAAATGGATTCGCTCTCCCAGGGTTTATTTCCGCTTCTACCATTTTTGTTTTTGGTTTCCAAACGTTTTTCTACAAATCCAACATTTGTATTTTGTTGTTATGTGCATCCTTGTTTGGTCTGTAATACTTAGGAGTGGAAAAGGCCTAGAATTGGCTTGATAAACCTAGTGAATAGAGGAACCTCATAGAAGGATCAAGAGGGGCTGGCTATTCTTCTATGCGCACCCTAAAGAGCACTGGAAGGGAAGGTATGGCCTGAGGGACTGTGTAGCAGTGAAGGGAATACTTCCTTGTGTTGGGTGTGTAGGTATTGTGGAGGCCAAGCCATATCTTATGCAGGTATCCATAGCTCCATGGTTGAGCTCACTAGCTTAGCAATTCATCCTTTCCATTGCCTTAGAAACCTGATAAAACCAACTGCAGATTGGATTGGATGAACTTTGATGTGTATTTGGCTATGTGTGAGCATGTTGTTCCCTAGTTCCTTGTGGAAATCATGCCCAGCTCGGGGGTGGCAGTGGTGCTGAGATATTGATGAGCACACTGGCCTATGGTTGGGTGGAACATTGCAGTGACATAGCTAGTTGCGACACAACTCATTTACAAGATAAGTGCTCTCTTGTATATTCTCTGCAATGTATTTGATTTTATGAATTATTACGAACATGATGAATGCTTGAATGAATGTATTTGCTTCCAATGTATTTACATGCATTATACATCTGTACATGTATTTTATTTCATTGCATTATTGTTTATGTTCATGGGGATAGAAGCCCAGTTTGATAGACAGAGCAGTCGAGTCACATCCTCTCGAACTCGGCAGGTAGAGGTGAGAGGATGTGACAGTTCCTTTAGTAAAAAACCAGCAAGAAAAACCTCAGTTGACCTCAATGAGTTCACTACTACACATCTCCTTTTTTTAACATTTTGTTTGGATGTTGACATGTGTTTATATACACATTCATCCTTTGTCCACTTCTTTAAGTTGAGGCCGGCTTCAAGGTATGTGTGGTAAGAATTTTTATTTTAAATATTTAATTTGAATTTTATTTTGACTTGAAATTGTCATACAAATTTCTTACCACTTCAATGGTCAACCTTATTAGGGTGTCATTTATTTCTATTATTTTTTATTTTCAAACATCATTCAAAGTCAATCACTTCATTAAAATTCATAGAAGTGTGTCCTCCACTTCATCATAGGGTTGCATTAAGCCACTAGAGCTTTCAATGGTATTCCATGTGCAAGGTGCCATCATGGGATTCAAGCTTGCCACCAAATGCTAACATGGACCATTGTCAACTTCAACATCAAGCCAATATGTGTGTGGGTGTCTTAACCACATAAATGGGCATAAAGGTCTTCACAAAGGTTCCATGACTTCATTAAGTCATCAATGACTACATCATCATGTCATCCAATCATGTTAAGTGCAAGTAGTGGGCTCCATGACCTTTGCAACGATATCAAGGTCTTCATCAGTGGTTCCAAGTCTTCATGGGATTCTTTATCATACCAAGGACATGTTCATGGGTTCCATAGCCTGTCAAGGATCATACAAGGTCATCATCATCATATAAGAGCTCCATGAACCCAACAATGGTTGCAAGGTCATCAAACCACTAAGTGATGTGGCTCCAAGGACTTCTTCAGGGCTTCTTCATCAAGCAAGGGGATTCATAGGCTTCTTTAACCACCTTAACAACACCAGGAGACCTTCAAGGGTCAAGATCCATCATGACATCACCTCTGGGGTAGCTAGGTCTTCTACTGGGGTACCATGACACCATCAGAGCATGGATGACCACATAATGGGTCATTAATGCTTATCCTACCCATATAGGGATTCTCCATCGTCCATCAAGGCTTCAATACCATTTCCAGGGTCTTCAGAACCATCAGCAGGGTCTTCAACATCTTCAGCAAGGTGGTCGCTCCAATATCCAACCTTCTGGGTATAAGGACCTTGTCAACTGGGTACAAGGTGCTTCAAGGCACAAACCCACTCTGTAAGGTATCCAAGGAACTGTAGGTGGGACTTGGTGGCATCAATGACAACCTATGGGGCCACTGCAAGTCCAAGTTGGAATCAATGACAATTTCATCAACACTTTCTAGATGACTTCCCTGAATTTTAAGGTCATGTGTCAAGCTATATACTTTCCCATTTACAATAAATAGTGAACCATTTACATTTACTTTTAAATAAAATCATTATCACTATAATTTTTCGGTAGATTCCTGTAGCTTATTTCCATGACTTTGTGAAAATTATGAATAAGATGTTGTATGCTAATTTACTATTTCATTGTTTGGCTGGATTAGTAGTTAGTTTTTCAGATTTCCTTCATTTTGATTCTTTGAACTTCTATATATCAAACAAGTGGGTTTGATGTTTTATGTTCCAGACATGATAAATTTTTCCATGCTATTCCCAAGTGCAAATTTTCATAAACTTCCACAGTTTGTGTTTGAGTTAATACAAATCTTGTTTTCCTTTAATCTCAACAGAAACATGCATATAAAAATTCAATGATCTTGATCAATTTATTTCATAGAAGGTATTTGATGTCACATGTACTTTCAATTCAAATGATAGTAGAAATATGAACCTATGAGACAGAAGCCAGGAGACAGACGAATAAAGAGCACGCAGGAAGAATAAGGTAACGCTTTCCTCATTACCAACTGTTGATTTTTTGTTACATGTGGCTTCATTCAAATTTGGGTGTGGTTCCATGGATACAATTCACTGCATATAAAATAGAAAACATGGTCTATTTACAACTCAAGACTTCACATCTCAGAAATAGGACAAGAATTTGACTACAATTCGTGCACAAGTGGCTACTAGAACTACACTTTATAACTTAATTGCCCTTCTCTTTTTCCTTGATGGGATTTTTTCCAAATATTGTGCAACAATATTATTTATAACTTTTTCTTAGTATCAATACCTTGAATGGTGTTTTCCCTAGATGTTCTTGGATGAAGTAGACAAGGGGTGGCACCTCTTATGTTCAACCTTGTAGCAAGTGAATTTAGTTTCTAGAGTAAGAGGAATCCAACCATTGGGAAATGGCTCAAACATTGCCACTCATAGCATATAAAATTTTGAGTAGAGAAAGAACAATGACATTAAATACATATATTGATGTTGAGTGGTGAACTAGAGTCATTCAGCACATGAAGACTTGGCCCATATGAAGAGCTCACTCCAGATTGCTATTGTTGTTCAGATTTGGGAGACTCATAGGTGGCCTTTATTTTTCTTAATGTAATATGCTTCTCATTTAGTCTTTCAACAGATTTTTCCACACTTATTATATTGCTTGATGTTCTTGTCTTTCATAAGCATGCTTATTGCTTAATGCTTTAGTGTACATCCGGTTTAAAAAACTTTTAGGGGTAGAGTCAACAAAGGTCGATTGTGAGGAAAAACAAGATGTACTTCCACTCAAGTACATTAGAAAGAGTACAAAAGAATAACACATATTTTTGTCAAAGAAATCAAAGTAATACAAACAATTTAAGCAACGCTAGAAACAATGACCAAGGATTGAATGTGGATTGAATAGAGATAGGGTTCATAAACCTAAATAGAATAGAGAAAGCAATGATATTTTAAATCTCTTGGCATTTTTCATGTCTAAGTGACAGGTATATTGTAAGAAGATAAAATATCAGTGGATAATGCATACCTCCCAATCCATAATGAGAACTTGGGTCCCTAATAAGCATAAAGCCGTGAGCTTTGGCAGCTCAAAATAAATGAAGAGATTTCACCTACTTTTTCCCAATTAAAAGATGATTGGTTTATATCCCTTCTATCATAAGCATTAAAATTGGTCTTTGACTAAGTGTTAAAGATGTTTAGTAAGGATTGTTTTCCTATCCATAATGTAAAATTCTCATCTTACTGTTGCTAGCCATAAGTTTTTTGGAGTGGATCTGTGATCATAGATGAGATGTGATTAGGGGGACGACCAAATTTTCCTTAAGGAAAGTGAACATTTATATTTTCATTAGTCAAACATCCATTGAATTGTTTTTATTTTCTAGAGAAATGTGCTTAAAACTAAAAGTTATTTCAAAGGGAAGAAAATTTGATCCAATGAAATACTGAAATTAGTAATTTCATGTGCTAGATTTTTCTATGTATTTTTAATTTCTTTTATGTTTCAGAACATTCAGAGCTGTTGTTTGGTTGTTAATGCTCCATTATTGTCTCTAACACCTTTCAAGACTTCATAATAAAATATGTTCTATATAAAAGTTTTAATTGGTGTAATGGTATGTCATGAGACTAATTGTGCGTGACTCACTATTCTCATTCCATTGTTATATTCAAGTATTGTCTTTTTCTCTTTACTTATATATATATATATATATATATATATNTTAGTTTTCAAGTTTAGAGATATGCAATTGGTATAAATTTTGAGTCTAGTGGAAAGCACACTAATGTTTATTTATTTATTTTGCAAGTCCAATGTGCTTGTGCTTATCTATATAAAAATGCTACAATTTGAGTATAAATTTATACTAGGTGAAACATTGATGTATTTATTGACTTTCATATTCCTAATGAGATATTTTCAATGTAGAAGAAGGATAAATAGATTATCCAACATTTGAAAGGAAAATGTATTTATCTTATAGGTAAGTTGTTGATAATTAGAGTTTTGTGGGGTCTACTAAGGAGAACCAACTTGTGGTGTCTGCTTACTTTGACAATATGTAAGATATTCCCTATTTACTTTGTGGGGTAAACCAAAATATCCTTTTTGCAGGTATGATGGGTAGCATAAATACAATTGTTGGAAATATTTTACCAGAAGTGTTGGGATATTACTTTTTTGACAGGTTTGTTTCATATGTACTTTTAGGTGTTTATTCCCATTAAAATTTATAATTATTAGTGGCTTAGTCATTTCCCCCAATTTCATGCACCCTAGATAAAATTTGTTATAAACAATGATCAGCTATGCTGCATCAGGATAAAGAGCAATCAAACAAAATTCTAGCCATCATCACTTTTTTATGATTATGTCCAAGAAACTAACCTAAAATAATACAAATGTCAAATGTTTCTTCTTAGAGTTGGCGCAATATTTATACATTCACAAACATTAGAATCGGTGATACAAGAGTATACAATAATAAGAAATGATTACAAGACAACTATTTAGATTATGAACATAAATACCTCATTTGATTGTCTCTAAAGTTGTGACAAGGTATTTGCTATTTGTATCAAGCAGTATTTTGGTCGAATGTATTGAAATAGGAACAATTAAACCAACTAATAGTAACAATTAGTTGTATGATTATTTACTCCATATTGTAGGAAAACTTGATTGACTCTATTGTGCTAGCAGAGGAAATGTTTTCCCAAAAGGTTTAGAAGTTTCAAATTCTTAGATTATTGATGTAAAATTATATTTTATATTCTATTTAAGGGTGCTAGCTTAATGTCCAAAATCACCTTCCTTATAGGAAGGTGGTTTGTGGTTTGATTCCTCCATTCCCTATATATATAAAATGATTACAAACAAACAAAAAAAGATAAATTCCCACTAAAAAAATGAGAGATAAGTGACCAAAAAATGACAAAAATTCACATATAAACGACCAAATGGAGAACACTAGTAGCAAATTAGCGGTCATTGATCACATGACCAAAAAAGTGGTCATATTTAGCTTGGTTTTTTATAGCTTATCTTGTGGTCATATATTTGGTTGTTAATTTACGACCAAATATACAACCAAATATATGACCGTAAGATAAGATATAAATGACCACTTTTTTGGTTGCGTGATCAATGGCCACTAATTTTCCAGCAGTGGTCGCCAAATAAAAACTGGTCATTTATATGCGGATTTTGGTCGTTTTTTTGGTCATTTATCTCTCATTTTGTACTAGTGTTTGTCCTAGAAGAGAAATGGACCACTCTACTGGTTCAATTGTTGTTGTTAATTATCTTTGATTGATTTCAATATTTCACATTTTCACTGTTATTAAGTGTTTCAAGTTCTGTATTTGATTGTGTTTCAAGTAGCATACAAGAATTGCACTCTATAAGTAAATGAAGACAAAATTTTCATTGTTGGTGTGTGAGATCATTGTTTTATAGGATTTACACAACAAATATGCAAGTGAATGGATATCCCCAATTACAAATTAATCAAAGTTATTTTCTAATTTATTCTCAACTTATATTTTCCTTAGAAGTTATAGTAATTGTGTTAAAGTTTGTGGTTCTTCACTTAATAGAGGAAAACTTTTGATTTCCTAAATATACTAGTTGAATTGGATTTCATTCTCTTCTCTAGAATATAATAACCTGACATTTTCCTTGCTTTGAAAAGACTCGATTTATAATATCTTGAAGTATTCATTTGGTTTGTAGAGTATCAAAGCATCATACATAATCAAGGAAAATTAAGAACTTAAATTTGCATATCCATTGCACAACTATATCATAAGTATATAGAACCTCTAACAATTAAAAGTAAAAAATGGACTATAATTTTTCTAGAAATAAGCATGATGTTTAATTGGCATGTCATTTTTATTGGCGTTGCTAGGAAGATGCTAAAGAATTAGGAAATATTTTCTTCTATGATTTAGAAATAAAAACATGGTAAGGGGATCAATTTAGGGAGAATGACGATAATGCCTTTACTGGATTTCATATAAAGTGTTCTACATTATTGATAGATATATAGGATTCCTGAAATGAATTAGAGATACTAAATGTAGATTCCATTGTGATGTAAGAACCACTAGGACTACTAACACATTGCTAAGAAAATATGTGAAAGGAGAAAAATCATGTGATATATCTAGTTCCCAACCAAATGTCAAAGAAGAAGTTGTTGAATCCAATTCTATAAAAGTCACCTAGGAAGATGGTTCTACAACTAAATATTCATTTAAAACCCAATTGTAGAGATTGTGTAGATTGAAGAGGTGACCAGTGGACAATATACCCTTGATCTCCAAGAGAATCCAACTCAAGAACCATATTTCTCTTTGAAGTCTACTCCCTCCGAGAAATATTGAGAGATAGTTTTTGGGAAGGAAAATAATCTAAACAAAATGGATAATAAATAAGGATAAGTCTCTAATGAAAACATCTCATGAATTTTGAATTTCCAATTCAAGAGATCGATGGAATGGTCCAATTGAAAATATTACACTTGCTACTCTTGAAAACTTTCATGGAGTGGCTAGTGAATACATGGACACTTTTATATTTGTATGTGATGTGCTTTTCCAAACTTATGATTACTCTTCATATGCTAAAAAAAACTTGAGTTATATCCATCCAACCATAAGGAGGAAACAATCTGTTAGTTCACAAGTCTTTGGGGAAACACTATGTTAACCTGGGAAGGGATGCCCCAAAAATTTATAAAGAAATATCAAGACTATTACAAAGCAAGTGATTTAAAGGAAGAAATATTTAACATGATGCAAAAAGAAAATGGGGGTCTAGAAAATTATGTTGAAATATCCCAAAACAATTTGTAGAGATTAAAGCAATACAAGTTGAATCCAGATACTCATAAAATCATTCTTGTTACAGGAATCTGGGATGAATGTATAAATGTGATGAATTTAATGGGAGCGAGATATATTTCCTTATTATACTATGATTAAACTTTTGAATGATGCAATAATTACTCACGATACGATGCAAGAATTACTCATGAGGCAATGCAAAACATGGAAAGGGTCTTGTTGTTCTTGCAACTACCCTTTCCATTAGTTTCATAAAAACTATGTGTTCCCATCCTTTCTTTATTTTTACTACCTTAAGCCATACTTGGTTATGCTCTAAGCTTTGTTAAATTAGGATTAAAAACATGGGCCATTATTAAGAAAAAGTAATTGAGTTCAAAGTTTTTATTTTTATTTTTTTCCGAGGTCAGGGAAAAGTAGTGATCTCACTGACCATTGCAATGAGAAGTGACACTTTTCACTGAAATGAACAATTGAGTTTCTAAAAATTCACTGACTAATCCTTGCAATGGGGTTTGCTGCGAGAAACAACACTTCTAACCGAAGGATGAGGTAATATTTTGTAAAAGCCACCGATCACCTTGACGATAAGCGTGCGATGAGATTTTGAAAAGTCATTGAACAACGTTGTGACAATCCGGGCAGAGAGGAATAACGAAAGTGAGAACCCATTATGGAAGATATTTATAATAGCCATCGATCTCGCTCATGATGGGACTTGTGGCAAGGGAAGGAAAAGTACGCTGATCGAACTCCCTTCAGTGTTCGACAAAGAATGGCGAAGTTGGGTAATCGTTGTGGTGGTGAATTCCACTTCTCAACAAAACTTTAAGGACGGTTTTTTTATTTGTTTTTCAGACGTGAGAGTCTAGGTCTTGAACTTATTTTTTGTGCCAAGGCCCAGCCGGAATCGAACATAAGGCTACTCGATTACATGGATTCGGACTGACCAGTACACCATCCCCATCGAGACTTTAAGGACTGTGGAAACTCACGAAAGCATATATCACAAAAAAGAAGAAGATAAATTCACCAATTATAGGGAAGGGGGGAAGCAATGAAGCTTTCAATATAAATAGAAAACCCCCACTACTTGTGTTTTTCACATTTAGGAGCTGCCACATGTCATCGAGTAAGTTAGGTATTAAGTAAGGGAGAGCATGGTGTGGATACATTCTTGTTGTCTAATGCATTACCAAGCTATAAATTAGAGGTAAGTACCCCGTGCATATGCCCTAGGGTTTGGTATCCATTATTAAGAGTGTTATTTAAGTTTATCTTATCCTTGTTGTGAAAGTTCCATAGTACCAAGGTATTCCACAATAATGTTTTTGTATCAATATTAGAAATCACACTCCATCTTTGATTGCTTTGGGGTAAAATTTTTGTGAAAATTCTAAAGCCTTGATGGTAGCAAGAATTTCATAAAAATATAAGAATCTAGCACTCAATTAACCTCACAAAGAATTGCAGCAGAGATATGGCATAAGGAGTGAAGAATAATAATAAGTTTTCATATGAGATGAAGACTTAGAGACATGAAAATCTATCATCTATATCTTATTCATTAAAGAATGACAAGATCACATAAATAATACATCCTCATAGAGGAAAATCGAATGAACTAAAGGAAATTTGAACTAGCTCATAAAGCATGATCACTTTAAGGCAACCCACCCCCCCAAGGTGTCAAAAAAACTTTCATGATCTGTCAAGGACATCACAAATTAACCAAAAATAGTATGGTTAGATAATGAGTGGTGGAAAAGTTGGTTAGATAATGAGAGGTGGAAAAGCTTTATAATAATGTATTTTGGAGATAAAATCATGAATTATGTGTTGGACACAAAAGATATCAGTTTCTAGTCAAATAGCTTGATCCTAATCCACTGAAAAATAGAAAAATAGGAGTAAATTAGTCTAGAGCATGGATGCACACTTCTGATTTTGGACAGTAAATAAGGCAACAAAATCTTATCCATAATCATGCTAAGTGCCCTCCAAGGGATAATGACGGCAATTGTTAACTAAATAATCCAAATGGTGGCCAAGTACCCATTCTAGCACCTAGGAAATTAATCAAATAATTAATAATGATATCCTAAGTATATAGGTGGGTTTTTGATATTCCAACACCCCTCGTTAATCCCGACTTTATGAGAGTAAATAAAATATATAGGGCCTACACAAATAGGCATTTGGTTACCCTTTACATTATTCATCCATGTAACTGAGGAAACATGGAAAACCTCATGGGAACAAAACCCTCCCTAGAAAATGGACATGAAAGGAAGCCAAAAGTGTTAATGTTGTTGCTCCAAACTCAAGTATATGTGAACTAGATGAGATGTATGGAGGTATCTTCCTTTTTGGAGGAAAATAAATGTGCTCAACTAGCTAAAGAACATATGCAATTGCATGATGAACAATGTAGTCATGTAGAACAACTCCAAAATACTGATGTAAGAGAAGAAGTGGCTGCTCATTATACTTGAAAATTAGACTAATATTAGGTCCAAATGAGAATTGAGATGCTTGAGCCAACAACTTTGAACCATAGAAATTGAAATAGTCTCCATGCAAATCTTAATTGTATTGAAACTTTGAACCATAAAAGGTTGTAGCAGCTCCAAGAGTGATGAACAAAGATTTGTTGTAGCCACAACGTCCCCATCTCATAAAGATGGAGCCGCTTTAGTTATTTTTTAATTCATTTATGCTTTTGGTTTGTTCAATTGTTTTTCTTACTTACGTAAAAAAACTGCAAATTTCGACACAAAACAATTTATCCAATTCAAAACAAAGCAAAAGTCAAAATTCTTGATACAAGCAAAATCGACAATAGGAAGTCAGAATGATCTCATATTTTTTTTATCTATTTCTGACAGACCAAATCCGACTACATTATAGTGAAAATTGAAAATCGACAATGGTTGTTTATCTGGAAATTTAAAGGCCTCGACTCATTGAATCCGAATTTTCGGAACTCAGAAGTTGGAAGAAACATCATGAATGATCGAGGTACTCTCTGATTCTCGAATGCCACTTTCCTGACTTTTCAGAAGTCAAAAGTCACGACCTCATTAAACTATTACTATATTGTGTCCCTGAATTCTGAGCCACGCCTGATGCAAATATACTCGGCAGGTGAAGAGCATAGTATTTTTCATTTATGCATTATAAACTATCCCTAATCCTGACTCTCGATATCACCACTCATACATAATATTTTTGGCACTCGGTAGTTGGAGAGCTATTTAAAATTTGAATAATTAGTTTCCCAAACTCTGACTTTCGATTTTTGGGCGCCACCTCCAAAAACGTTTCGACAATTCAAAATTGTTTCATGATACACAAAGACATACAGTAAATGAAATTTGTATTTTAAACCGCCCAAAATGAAACACTTTATACAACTTGAAAATCCCTACATCAACATTAATATAAGATAAGTTTGAACCCATCACCATGATAACATAGAGCTTTCATCCTCCAAGTAACTTTATAGAATCACAATTTCAGTCTTTTCAAGTATTATATTGTTTTCATTAACTTTGTCAAACCCGTAACAAAATTCCGTGAGGTTATATTGTTCTATTTCTTTGTAGGATTGCAAAGGAAGCCATGCCAAAAATAACTAGGTCCAAAGGTTCAATGGAGGATTTAAAATCAAGAGACCCTATCTTTGCTTTTTTCTCCAACAAAGATGCTCGAGTATCATATGCCATATGTGTCGATTGAGATAGGATCTACGCTATTTTTTACAATGATGAATTCTCTGAGTTCCAAGATGATGCACCTTTTTAATAGAATATAAGTAATTCCTAATTTCATGCAATTGCTACTTGGCCCACGGTTTTATTGTATACATACCTGGTTAAATGGGTCATCAATTTCGTGGACGTGTTGATTAGCACTTTTAGATACGCCAACAAAATTTCATTCGCGAATAACAAACCTGTTACTTTCACCAAGATATATGCACTCAAGGCCCCACAACAGCTACTTACTCAAGAAATTATAAAAGCGTTCGAGAACAAGATTGAGAGGGAATTTCTACTGAAGACGTGGACGATTGACCCTAGCACATTTATTCTCAGAGAGAATTAGAAATACCAAATTTCCTTACTTAAAGAACCCTAGAAACTACTGACAACGATGCTATGCAGATTCCATGGAGCTGAAAACTGTCAATATTTCAAACTAGAAATAATTCCGTTGGCTTATTATGTGGAAACTACAGGTGCAAATTTCAACTAGGCACAAATATTTTTAACCACTTTCAAATATGCAATTGTCCAGGTTTAGAAAAACCCAGTCACTTAGAAACCCATATTTTATCTATCTACATATCTAATGGATGTGGTGTGTGCCTTGTTTGATTTTCCTTCCTTGGAATGAAATTGGACAAGAGAGAAACCTTCTGTACATATTTAATGCTCAATTCTATGGGAAGACAATTACATGAAACACATATATGACATTTGTGAAAAGTTTATCAACGTTGTACAGTTTTCCATCTTTAAGAATAATACTCCCCAACTTTTAGAGAATGCCATATCTATGATAGATACTATGGGATATTGGTATACTTTGGAGCACTTCACTTAGAATTTGGGGCAGAAAGACAGTTCACCTACTACCTATGGTTGTGCCTCACAGGATGGCCCTTGTATCAGGGATTTCTCCCTTGCTACAAGGCAGGAATGGCTATCTTCCGTCTATAGGACAGAAGGGTACGTTCCTGGTGATGAATGCAGAAAAACGGACATAAAATGAAATAGAACAAAAATAAAAGAAATTGATGGAATCCCCTTTGCAAACACGGTTAGGGTTTAGCTCCAGCAACCTGCATACAACTGTTAGAACCAAAATACCTGTAAAAACATGTTAAACAATAAACCTGCAAACAAACAATGGATTAGATAAAATCAAATAAACAACACAAAACAACAAGTTATACCTTCTCTTGATGGAATGGGCCACCATGCCCTAGCTTGGAGAAGCACCTCTCTTGGAAGGGGGAGCTATGGCTCAATGGAAGGATGGAGGAGAGGGAGTGTGGGTGGCTTGAGAGACAAAGTGTCTCAAGGCATCCACTCGGGCAACATAACAGTATGCAAGGGAGAAGTGTTTTGAGAGTGACCCCCACCCCTCTATATATAGCTTTTTTGGGGCTTTTTAGGGTTTTAAGCCCTTGGATGGGGATTTAGCCCCTTTTTTGGGCTTTTAGCCCCTTTCACCCTATCTTTAGCTCCTTTTGGGGTTTTTAGATCCTTTGAGGGGTTTTAGCCCCGTTTTGGAGGCTTTAGCCCCTATGAGAACTATTTAGGCTCTTTTTTGGGGTTTTTAAGCCCTTTTGCTCATTCTTAAGCCTTTTTGAGGGTGCGGGGGTCTAATGGGGTGAAATGACGGTCATGCATGGGTGTCCTTGGGTGGTGTAGGCCATGTAGAGCCGAGTGAGGGATTTTTTGGGTTAACAGATTGACCCCTGATGTGTGAGGGCAGGATCTCATTGTATGGCCGATGGACATCATAGGATTTTTTGCGGAGAGGTGGTGCTTCCTAGGTTGGGGCATGGTGGCTTTTGGTTTTTATATTAATGTGGTTCCCATCAATGGGTGAGATACAAATAATGTGTGACATGTATATGGATGAGGCGGGCATCCCCATGCTCGTAACAATGTCAAAAGAATAATGTGATCTATACTCTATAATACAAGAGCCGATCATATACAACTGATGGTACATAGTGGTTGCCTCAATGCGAGGCTGAATACAATACTAATATGAAGAACTGCTACATTGGACCCATGGTATTCTCATGGAATGCTATATCTTCATGACTGATAGCCTGCTAAATTTGGAATGGTACATAGCTGTATGGACTCATTGATGGAGAGTCAGAGTCTCTGTGGTACAAGTATGCTGCATCAATCATAAATCTATACAGAAGCACTGCTAGGGCTTCTGAACACTGTCACCAACGTAACCCGAAAATCATAAGGGACATAACCTATTTAGGTCCCTCGAATAGACTCATCAATGTGCTAGAGTCAGGTGACATCTGGGGTCTTCGACCAAATACTGCACAGACCAAACCCTGTACAAATCTCAACGGTGCGATGATGTAGTTGGAGTCGAACACGTGAGAAACAAACATCTTGAGAGGCACTAAGGACTCCTCTTAAGTGGTCTGAGGAACTCATCAATGAGTTTAATGAAACCAAGATACAGGGACCTCTGGGTCTACCCTCTAGAATATGTGTGTTGTCGTCGACAGAGGGAGACCTGCCCCAGGTCAAGGCAATGGTGTTTCCTTGACCAGAAGCGCGAGGGAGATAACCAAAATATGTGAGACAATCTGAGGACTGACCCACTGAATGGGGGGAAGGGAAAGAGTTGAACAGGATCAGAGGGAGTGTAGTAGACTCAAACTTCCTTTGTTCAGAGTATGACGGAAGAGCAGAATAGGAAACAAATGAAATTGACTCATGGGAATGGGATCATAGCTGTAATACTGGGAATGTCACTGCAGATGGGAAATAATTGGGGGAGGTAGATACTTTTGGTACTGATGGGATCCAAGGAAGACACATTGTAGAGTACTCTGAACAAAGGCGACCCAAAGTAGGAATGCTGCCAAACTATTATCTGTGGGGTGGTGTCTAGAGACACCGTTATGGTACGATCTTGTGGATTTTTGGCGAGCTCGAGAAAGTAAATGCTCGATGGTGCTTTCAATTTTAGAGAGTCTGAAAGCACAAAGAGGACTCCAGTGGGGGCTCTTTTTTGTTGGTATTCTCCTGTGCCCGAAAAAGGATAAAAGTATACATAGGAGAGCTCGCCCATCCTTTCAGGGGATGGGAGACTTCTTTACCATTGGTAGTCTAGTCAAGCCAGAAAAGGTTAAACCTATACTGACTGGACGGTCATTCAGATACTTTTACGAGCATGAAAGAGACCAAGTTTGCTCGGCAATCTTTTCTTGATGAGAAGGCTGGAAAATAGCTTAACGAAAACCCATGGTGAACTTTTTCGTAAAGTTTGGCCCCTCTGCTCGAGAAAGCATAAAAGTATGCAGAGGGGAATGGTCTTGGATTGAATGTACCAAGGTGGTCCTTTTCATTTGATGGTCTGCATAGTCCGCAAAAGGAGATAAATGAGACGATGTAGATGCCCTTTCCTATACTTTAACGAGTGGGAAAGGAAGTAGCTGTGCTCGACAATATTTTCATTCTTTTAGGAGTCAGAAAAGAGCTTAAAAGAAACTCTAGTATGGTCAACCAATCGCGGTGGCACAGGCGGTGCCCCATGTCGGGGTGGTGGACAGTGGTCCAAAGGTCATGTACGCAGTATTGACGGAGCAGATGGCTCTCAAACATACCAATACATGCATGGGATAGATTGTGGCAGAGGCACGCGAGTTGGTGTGGCAGAGGCATGAAAACTGAGGTGGCTCTTGGACAGAGGTTAGGAGAGTCGTGTGTGAATTGTGTTGGATGGAATTGACTGCATGTGATGTGAGTGCAAGTCCATAGGTAGTTATATGCCAAATACATGCAAAAGAAATGATTCATCTTCCAAACGATGGTCCAGAGATCTGCATGAGGTGCGGTGGACGGAGTAGACAACTATGTGTTACAAAATAAAAATGATGTTCCTTACGGGAAATGGCCTGAGAATCCGTATGAGTAGCAGTAGGAAAGTGTGATGCAAGTACAGGTCCGCAGACACTTGTATCACCATGGTGTGGCTCGTAAATCGAGGTAACTTTTGGGAAGCAGTCCTGAAATTTGTTTGTTAAACATGAGATGATGGTCTCATTAGGAGATGGAAATTTGAGATCGGAGGTGTGTGAGGTGTCTTGAGTCGGTTCCAGGTGACTTTGGATTAGTAGTTGATGGTGCAGCCCCTGACTTGTGCTAAAAAACGTTGAAAAACAAGAAAGGGAAAAAACTACACTATAAGGGACTCATAGTGGTTATATCAGGCATAGACTCTCTTGAGGTGGAGCCCATTGCACGACTTCTTCAAGAGTCGACTGTCTAAGTCAGCGAAGAGGTATGCCCCCTTGCCTAGATGAAGGTCATTGGCAAGGAGGGATGACGAAATCTGGTCTTTTATGGGAAGAACCGATTCCACACTATGGTTTAAAGGGAATGGGGTAAAACCGAAGGCGGTCTTACATATATCTCCGTCATCGCGTAAGTGGTGCAGGGATAAATCAGGTGGATCTTCCACAACTGACGAGGTGAAAGGGAAAATAGTGCTAGATATCATGAAAATGGTATGGGTTGTGGCTTTGGTTGCCTTGCCCCCAGTCTTTGTTAGAGGAAGAGGGGCAGGCCTGGAGGCAGGAGGAGTCTTTAATGGACCTGGAGGTAGGTGCAACATCATCTAAATTGGATGGACATGAGTCAACACATCTTGGGGCCTCAGAGGTATGGTAGGTGGTTCAAGGTACCACACAGGATCTCCCAGTGTGAAATCGTGTAGATTGCAGGTTGCCAAGACAGACTTACTCATGATCTCGGATGGTAGGAAAAGGAAAGGGAAAAGGAAAAGGATAATGTTAATCGAGAATGAACCCCACTGTTTCCTTGATAACTGAGGTTGAGGTTGCGACTGAGGTTGTGGTTGCGGATGGAGCTACGGTTGTAGAAACAACGAAAGAGACAGGTCTGATGGACCATTGGTGGCGGTGGAGACAAGAGGATCGGTAGAACTAGACATCATGTAAATGGACATGGTGTCCGAAGAAGGAGGTGGGGGGTGAACTTATTCGATCAGAGTGATCTCCAATTCAAGGGAATGTTGTCGAAGGTCGGCTAAAGCCATTCAGAACTCAGACAAGTCTTGGCAGTGGTGAGAATAGTATCCATACAATCTGCAAAGGGCACACGCATGGTTTGTTCTCAATGACTTGTTTCTGACTATTGGCCCACTTGGGAATTCAACCATGGGAAGGTTTTTTGTTGTATCCATGGCATCCAAATACGCGCAGATCATTGGAATCTCAAGGCAGTTTTGAGTCGGATGGCCCTGTTCTTCACAGATGGCGCAAGGCAGGATCTGTTGAGGCTCTACGGTAGCTTTCGCATTCTTTCCCCTATCTCTTTTTGGGTGGGGTGGTGCGGGTGCGGGTGCGGTGGTTGGTTTTTGTGAGTCGGGTGGAGGATCAGACTTGACCACAATGGGTTGCATGGGGGTTAAGACTACCTGGGGCATTGGTGGTTGAGCTGGTGGATCAAGATACCACATGGGAATTCCCAATGTAAAGTTGGGTAGGTTTAGGGTGACCATTACTGGCTTGCTCATGACACCAGGCAGGGGAAAGAGGAAGGGAATCATATGGACTGGAGAGGAACCCAGATAACTCCCTGATGGTTGTATGTGGAGGTGAGGTTGTGGTTGCGGCTGCGCATAATGCTGTGGCTGCGGATGATGTTGCAGCTGTTGTTGATGTTGTGGCTACGGATGGTGTTGTGGTTGTGGTTGGGGCTGTGGCTGCGGTTGTTGTTTGGGTGTAGCGGTGCTGGATGAGAGCATGCACAAGTCCATAGTCTTGTTTGGTGTTGGTAGTGGTGACACTAAGGGGAAAGGAGCTGTCATGGTGGTATTGGCAAATAACCCAGGGCCCACATTCAACAATGGGGAGGCTGGTATGTTGTCAACCATGGTGTTGACTACAGGGATAACATTGGCATGTGTGGTCATCCCTTGCGGATCAATGGTGTTGATCGTAGGAATAACGTTGGCGGGTGCCGTTAGCCCTTGTGGATCATGATAGGTTAGTGGTCAACCGTCACGATTTTCCCTTCATGGGGGAACATCATGAGATGAAAGACAGTTGATGTGACAGCTCTCATGGAATACATATAACTTCTTCTGAGGAGAAGGTTATAGTCCAATTGAGCATTGACAACCTCTGTGTCAATCAAAATTGCCTTCCTGGCTAATGTGATGGGGATGTGGGGGAGGATTCCTTGGGCTTTAGTGGGGTGGCCATCATAAGCCTGAAGAGTTGTGGAGGATGGTTGCAGAATTGGGGATCCAAGTTTTTTCCAAACTAGGGTAGACATAACGCATGTGGATTCCCCCTCATCCACTATGCACCGGTGCACAACCAAATTCTGGATAGACACCAGGATTTGAAAGGCAATGGTTAATGGCATCCGTGATTCTCCATTCTCCATATCGAATGTGATCAACTTAGAGTTGGAGGGATCTACAGCCCCAAGGGCGGCTAGTAGGGCTTTCCGCTACGTTGGGCAAGTTTTGAGTACCTCAAGAGCAGACATGGCAGTAGGTGTTTGGGCCAAATCATCCACGATGCTGTAGTTGATAGCAGCTCTAGCCGTGGCGTTATTGGAAACCCTGCATATGGGGGGGCACGGGAATGAGGGTAATTGAAGAGGTGCATTGACCGTTTTAGACATTGATGCCGCTGATGTGTTAGCGGGTTCGGTGTTGGTTCCGTACTGATTTTGTCTGGTTTGTATGTTGACCTCTTCAGTTGTCATAGCTAGCAGGTGGTGGACACCTGTTTCTGCCATGGGAGGTGCCCCTGGAGTGTTGGGATTGGGTTGGGGAGGGGGTGCGGTTGCCACCAATCCTTGGACTGGTAATGGGTTTTGGAGAACCATAGGAGGAGGTCCTTGTGGTGCTGGGTTGGGTTGGGATTGGTCCATTGTGTTGGTGGCATGTTGAACCTCGTTCCTAATGGCCTGCTTAGCGTGACCCATGAAGGGACACTAGAATGTGTAGTTCCCGTAGACCTCACAGAATGTACATGGTTGGTTTGTACGCAACAAGGATTTGCGTCTCGGTGCATTTGGTTGCATAGGATTTTGGGCTGGTCGGTTTGCCGTGGCATTGTTGGGAGGGTTTGGTTGTTGACCGCCTCCCTGCAGTTGATTGTTGCCTTGGTTCCGAGGCCGGTTATTCCTAGCTTTCCCTTGTTGATTATTAGGGGTTGCCTGGTTGGGATGGTTTTTTTATGCAAACACCTATCCCAATGGAGTGGGTGGAGCAGGGGCGGGGGCTTGAACTGCTTGCACTGGTGGTGCATAGTAGATTTGGGTGGGTGGTGGTGCCACAAATGTGGGCATTTTCCCTGTGTATTGCTGTGTTGGAAAAGCCAAGGCCTAATCCTGCTGCGGTGTCACAGGTTGTGCGTAAGAAGTTGTGGCTCTAGACTAGGACATCATTCTTACATAGTCCAGAGTTTGGTTTTGGTAGGAAACACTAGCAGTGTTGCTTCATTGTGGTGGTACTCCAGGTGGTGCTGGACGATGCTATGGTTGGTGAGAGAGCGAGCCTATGATGCCATCTGCAGCATGGGATTCCCCTGGTGCATCTTGGTAGGAGGTGCCTACACAGGGAGCATCTGGAAGGATGGTGTAAAGGTATCCAGACTATGCATAAATCAGATCAAATTATTGGGCTTTCAAGATGGCCTCCTCTTCGGATTGGGAATGTTCAGATGTGACGTCCTTTTCTATAAGTGGGAGCAAGGTTTTGAGGAACCAATCTAGGAAGATCCTGTCATCAAGTTGGATCTTACACAAACTACAACGTTGCCGCCACTCATGGATGTGGTCGGTTATGTGGGTTGCAGTGTTCTGGCGGTAAGATAACAAGATCTCCACCCCTTTGTCATATCTTACGGGGAGTTGGAAATATTGCAGGAACATGAAAGTCAGGGAGTTGAAATATGGGTACTTGGCTTGTGGTAGCTCAATGTACCACTTGGCTGTAGCACCTGTGAGGGTGCATTGGAATAGTCTTAGCCTGATCGAATCATCTACGATGCTGTTTGATGAGCACCATAGATGAAACATCATGATGTGGTTTTGGGGGCACTCCCCTGCCTTCCCTTCAAACTTGGGAATATCTGAGGGTAGTTTGGTTGGCATGGGAGGCCAAAACATTTGATGGCTGATGGGGTCATTTGTTAATTGAGCCAAATCAGGCAAGTTGAGACGTGCCATGAAAGGAAGGTTTGACCCTAGGTTGATGTGAGATGGGGCAGCTACGGTGGTGGGGTTTACAGGTGCATAATGCACTTGCATTGTTGGGGTTACTTGTGGCATCATTGTGGATGGACCAGTGCCCCCAAGTGTGGTAGGAGGGACAATGTGGGTGGAAGGGACACTGCCTTCATGTGTGACAGGAGGGGCAGTGTATGTGGAAGGGCCACTGCCCCCATGTGTTGCAGGTGGGATAGCTTGACTGGTCAATATGGGTGGTGGTAGCTGACTTATCATGGTTTGCATAACCATGCTGGGGCCACCTGTAGGGTTGTTGGTGATATTTTGTGGTGTGGACATGGGTCCACTAGCAATTGCTATGCCGAAAAATGGATCCAGGTTTGCACCAACCATGGGGATTGATGGTGCAGTGTGCAGGTCTGGTTCAGACTGATATGGGTCTGAATCTGAATCATAGGTTGTGTGGCCTTTTGATGGTGTGGGAGGTCATTGAGAATGGTCTCGATGATGTCAGTTTAGTGACCCGAATTGTGGTGGTTCGCCTCTTAGGAGTGAGGAAGAGCGTGAGGGATCAATTGTGTTAAATTTGAATGTCAAATTGGTGGTAATGATTATTGGGCCCCAGTTTCAATGGCTTCCTATTGGCTGTAGGTGGTCACTCAGCCACCAAGACTTCCAGAAGACAGCGCTTGGCGTTTTCTTCACGGGCGTGCTACTCAATCGGTGGGGGTCGTTTCCTGTTTTGCTTGGCAATTCCTCTCAGTGGCCAGCTACTTTGGGGTTCCCGTGGTACTCCTCACAATGAGTTTCTGGGTTGATCCCAAGTACTTCCCATGGTTAAGGTAGTCAGGGACTTATATCCTCAAAGACTGCATATTTTTAACATAGTGTAAATTTGTAAATTTTACTTGCTCTCTCAGCGTCATGAACTAAGTTGGGTTGATTTATATGGTATGGTGTGTATGTCTTTTTGTTTTTTTGTTATATATGGTGGCTGCCAATGGTTTATGAATATTTCGCAGAGTTCATATCATTGTGGATGAAAGTAGTAAATCGTAATCAGAAATGTTTTAGACATGTACCATTTGTAATCCTGAATTGTGATAGCCTGACTAGGTGACTACCTTACACCTATATTCTTCTTTAACTAGGAGAAGGTGCTGGGCTCTCAACACAATGGGACTAAGCCCATCCGTAGATCCACAGGTCACCTTCCGGATGCAAGGTTGGTCAACAGGGAGGATGCTGGGTGCAGTGAGAATCCCTCCTTCTCTACCCCCTCTACCTTCCAAGTCACCCATTTTTAGTGGCTTCGAAAAATATTAAGTGAAGTGCCTATTACTATACGAGCTTCACCCTTCGTCTTATCCCAGAATACCCCGAAGGGTGATGACTGGGTAGAGGACGAAGGGTTAGGAAAGATGTTGATTTTAAGTAAATTTTAATCAAGTTATGTTCATTAACCCATTAAGTATTTAATTTACACTTTGTTCTGTAAATGAAATGGACATAAACATAAACAAGAATAGAAATAAAACAATCCGGATGGACAGAGGTGGCTGAGCCGCACTGAAGTCCTTAATTATTAAAAAACCCAACTCTAAGTGACAGATCACACTTTTTGGGTCAAATGTTGCAAAGGGGTCGCCAAATTTTTCCAGAAACAGGCGAGGGGGTTGCTCAAAATTTGCAGACAGAAGAGGGCTGTGTTCTGGAAGGGGGTCACACCTTTCGAGGCTAAATAGGTGACTTGGTCGCACCTATGAGGCCCAAATGAGTGACTTGGTCCCCTTTCTAGGCCCAATAAGAGCGACCTTCTCTAGAAAGTGAATTTTTTTTGACCCCGAGTCAGATCCGGCCAACAGTAACTTGTACTGTGGCCAAATGGACTCAGATTTTCCTTGTGGATGCTCAACAATAACTGAAAATGTAAATAAATAGGAATCTAAGCTAGATTTAACAGAAAAATTAACCTAGGGCAAAAAAGCTAAACTGCAAAAATAAAACCTAGGGATCCTGTGGGATCGACCTGGTATGGTCACCAGTTCTGTAGTAGGGATTTCTCCCTTGCTACAGGGCAAGAATGGCTACCTTCCATCTATAGGACATAAGGGTACGTTCCTGGTGATGAATGTAGAAAAACATACAGAAAATGAAAAAGAACAGAAATAAAAGAAATGGATGGGAAACCCTCTGCAAACATGGTTACGATTTAGCTCCAGCAACCCGCATACAACTGTTAGAACCAAAATACCTGCAAAAACATGTTAAACAATAAACCTGCAAACAAACAATGGATTAGATAAAATCAAATAAACAACACAAAACAACAAGTTATACCTTCTCTTGATGGAATGGGCCACCATGCCCTAGCTTGGAGAAGCACCTCTCTTGGAAGGGGGAGCTATGGCTCAATGGAAGGATGGAGGAGAAGGAGTGTGGGTGTCTTGAGAGACAAAGGGTCTTAAGGCATCCACTCGGATATCATAACAGTGTGCAAGGGAGAAGTGTTTTGAGAGTGACACCCACCCCTCTATTTATAGCTTTTTTGGGGCTTTTTAGGGTTTTAAGCCCCTAGTTAGGGATTTAGCCCCTTTCGCCCTATCTTTAGCTCCTTTTAGGGATTTTAGCTCCTTTTAGGGGTTTTAGCCTTTTTTTGGAGGCTTTAGCCCCTAAGAGAACTATTTAGGCTCTTTTTTGGGGTTTTTAATCCCTTTTGCTCATTCTTAAGCCTTTTTGAGGGTGTGGGGGTCTAATGGGGTGAAATGAGAAAAGTGCATGGGTGTCCTTGGGTGGTGTGGGCCATGTAGAGCTGAGTGAGGGATTTTTTGGGTTAACAACCCTTGCAAAAGCTTCTTTTCAAATAGTCATGGATGGGGTTCATAGTCAAATTCACTCCAAGAAGAGGGGATCATGGCCCAAATTCCCATTGTAAATTGGACATTTAATGATTCATCATGCATCCCAAGGAAGCCTTATTAGCAAAGAGATAATACATCTAGAATTACGGTTTGCAGAAAAGAGAATCCATGACCCTAAAGGATTTGTTCCAAGCTCATTTGCTCATGCTCTCCTAAAGAAGTCTTACACACATAAGAACGAACTATATGATTTTATTTCCCAATATGCCCATAATTTTGAAGAAGTTATAAGCAAGGTAATTGATCTAGTTTAGAGAGTTCTTATCCATGAAACACAAAATAGAGGTAATCAAGCAAGAAATAGAACTTGCTAATATTAAGACTCAAATGGAGGACAAAAAGAGTATCATACTTCCTCTGTATTTTTAAGGATTATTGTTCAAGAATTTAAAGATGTGGCATTCACCTATAATGAAATTTAAAAAAAGACCCATAATATCTCATTTGTCCAAGGGATTAATGAGATACATGATGACTTTAACACCTTTGAACATCTACCAGACCTATTGGATGATCATGTAAGTAAGAGGAAGAAAGCTGATTTGGATTATGAGAAATTGCATGAATGGAAGAAACATATAAAGAAATTTTCCCAAGATCCACCTTGTCTTGATCCTATGAAAAGTTCAAGGGTTTGAATATCCATAAAATCATGGGAATTTGCTTGTGATAGTGCTAATCAGATAATCATGAAAGGTTGGAAAATCTGCGCTAGGTAGTGGATGTTAATATATGAACTGATGGATATTTTAGGCATGCTAACCTTTGATGATTTAGTGGAATCAAAACCAACTAACCTAAAGATAGATGAAGTAGAGGAACTAATGGATTAATCAGTTGATATGATTCATAATATGTCTCTGGTAGATATATCGTCATTCAATTTTCTCATAACAACTCTAACTCAACTCCAAGTTAGTTTGCAAGGGTTTCTTCACAGTTGGTCGAAGATCCACTTCAATAAAATCAAGTCTCTAATATGTAAGGATGAACTGGAGTTGGAGCATGCCAACTATCCATATATCACATAGATGTAGGATGTTTACTCCAAGTGGAAAGACTTTGTTACCAATTCTATCTAATATAGGTGATATTTATGTTTTAGATAATATTAAACTTTCTCCTAAATTTAGGGATCTATGAATGTATTTAAGAGAAATTACCATGTTGAAGAAGATGGGGATCTTTTGTTGGAGAGAGATTGCTGTAATTTCTTGAATAAAATATTATATGAACTTTTGACCGACTACAACCAAGTATGTATTTTTTTTCAATCTGGGTAATGTGAGATGAATGAATTGTTTTGCATGTAATTATTCGACAGTTATCAATAAAAGTTTTCTTTTTTATTTTGTGTCCTCCATTGTATTGTGTGTTCACTTATTCATATGTTCCTGAAGTTTAAACATTATTCTATATTTATCTACTATAATGAACTGATGCTGTTAATTCACATTATTTTTTTCATATGCTTTATGCTTGATGTTTCTTTGGGGATTATTTTGCATGGCGAAACATTTATCTTAAACTAATTTTTAAACCTTTCCTTGTTTTCAATATCTGAGTAGGTTTCCCTGCTAGGATCCATTAAGCAAATCTATCTATTTAAACTTGTTCATATTGAGTTAATGATAATAAATCCACACAAATTATAACTCTTTTGAAGAGAAAAAAATGTAATGCTAACAAAGGCATAAATCCATTGGTAGCGATCACTTCAAACGAATTGGAAATAAGAAGGTTCTTGAGGGAATATTTTGAAGTTCACAGATCATATCACTTCCTTTGCGTTGACATTTGAACCCGTTTAGGTGTCAATAAATGGTGCTAGAAGGAGAGCTAAAACATAATTAATGGCTTCAGGGCATATAAGAAAAATTCCTCCTTGTTCCCTGGTTGCTACCCGCACTCACTCAAATGCACTAGTCACATCCACTGCTATTGAAATTTCATAGCCTGAAACCATTTCAAATCCTCCCTCACATTCCATATAAAATGTTGTAGGGGGTTACACTTTTCTTACCCTCGTACCAAAAAACATTCAACACATTTTAGAAATGCCTTAGGAAAGAATTTATAGAACCATAGCTAAATGTGAACAATTCATCCGTTGATTTAGGGCTTCTATTTCAGGTTCTAAACAATACGTTATGAGCTTCGCATTCAATCCTGAATTAAAAAATTCTTCTCGAGAAGACATCCCAGTTCAATCCTTGCAAGAAATTTTAATAGGGAAGTATGAATTTGATTTCACTGCAAACCCCGATATTTATTTATTTGGAAATTTTCGCTTAACATAGAATCAGAAAGACCAGGTCAACCACCATCTCCTCCTAATTCCCCACCTAGTTCTCCTCATGAAAATAATTATGACAGAAGTTCCTTTGACCATCATTCTGAAAGTTCATCAGAAGAACCCAAGGGAGAAAAAAATAACCATCAAATGGCCCATAACTTGAATATTCCCCGGCTCGATTATGATGCCATATTAGTTCCAAGTGTACAACATTGATTACAAAAAAACCCTGAAAAATTCTTACCAAAAATTGAACCTAACGATAGACAACCATCGAACAATCACATTAATAAATTTATGTTAGTAATATGATTACATAATGTAATACATGAAGACATGGTTTTTCAAAGTTTCCCTTATACCTTTGAGGGAAAGGCTTTGACTTGGTACTTTTATTTACATATCTAGACTATAGGATCACGGGATCAATTTGATAAATTATTTTTAGAAAATTTTGGTGATCACAGAACACCGGAAGACGTAGTGATGGAATTATCTACAATGAATTATCTTGCAACTTGTGCCCTAGAGTCCCATTCTAGAGACTTCTTGTCCAACATGTGCTGTAGCACTAGAAGGGAATTGGAGGCTCCTTGAGGTACTATTATCTTAGAGAAGGGGCTTGTTCTTGGTGTTGTACAGTTTGATGGGGAAGGAGAATTGAGTACTTGTACAACTATGGAGGGGGTTCATGCACCAATGGGTTGCATGAGAGATTGAGTTATGTAGAGGTTGGGAAATATATTTTACATTGTATATTGGTAGCCCCATATTGGGGGTGGTCTTTCAAAAAAATATATGGCATGGAAGAGGCAATGGTTGGGAGAAATGTCCTTCACCTACATGCAATTGGAGATAAATTTATTAAGGTAAGTTTCTATGTAAGTATGAATTACATGATATTTAATTTGTGTTTACATGCTATTTAATTTATTTTTTTGTGAATCTTTAAGTGCATGGAATTGCTTGGCATGGCATGTGTGGTTTATGCTTGATGTTTACTATAATATTTAATGAATTCGTAGTTATTTGGGAAACGATATACAATTATTTTCTGTTGTTAAATTGAATGATTTATGAAAAAATGAAATATGTATATAATTCGTGAATTTAGATATGTAATTTGAGTACCCCATGGTCTCAATGGGATACTAAGGCTACCGAGTATGTTTCAGATGTTGGAACCTTTGGTCCATATGTTAAGGGATACAAATCCCTAGTGGCTTTTTGGGTGAAACCACAACAAAGGAGATACCCCAAAATAAAATACTCAAGCAAGCAAGTAAAAAAATAATTTATAATAGTTTTCAAACATGATTCTTTTTCAAATGAAGGGAGTAAATTAAAGAGTTACCTACTTGGATTTCCACGTTTGATGTAGATTGTCCAACTAACAACTTTAATGTCCTTCACAACTTTTCAAGGTACAATCTGAAACAAAAGAAGATCAAAAGAAGATCAAAAGAACATGTAATCACTACTACAAATAATGATTTATAAATTGAATGCTAAATGAAATAACCAATTACAAGAACATAATATTATACATACGATATTGAATTGGAAAGGAAAGAGTATTCTTTTATTAATGATAAACAACAAATTATAATTGAAATGATTTCATCTGATTTCTATTGTCGAAACCATTATGAAACTAGAAATCTGGGATCCTCCAACCCAATACCTTCACACACTTGAACCAAATTCACTCTGAAATATATGCCCAAAAGAAACACTATGATTATTTGACACAATAGAGTACTCCAATGGTGACTGAGAATCAGGTCTTAGATACAAAATAGGGTATTTGCAGACAAGGGAACTGATTTTTCAAATCTGTATGTATTTCAGTAGCGTGAGGGTTCTCTCTCTTAGATTCTATTCCATTTCTATCTCCTCTTCCCCTTTTGTATTGGTGGAAGGAAATTAGGGAGGTTGACAGACAATTATCTATAGGAAAGGGTAGTTAAGGAACATAAATAATCGTCAATCTCCCATAAAATAATGTTATATTTTATTTTGACCCTTGCACAAGCATGCATGTTAACTTGATATTGAGAAATCACATGGACGCGAGATATCAATGCATAGGTTACATACCTCTTGGAAAATATGATTTTTTGAGAGATATTTCCAAGGGTAATTGTTATTAACAGATGTTTTCAATATTAAGCAAGTCTGCAAAGAGGGAGAGGGATAGGGTTGGCCATCATAATGTCTATAGGAAAAATGTGAAAAAATATGCTATAACAGATGCCACCTAATGTGTGAGGTCATAGGGGCACACAATGGCTGAAATACATTATAATATTTTTAGAGGTGAATGTAGAAGCGACTGGAGGAATTCCCTAGAAAACCATCCATAAGTGACAACATCAATGAACCAAGCCAGAAGCACTCTTCCTGATGCATGCATACCCATGCTCAAAAAATAAAGTTACAACTATCAGATAAGGTACTATATGTATCCATGAAGTATATAAAAGCATTGATGATGGTCATGAAATCCTTTAAAGTGGATCCATGTCAAAAGAGAAATCATAGCCACATAAATAAAAAGTGGACCTACGTCTCAAAATCAAATGTAGATCTATGAAAATAAGATTGAAAAGAGAAATATTCATAAGAATCAGTGCCAAAATATGAGTAAGTGACCATCCAATACACATACAATATAGCCCGATTCATAGCAAAATGATGTGATGCTATATATGGACCGAAGGTATTCAAACCAACTAACATTGGTACAAGTCTAACCTATGTTGGTAAATGTTTTGAATTTGAACATAGTAATGCACAATGTGATTACCAATTTTGATGTATATCGTTAACACACGTGAGCCAACTCATCGCTGATGAAAATGAGAGACAAGGTACCTAGTAAAATCTAACAAGCATGAATAAAGGTATTGACGTCAAACACGTGTAGAATCTAGCAATTGGGAGACATTGATGTATCCCCATAGTTTCTAGAAAGGAAACTTGCCACTGATGACTACAAGATCCAAGGTACTAACTAGACTCTAGATCAAAATATTAGAATATATGTTTTGCAGTCGATGGGATATGAACTGTTGGAAGGATGGAATTAGGGATTCCCTCATCATACAACATGAGGTAATAGAAAGAGGATAAATATCTTATTGGAACAAATTGATGATTCTAAGAGGTACTTTACACAGGAAGGCCAACAACTGAAGTCAAAATTTTTGGGTGGCTGACGTAGGTGAAGAATTCCCTTGAACATGAGCACGACATAATAGGTGACTAAGGAAACATAATTTTTTGTAAGTAAGAATAACTATATATTAAATACAAAAAAGGAAGGTTACATCTAATAATGGTCAAGACACACTCTTCTTTTATTTGTATAAGACTCTAATATATAAGCACAAAACCTAGGTACTGATAAGCCACTTCAAATTGCCCCTCCTAGAAGGGGAAACAATGCTTTGGTCTTCTTTGAAATTCCTCTTTATCTTGAATTCAAACTAGAAAGGGGATTCTGATTAAACTGAGACTTAACATATTTCAAAATCATATTGATAACAATCATTTTCGCTGAGAAAACTAACCAGACTGAAAAAGTGGAGATTTTACCAACTTTGGATTACACCTTTTAAGACCAACAAACTACTAACTATCACAGGCTATACACATGTATGTCTAACCAATTTAATAGAGGAGTAAACTTAAAATAGTAATCAAGGAACCTGAAATCCCTTGCGTTGCACCGATGATCCATCCAGTCACATACCATCCAGCTACATATTGGTGTCGAATTGAACACTCACACCGGGATCACACGGAATAAGAGGAGTGACTTGGTGGCTATCTTCATGTGAATTAATTGGGAATCAACATGATGCTCCTTCCAATATTGAATTGAAATTTCATCCAATTTATTCTTTTCATCATTCTCCAGGAGAACCTAAGGTAAAATGCCTTCTTATGAACCGGTACAAAGAAATGGAACGAACATACAGATTAGGTCAATCACAGGTGGATCTTGTGTCCATTATCCATGGTTCCAAGGCTTCATACTCCTCCTTATGAGACACTTATTCTAATTCATCTCATAGGTCTCTCTCCATCACCCTAATTTCATCTTGGATGGTCGATGGGGTTGTAGCTTTATACAACCATGTTGCTTGGGAGGATCTTAATTGTTCGCGGTTCACTCTACACTTTCCCACGTTGAAAGTGCTCTTTGTTTTCCCATTGGTTTCCATACTATTTCCTCCAACTTCTCCCAACACTTGGGAACCTACCAACTATAAGCATTGGGAAGATTGTAGGGCAGGTTGAGGAGCATTTCAATTAACTCCCCACACTTTAACATCATGGCCTTACAACTAATCCTTACCACTTGGGTTCTCTCCTTCTCATTGTCATAATCCTCCATACTCATTTCACACATGTTAACCTTCCTTCTAATGAAATCTCTATTAATGAACATGACACCCTTCATACTATCCTCTTCCCCCCTCCTTCATTTCATAATTATCCTAACTCAAGGTAAAGGAATCTTGATGTGGAACACTAATCACCACCTTTCCCTAGGTGTGAGAATAACCACTCCATGCATTGCATTTAACTCCCATGCACTTGATAGATCCACAACCACATCGAGGAAGTGGATAAGGTAGCATTGACTCAAGAAGAGACACAATATAATTAAGTGATGTATGAGACATCAAATATTGCTTCGTAGTGACTAAAAGACTAACCATCCAATGGAGATCAAACAAAATGAGCTCGTCTTTCTAAGGTCAATCTATAACCCAAATTACAGAGATAACGAATCAAAACAATGTGCTTTGTTCAAGGGAAACACAACTTGATTCCAAACATACGTATGAAAATGACTCTTTCTCATCTGTCTTTTTGGAATATTTGTTTTTTTTTTGTCTTTTTTCATATTATAAAATATTGAAAATAAAATAAAAGAATGTTATAGTACAAGGGAATAAATAAGTGTCAAGGAAAGTGAACTAGTTCCAAGCGCATGGAACAAAACTGTGCAAAATGCAGGGAACATGAGTCAGAAAGTGACACTCAGGGTGTGGTTCTTCCTAGTAAAGGGGTGTTAAGGTTGTGAAGGTAAATTGATGCAAATGTTACCGACAATGAGATAAGAGATGAATCATTGTATAACGAGCAAAGAGCATGGAAGTTGGTATCGGGATCACAAGTGCAAGAGGGATAAATGCATATGCATTCATAACTCAAACTCTACCAAACCATGTATTTTTTAATGATCGCGGGTCGACTAATTCTCATTGAAAATTTTCAAATTTTAAAGAGTTTGAAAACTTAAAGAAGACTCCAAAATGTTCTTTTTCATCAATTGAGTCTTTGATGCTTGAAAAATCAGAAAAGTATATAGGAGCAAACTCTTCTAGCCAAAAGTTGACTAGAGTATTCCTTTTTTGTAAATATTCTATCTGGACAAGAAAAGGGATAAAATTATACTGTACAAAGATTCCTTCAAGTCCATTTAACGATTTTTAAAGAAAAAAACTCACTTGGCAATATTTTTACGTTTACAAAGTAAAAAAAGAGATTAAAAATGACTCCATAAAAGCAGGAGCCTTAAGGGGGTAACCAAAAATATATGAAAAAGAGAAGCATGCAACTTCTTCTCATAGTCATGGTAAAACTAAAAATCCTCCTGAACATATGAGAAAAACTTGGCAATGGCACCAAATTGGAAAAAAGGCGCTAACTAGGATGACCCATGTTAGGTAGGCTCTTCTGTCGGACCAGTGCAAAATGCAGATATAGATGGATGATGGACCAATAGCCAACAAGTTCTATGCTATGGAAAATTTGGATAGAAAAAGGTTCAAATGCATCATAACAATGGGGAGGCATAAATATATATGCAACATTCCAAAAATATCTGATCTGATCGAGTAACACGCAGAAAATGATCCCTAAGAAACCATGGATTTAGCTAAAATTATTTTCTCCAAGAAACAATAGTACCAAGATAATATCTAAAAAATATAAAAAGAAATATATGATACAAGTCACTTTGGAAGAAATACTTTCAACTTTAGTGTCTTCAACAATATTCATAACCAAGGTAGATTTTACTAGTGAAGACAAAAAAGTGGCATGCCTAGGGACCTACAAGCAATAAGATCAAATTCATGAGTAAGATAAAAGATGAAAGAAATAAAGGAGTCTACACGAATAGACTGATCATCATGGGAGTCAAAAAATCTTCTAGCAGAATCAAACTCATTAGGAACACCGACTTGTAGCTTAATATTAGGGTCTAAAGACTTGGTAATACCATTATTTGAGGATCTATAAATAGGGATATTGTAATCAAAAGGAAAAGAAGGGATGGATTTGCCAATTAGAGGAAATTTCAACTCAAAATGGGCCTTTTAACTCTAATTCAAATTCCATGTCATCATGTGTTAGCCAATGAAATTGGTTTAAATTTGAAATACCATATAGGTCTTAAACACTTTTTAATATAAATTTGGGGATAGGTATCATAAAAAAAACTACTTTTTTAGTTTGTATGTTCGACATATCTCCCTGTGTTTTTACTAAAATTTTGATCAGGAGAGCTCGTTGGATGCATAATTAAATTCCGCATTCAACGAGTACCCACTTGGAATACTTTTGACGGACCCTGCTACACCAAAAAAAAGAAATACCTGAAAAAATGTGATGATGATGTCATCATCACGTTTTTTCAGGTATTTCCTCTTTTTGGGGTAGCGGGGTTTGTCAAAAGTATGCTGAGTGGGTACTCGTTGGATGCAGAATTTAATTCCACATCCAACAAGATTTCTCGATCTAAATTTGAGTAAAAACATGGGGAGATATGCCGAAAATACAAACAAAAAAGTAGTTTTTTTGTTTTCTTCCTCCAAATTAATAAATATTATTTTATTATTTTAACTATTATTTTATTAATTTTTTTTAGGAGGCCCATTTTGAGTCAAAATTTCCTCTAATATGATTACAACTGATGCCAATTTGAGGAGATAGTATTTGGAAAGGACGCAAAAATCCAAAGGAATGTTGGACTTGATCATATCCTCTAGAAAATATTCATCTGAAGGAAGTATATCATCCAAGAGAGAACATATGTCAAAACATTCACTTGGACCAATAGGGTGGAGACAAGGATCCAATTCTGTTATTAAATAGATCACTTGCTTAATTGTTCAGATCAAGTCCCAAGAAGGTGAGCATGAACATAAATGATTCTTCTCAGTAGCAATTGAACACGAGGGATATAAGGCCAAATAATTCACCTATAGAAGGGTAGTGTTTATCGAAACACTAGGAATTGATAAAGGATATACTTGGTATAAAGTTGGGTAATGAGGAGGATCAACAAATGAAAGATTATCAATAGTGATAATGATTCTATTGTGAGAAAAATACATCACTTGAAAGAGCATAGACACCACAACTTGCATATCATATTCATAATCACTCCTAAGGAGCATATTCAAGTCCAAAGGGTCCTACATAACCATAAAATCAACTAAGACAATATTCTTGTTAGAGAATTACACCACCTTAGTACCATGGTCATACACCTAGGACACATTTTCATTTGTTTTATACTTATGCTATATGGTCTAAAACTAGGTTGTGTTGGTCAAGCAAGGTCCTTTTGGTGTTTTGGACTCATTAATGCACCCAGGCACCCACATATAATCATTATAGTTACACATGCACCCTCATTTATGAATTTTTAGTCCTTGGTGTACTCCCATTCCATAAAACAGGGAAGCTGATTAACCAGAGGCGCCCATGCATGGTATTTGGACGTTTTTGGCTCTTTTGGACTGTTTATTGCTTCCTAGAGCCACTCCCACTCACCCATGCACTCCACCATGCCTAATATACCTTCATTTATGTCATAGCATGGTCCAACCATGTTACCACATGAATTCGTTACCGTTTGAGGTGGTTAGGGATCTCATTGGTCCACCTAGGAGGGTTTTGAGGTCCAATCTAAGCCTGCCACATGCATGCATACGATTTTCCTCCAAATGATAAAAATTTTCTCCTATTGTATAATAATGATTTTCCAGGCATATTTACATACTGGACAATGGTAATAAACTTGTTTATTGGCACCATTTCTATGTGTTAATTTTTCTCTTTTCACTATTTTTTCTGCATAATTTGTGAATATCTTGAGTTTTTAGGATTCCTTTAGCACTAGATATTGATGTGAATCATATTTTCACATGGTATCATATCTATTTGGAGCTGCAAATCAAATCCAAAGCGTTTGAGTTTCTATCTAGGGTTTCTTCCAGAAAAAATTCGATTGTTTGCATTGCAGGTAGTTCCATTGTTTATGTCACTCAATGCGCAAGAAAAAATGGTGCAGAATCATGTCTTGCTTACTCCATTCAAATATTTTGAATGGAATTCCAAAATGGTGATCCATATGAGGTCAAAATGCCTCTACAGATTCACCATGGGGATTGAGAACGAACCTAACTATGATGTGTAAAAATCGAAGTACTTCAACAGTTTGGATGAGGCATTCAGGATGCTTTGTCTCAGTATCTCAAGGAATATTCTCTTCCAAGTAGCCAGTCTTACTACACCCAATGAAGTCTGGATAAGGCTCGGGTCATTTTTTGGGAAGACTGATGACATGAGAGGACACCAAATTGAAAATGAGTTGATCTCATTGAGCCCAACTCACTTTGAGATGATCTAGGATTTCTTCACAAAGTTCAAATCATTGGTGCTTCAACTAAAATAGTGTGGCATTGAAAAGAAGAAGGAGTAGCTGATATTGTCCATTCTTTTGAATCTAGGCCCCTATTAGAATTTTTATCATTTAAGCTAGCATTAACTTAGGATATTAACTGAGAGAATAACAAGCACAACAATCAAACATAAGAGACGATGAACACAAAGATTTTCCTTGGGGAAACCATAAAGGAGAAAACCTTGCAACTTCCTCAGAGATAGAATGAGCACCAATGGTAGCAGTAAAACCTGAAAACATAAAGATGATCTCCACAGCTTCTCTCTCTCTCTCTCACTTGAGAGAACTACTTATCTCTCACTCATGCGCCCCAATGAGTGTGTGTGTGTGTGATAAATAGAGAGGCTCACTCTTTATTTATATTCTTTCGTTCACTTAATGTCCACTTTAACATGTCGGCCCCACTTAACAATTACTTACTAGATCCGACATCTCTAGGAGAGTTTAATAACCCTAGTGCCCCACAACTGTGGGGAATTTTCCCTCCGATCAATAAGGAGGGTTAAGCTTGACATAAATGTGGGGACTATTTCCCCGACTTACAATGGAGGGTTAACCTCAATGACTTTACATGACTTGTTTACTTTATTGAATCTCCCAATCGGAACATCGAGGCATGACATGACTCAATTACATTATAGATACTTCCCAGAATAAACATCGGGGTACAATACATAATATATACAAGTGAATACATTCTGAAGTTACAAATACATCAACACTCCCTCTTAACTAGGAAGGTATTCTCTCGACACAATTTATCAACACAAGTCTTCTTCTCTGTATCATCTGGATCATCATCAAGTCATCTTCGTCTTCAAGTCATCTTCATATTCAAGTCATCTTCATTGTCAAGTCATCTTAATTGTCAAGCCATCTTCATCAAGTCTGGATCATCACTGGATCATCATCGAGTCTGGACCATCACTTGATCTGGATTGTCACTACAGGATCATCATCAAGTCTAGATCATCACTTGATCTGGATCGTCACTGCTGGATCATCATCAAGTTTGGATCATCACTTGATCTGGATTGTCACTGTTGGATCATCATCAAGTTTGGATCATCACTTGATCTGGATCGTCACTGTTAGATCATCATCAAGTCTGGATCATCACTTGATCTAGATCATCATCAAAGTTGGATCATCACTGAATCATCATCATCATTACTGCTTATGCTATCTCAATCAAATGGTGCTATCTCTTCATTCTTCTCATCACAGGAAGTTCTACAGAGCCAGCCCTTTTTCATGCTGGTTGTAGGCCTAGCCTCCATGTAGGTCTTCTTCAATGCTTATATCTGACTTTAAGTCAGAATGGCTGGCCCAACACTTACATCTGACCTCATCTTGTTAGAAATGCATGCCCAACACTCACATCTGACCTCATCTTGTAAAAAAGGCCTAGCACTCACATCTGACCATGTGTAAACACATTGCACCAGAATGGCTCAACACTTATATCCGACCATGTGTGGACACATTGGATCGAAATGGATCTACACTTAAATCTGACCATGTCTGAATACATTGCATCGGAAGGGCTCTCAGTCCCAGACTAAGGATTCCTAGTAACTAAACAGGTGCCTCCATTCTCCGAGAGAATGGAATCTCAGCACCAAGCTGAGTATTCCTGGTAACTGACCAGGTGCCTCCATTCCAAGAATGGCATTCAACACTTATATCTGATCATGTAGGAACCAATCCTACAGTCACATCAGAATGGATCAGCACTCACATTTGACATGGAAGGAACCAATCCTCTCACCATGACAGAATGGCTCGGCCCTTACATCTGACCATGGAAGGAACCAATCCTATCCCAATGTCATAATGTCTCATGGACTCATTAATTCCCCTAGGAGGGAACCTTGATTTGGAGAACACTAAGCTTTTCTCCGAAGTACTCAAAATTCACTTTGGCCATTTCTAGCATAGAATCACATCAGGGTTGATTACGTTCAAGGATAACCTACGAGCTTCTCTAGGACTAATTACATCTGAGGATAGCCTACATGTCTGTTTACATTTGAGCAACCAACGAGCTTTGCTAGGATTTATACTCAGACAACCTGTCTCACTGACTATGATAGAACTCCCTCTTTTGAGAGATCTCGATCTAGATCACATACTGGAGCTTTACTGCTCCTCTCTGCATCATACAAAAAATGCAAGTCAGATCAAGTAAATAAAATAGTAGTTTTCAAAAGAAACATACTACCTCCCAAATAGCAAGTGGAAACATCTTTTTCCTCAGTTGTACTCAACGCCATGTAGGAATCCATCTTGCCAAACCAAGAGATCACACTTGATCCCATATTGAAGTAGCACCTCAAAGTGCTCTTCCTATCAATGGAACTGCCTGCCCAATATGAATCCTCATAACCCTCCAGGTTAATATTCTGATTCGCCTCATACTTGAGCCCGTAATCAACTGTACTCTTCAGGTACCTCACTGCATGCTTTGCAACCATCAGGTGAACATGTCTCAATGTGTTCACAACAACGAAAATATCTGGTCTAGTAAGGAATAAATCATCTGACGATAAATCGTAGCATCAACCGTCTTTGATGAAGCAACATTCAATAGCTTCAAGTTCGATGCCATAGGTATGTTCATGGCCTTGTATTCCATCATCTTGAACCTCTTTAGGTTCTCTACTGCATACTTCCCTTGTCCACACCTCCATTCCTAGAACGTAGTGCATCATCCCCAAGTCCTTTATCTCAAACTCGACAGCAAGTCTTCTTCTTGCAAATTTAATGAGTTCCTCTTTTCTGTTAGGAACAAGTCATCGACATATAATAGTAGCATCACTGGTCTTCCTCCTTCAACCTTGAAGCAAAGGTTGGAATCCTCTTTACTCTCAATAAATCCTAGATTCATTAGTAATATGTCCATCCTGTCGTACCATGTCAAACCTTAGGATCTTCTGCAGTCACTCCCTCTGAAGAAGAGCATCATTCTCCCTCTGTCTTTCGTACTCTATGCACTGAAACATTCTGTACCGGAGTGATAGGTAGCTTCCTCTGCTACTAATATTCTATGTATCCATCTAGGATCATTGGATACCAAGATCCTCTATCTTGAAATTTTTCAAAAGTTCTTCTCGCACCCATCTGTGAGCTTTTCATCCTCTATAGACTTTCATCTTCAACCTTGTAGCAAAGGTTTAGGTCTTCATCAAGATCCTCATGTATGTGTTATCCCATGGGTGCCTTTTGAGCTTGTACAAGGCCTTCTTTCATTTGCACACATGATTCTTCCTTTCATGTGTATTTCTAGTGGCTGCAAATGCCTCTTCGTAGTCTATGCCTCATGCTACGAATCTTGCCTTGTATCCCATGATGTTTCCATCTACTACATAATGGAACTATGAACTTCTCTTCAGGTATCGATACTGCATCCTAGACATCATTCTTCTTGAACTGGTCTTCCCTTTATTCTTGGTTACTTCTTCATATCTAGAAGGTTATGCATCAATGATGTTGCTGCATTCTTCATATTATTCTTCATCTTGAACTCTCATCACTTGTTCTTCGGAACAAGTCTCATCCTTCTTTGCTTCTAGGCATTTTTTACGCGATCTTTCCTATAATTCAAATGCATTAGTTGTATGGCTAGAAATATTTCATAAGGTGTATTCATAATGAAAAATTCTTTTTGCATCAAGATATATGAGTATCCAACTATTTTAGCCAATATAACATTCATCCATATCTCACGGAAACTTTCTAGATGCTTTCCATCTCTACCAGGACAACATTGAGATTGTGCACTAATCCAATATGTCAGCAAAGAGGTTTCATTCTAGATAAGTAGAAATGGAGAGTTGTATAGCACCATGAGATACTTACCCATAACATGCATATTAGTAGTATATTGTCATTAATGCAAACATTCTATCATGCATAATACATCAATTGAACATAAACAAATGCATAACACAAACAATATCATGAAATGACAATTGAATACTTATCTTTATTTGTTTCGTGAGTGGACTCCTTCTTGATCCTTTAGCTTCATCATCTTCTTCATTCATAATAGCATCGTTTCTTATCCAAATGCTAATATGGATAAGAGGTTCTTCAAGATTTGAGTTCTTCATATTCCTCATCGCTTGAGGGATCTTCTTTGGATGGTGAGAGCTTGATCTTCAGTTGCTAACTTCTTCTTTTCTCTTATTATGAGTCGAACTTCTTCTTGTGTGTGCTCTTCCCAGAGTCTGCTGAAAGTAATCACATCCTTCTGGCACACATTCCTCAAATGAATGAATCCCATGATCTTGGGAGGCCTTTCAAGGTGGTTATCACAACTTCTTCATTCTCCACTTCTTCTTCTACCGCTTCAAGTTGTTCTTTGATTTGAGATACCCTTGTGAAGTATGACTGTATGGTCTCTGCATTCTCGATCTTCACATTCTTCAACTGGTTTCTTAAGGTCATCTTCCAATTTATGTTCTTTCCTTCAAATATCCTGGTCAAGGAATCAAACATCTCTTTCGGTGTCTTTAGGGAAGACACTTGTGGTATAAGGTGATCCGTGATTGAATCATCAATGATCTTCTTGGCCTTGACCAAATTCTTCTTGTGTAAGGCTTTTAGCCTCATCTCCCTCTGGAACTGGAACCTCTCTACTTATGTAGGTGTCCAATTCATTTTCTTCAGAGAGATCATATACTTCCATGCTTGGAAGTTGTCAACTTCACCAAGATTATCATCAAGCTGATGTGATAGATCACTTTGAAATGGGAACCTCAAATGAAAATAGCAAAAGATTAGATCTTACTGATTTGAGGTGTCTGTCCTCATTTCAGAGTTGGCTGATCTAGAGTTTGTTAGAGAAACCCTAATTTTAAAAAAATGGAATATTTCAGATCTGATTGCATAGAAAGATATATCTCTTCAAGGTGACCTGTCCAATGTACTCCTTTTCTGAAAACAGTAAAGGGAAGCTCTCGAAATAGGAAACCCTAGTTTTCAATTTCTTCTGCAGAAATTCCTGATACTATTTCTATGGTATCTCCAAAATTAAGACTCCTCTATGTCTGAAACTTTGCACTGAGGTAGCCTCTCCTGTCCCTGTTTCAACACCATATTTTTCATCAGAATTGGTTTCACCAATTGGGACTTATGAGCGTTTTCCCAAGGTGACTTGTTTCAGGACTGTTCAGCATAGCCAAGTTGTATGGACTTCCACATGTCACTGTTTCATATTCAGGGTCTGAAAATTCTACCAAAGAAATTAGATTCCATGCCATTTCTGGAATATATTCATAAATTTTATTTGGACCTTTGTATCCCGAGATATAGAAATTCTCCCCAGGTGTCTTGTTTGGGGATGAATCTTGGAAGAGGATGGAACCCTAACTTGGAGGGATCATATATCCTAGAATATAGAGAATATGAGGCTGAAATTTGGACACAGTGTAAATAAGGAGGTTTTATTTGTCCTATGAAAGTTTCAGCTCCTGATCCATCTTCAATCCTGAGATATAGTGAATGTACCAAAAATTATCATTTTTAGTATTTCATGGTTTTTCCAGCCTGGGGTCAAACCAGGGTTTGACTTTCTCGGAGTTTCACCCAACCAAAAATCACAAACCAGGTCTCTAAAATTTGATTTCGATGAGGAGAGAAATCCTATGCCGGGCTCACTCAAAAATTCCTCTTCTGTAAGAGGCCCTAATTTCCCACACCAAAAACTAAAAAATTATGGAATCGAATTCTGCTTTGACAGAAAGATGCGCCCTTCAATGGAGAGTCAGCCTAACATTCTTTTGCTGATGGATTGTAGAGAGAGACCCAAAAAAGTAAGAAGCCCTAGCTTCTGCAGCTACACAATCTCTTCTTCTCAGGTTAGCTCTGATACCATGTTAGAATTTTTATCATTTATGCTAGCATTAACTTAGGATCTTAACTGAGAGAATAACAAGCACATCAATCAAACATAAGAGACAATGAACACAAAGTTTTTCCTTGGGGAAACTATAAAGGAGAAAACCCCACAACTTCTTCAGAGATAGAATGAGCACCAATGGCAGCAGTAAAACCCAAAAACATTAAGATTATCTCCATAGCTTCTCTCTCTCTCTCACTTGAGAGAACTACTTCTCTCTCACTCATGCGCCCCAGTGAGTGAGCGTGTGTGTGGTAAATAGAGAGGCTCACTCTCTATTTATATTTTTTCATTCACTTAATGTCCACTTTAACATGTCAGCCCCACTTAACAATTACTTACTAGAGCCAACATCTCTAGGGGAGTCTAATAACCCTAGTGCCCCACAACTGTGGGGCCTTTGCCCTTCGATCAACAAGGATGGTTAACCTTGACACAAATGTGGGGACTATTGCCCCGACTTACAATGGAGGGTTAACCTCAATGACTTTACATGACTTTTTTACTTTATTGAATCTCCCGATCGGAACATCGAGGCATGACATGACTCAATTACATTATATATACTTCCCGAAATAAAAATCAGGGTACAATACATAAGATATACAAGTGAATACATTCCAAAGTTACAAATACATCAACAGCCCCGAGTATTCAATTTTTGTCTCCACATTCCACTTAGGCAAGCTGATAGCTCGAAATTGGAGAATTCCTTCACTAGCAGACTTCATGGAGGCTTTCATTCAAGAACAAGACAAGTTGGTGCAAATGGGTACCATAAAATCCACCAAGGATAAATACCTTTCTACAAGAGTTTTGAATCAATCCAAACCCAAGAATAAATCCAAATATTCGAACCAGGAAGAGAAGAAGAAGCAGGAGAAACCCAAAATTTTTAGACGGGGGTTCGAATCCTAGCAAGGACAAAGAGAAGAAGAAGCAAGAGAAGAAAAAATGCAATTATTTTAACAAAGGTTGGAATCCAGAGAGTGCATGCATTAATAAAACCATTGACATGATGGCGCAAATCCTTTATAAGAACAACAACCCACTGTCAGAAGGCACAAGGAAGAAATAGGGAGGTTAAAGCTCAGAGAACAAGGATAGATGCCATGCCTTGGTTGCTGTGTCTTCAGGCTCTTCATCCTTCATCATATATTAAAGTGCTTCAAGGAACATGGATTCCATGCAATATTCCTTCTCGATAGTTCATCCTTACAACGGTCCATCCATTCTCATGGGTGATGACTCAGAGATCCATGCCAAAGGGATTGGCAGGATTTGTCTAGAAGATGGGGAGTTCAACAATGTGTTGTTTGTGCCTGATATTGTAGTGTATATCAAATGACACACAAAATTATATCCAATAGAGTTACATTTACTCAATATGATGTGGATATATCATAAATATATGTAGGCCAAGTTATTGCAATGGGTTTTGCTGACCATTATTCAAGAATGTATAAGCTCTCTCACTTCCTCCCCTACTCCCAAGGGAATGCGCTCCTATCACATTCCAATGAGACTAGAAAGTTGTGGAATGAGAGGTATGGAAACCTCAACTATAGGTACCTCAAAGCACTAAGCAAGGAAATCATGGTTTAAGGGCTTCCTACCATCAAGTTTTCCAAAGGAACTTACAAAGGGTGCATAGTGGGGAAACATGCTGAGCGCAAATATGATAAAGGAAAGGCAAGGAGGGCTGTACAAGTGCTTGTTATAATCCATTAATATCTAATAGGGCCTATTCCCACATATTCGTATGGGAATTCAAGGTATGTTTTTACTTTCATAGATGATTTCTCAAGGTTTTGCTTGGTGTATTTTCTCAAACAAAAATAAAAAATCTGAAGTCTTTGAGACTTTCAAAGTGTTCAAGGATTTAGTTTAGAACACAAGCTGGAATAAAATCAAGGTTCTTAGGACTGAAAATGGAAATGAGTATGTCAAAAATAAATTACAACAGCTATGTCATGAAAGTGGCATTAAAATGCAACATTATGTGCCCTACACACCACAACAAAATGGTGTTATAGAGCGCAAGAATAGAGCTTTGAAAGAGACTGAAACATTCATGATGGAGGAAAAGGATTTGTCACCTAATATATGGGATGAAGGAATCAATTGTGCTTCATATGTTTGGAAAATATCTACACACAAAGAATTGGGATACAAAACTCCATTTGAGGCTTGGAGTGGTCACAAGCCCAATGTTTCTCATTTTAGGGTTTTTGGCTCAAAGGCTTGGGATAGAATTCCTCCCAAGAAGAGAAAGGACTTGAAATATCAAAGAGAGGAGTCCATTATGGTTGGATATTCTGAATATTCAAAGGGATACAAGCTGTTTTATCCCTCATCTAATAAAACATTCATTGAAAGGAGTGTACATTTTGAAGAAGATCCCATATAGGAGATCGAACTAGTCAAGGGGGAATGCTCACATCCTCCACTCCATGATGATGTAAGTGATGATTATTTATTTGATGTTGATTATGATTACGATGACATGAATTCAGATCATGAATCACCCATAAGTAAAAACTAGCCCGATAAAACCATACAAGCAACTGATGATCTTGTTGGAGATCCACTAGACTATAGGAAGACTAGATCTCAATTTCACAATGTTTTCTCCACTTGTGAATTGAATATTTTAAAGAGATTATTTATGATGGTTGGATATGATCCTCATACATATCAAGAAGCATCACTTTACCTAATGTGGAAAAAAATATGCAAGAATATTTCAAGTCTTTGCAAGACAATGAAACTTGGGAGTTGGTTTCTCTACCTTCCAAGAGGAAACTAGTGCAATGTAAGTGAGTCTATTTGACCAAGGTGGCTGTAGATGGTTCGGATATAAAGTAAAAGGCCAGGTTGGTTGCAAATTTATTCTCTCAATTTCAAGGAGTTTACTATACAGATACATTTGCACCGGTTGCAAATATGGACTCAATCAGGCTAGTTTTGGCCATTGTTGCATCTAAAAGATGGGAGGTTCACCACATGGACATGAAGAGTGGTTTTCTTCATGGTGATATTCATGAGGATATTTATATGAATTAGCCTGAAGGATTAATTCATGATAATTCACTTGTATTCAGGTCGAATAAGTCTCTCTATGGCCTCAAGCAAGCCCTCAGGGCTTGGTATGCCAAGATGGACAACTTTCTTCTTTCACTAGGCTTTAGAGATGAAAATCTGATCCTAATGTATATTTGAAGCATGTTGGTGATTTATTGCAGGTAATAGTGCTATATTTTGATGATATTTTGATCATAGGAAGTTGCATTGATGATATAGGTTCAATACAGTCCTCTTTGCATAGTGGTTTTTCTATGGCTGACCTTGGATTGTTGAAACAATTTCTTGGCTTGGAGATTGAGTAATATGATACAAAAATCAAGGTCATCCAATCAAAGTATGCTTCAGACATGTTAATGATGTTCGAGATGTCTGAATGTAAGGAATCTAAGTGCCCATTCCTTTCAAGAGTGAAACTAGGTGAATTTGGTCCATCTCAATTGGTGGACAACTCGTTGTATATGCAACTAGTTGCGAGCTTGTTGTATCTTACACACTCTTGACCTGATTTGGATTATGAAGTAGGTGTTGTTGCAAGATATATGTAGGGGCCTCATGATATCCTTTGGAAGGCTGCAAAAAGGATCTTGCATTAGGTGCAAGGAACCAAACACTTCGAGGTACACTATGCTGCTAGTTCTCCACTAGAACTAGTTTGATTTGTTGACTCTAATTGGGATGGATATTCCATTGACAGAAAACAACTTTAGGTTATGTATTCATGCTTGCACATAGTTCGATATGCTGGTAAATTAGTAAATGACACACTATATCCCTTTAATCAGCCGAGGAAGAGTACAGAGGAGCAATGAACACATCTATACAATGTGTGTGGTTTCAATGTATCTTGGAGAACTTGGATTTGCATTTGATTCACCCACAGTCATTTGGTGTGATAATCAAAGTGCAATAAATATTTTCACTGATCTAGTACATAGACAAAGGACCAAGAACATAGAGATACACATGCACTACATCAGGATATTGGTGCATGAGCAGGTGAAATCTTTGTAGTATTGCCCATCTGTAGAGGAAACTGCTAACATTTTCAATAAGAGCTTCATAGAGAATAAATTCACCTATCTGAGATCAATTCTTGGAGTGGGTGACACATGGTGATTACTAATATTTACTATTAGATTTATCTCCATGTCCATTTTTGATGGGAGGTTTTATGAGGTTTTCCTCCATACCTTGGTTATATGGACAAATAAATTGTTGTAAGAGGTGACTTGAGACTTAGTTTCCAAGGCCTCAATATTGTGATGTCTTTACACAAAGTCAGGATTAATGGATGGGGGGTGTGTTAGAGAATTATACCAACTTATTAACATGGTCATACACCTAGGACACATTTTCATTTGTTTTATACTTATGTTATATGGTCCAAAACTAGGTTGTGTTGGTCAAGCAAGGTCCTTTTGGTGTTTTGAAATCATTAATGCACCTAGGACATTTGATCATTCTAGTTACACATGTGCCCTCATTTATGACTGTTTAGTCCTTGGTGTGCTCCCACTCCATAAAACAAGGAAATTGGTTGACTAGAGGCACCCATGCATGATATTTGGGTGTTTTTGTCTCTTTTGGACCATTTATTGCTGCCTATAGCCACTCCCACTCACCCATGCACTCCAAAAACCCTACCCTACCTTCATTTATGTCCTATAATTCTCCATCCATGTTCCCACATACATTCCTGACTGTTTTAGGTGGTTAGGGAGCTTATTGGTCCACCTAGGGGTGTTTTGAGGTCCAATCTAATCCTACCACATGTATGCATCCAATTTTCCTCCAAAGGATAATGATTTTCCATTACTGTATAATAAATATGTTCTAGGCATATTTACATACTGGACAATGATAATAAAATCAGTTATTGGAACCATTCCTATGTGTTAATTTTTCTCTTTTCACTATTTTTCTGCATAATTTGTGAATATATTGAGTTGTGAGGATTCCTTAGCTCCTAGATCTTGACGTGAATCATATTTTCACAATTTTACATAAGGTAAAATTAAATTGAGGAATACATCCGAAAGTTACACTAGATCTTCTATCAAAAGCTAGGAGTTCACAAATAGTCTACACTAGGTTAGGAGATCCCATACCTTTCTAAGAAAGCACGGATAAGATACTAACATAGGCTCATACATATACAATACAACAAGAAATAATGTAGTATTTAGCTCAAACCTTTATTTTAAAAGGTCAGTAGAAATAAGGCATGACTCATTTAGAGTATTCCATTCAAGGGATGCAATCTTAGATCTTAGTGGGGGTTCATTCAAAGCGATCTAAGTTCCCCCTTTTTTAGAAAGTATTGAACTAGTAGTGAAGAAAACTTGACTAGTAGACACATTTCTCTTCAAAGAAAGAGTGGGATTGAATGAATATTTCATTGATTCAACAACTTTATGCTCATCACTCTTTGAAAGAAGAGTGGGATTGACCAAAGATTGCATTGGTTCAACCACTTCAACATCAACACTATCCAAGGGAAGAGTGGGGTTAGTCAAATATTCCATTGAATCGATCAATTCATAAAACAACACAAATTGTTAAGGAGAATAAGGTCTTCGAGATTCAAACCACACTCTTTGTACCTCTGCCGCTAGTAGGGCATAGGTGAGTATGGTGATCCCCCTTTTAAATCCTACAAGAGAACTTAGGCCTGTGTCGGTGATGTTCCCAACCCCAAATACAAGGCCAAGGATGCCAGGGAAACAAAGGGGAAGGTTGAATCAGGGTAATGCACAATGAAATAAGGGTAACTAAGGCTAGTCTAGCATGCTAAAGATCCACTAAAATAAAACATTCAACCTTTTAAAATAAAACGCATGAATACAAATCCAGATAATTTCCTAATATACATTATATGAAAGGTAAATGGAGGCATGGAATGAAACTATATATGAGAAATCCATTGACATGATTTCAAGTAACAATAAACAATTTAAATAAATTGATCTACATGATTTCACAATCAACCATATTAACATAAATAAAACTAGATATGAAAAATTTCGTATATAGTGATATAAATGATAAATAGATCATATCACATGGCTTCCATCTATTATATTTTTATCATTTAAGCTAGCATTATATTAGGATCTTTAACTGAGAGAAAAAAAATCACAACAATCAAACATAAGAGACAATGAACAAAATGTTTTTCCTCGAGGAAAACATAAAGGAGAAAACCCTGCAACTTCCTTAGAGATAGAATCAACACCAAAAGAAAAACCCCAAAACAGTAAGATGATCTCCCGACAGCAATAGTCTCTCTCTGTCTTGTCCCAACAACTTCTTCTCTCTTAGTTATGAGCTACAATTGAGTGTGAGTGAATGTGTGATAAATAGAGAGGCTCACTCTCTATTTATACTAATTTCCAACTTGACAATAACTCACTAGGGCCGACTTCTCTAGGAGAGTCTAATAACCCTAGGGACCCACAACTGCGGGGACTTTAACCCTTGATCAATAGGAGGGTTACCCACAATGACTTGACATGACTTGTTTACATTATTGAATCTCCTGATAGGAACATTGGGGCATGACATGACTCAAATACATTACAGACACTTCCCGGAATAAACATCATGGTACAATACATAAGATATACGGATGAATACATTCTGAAGTTAAAAATACATCAACACTCCCTCTTAACTAGGAAGGTATTCTCTCAACACAATTTATCAGCAATGGTCTTCTTCTCTGTATCAACTGAATCATCATCGAGTTCTCGTCATCTTCATCTTCAAGTCATATTCATCTTCAAGTTATCTTCATCTTCAAGTCATCTTCATCATCGGATCTTGATCATTACTGGAACATCATCACTGGATCTGGATCATCACTCGATCTGGATCATTATTGGAACATCATCACTAAATCTAGATCATCACTGTTGGATCATCATCACGGGTGCTATCTCATGATTCTTCTCGTCACAGGAAATTCTACAGAGCCAACCCTTTTTCATGCTGGTTATAGGCCTAGCCTCCATGTAGGTCTTCTTCAGTGCTTATATCTAACACTAAGTCAGAATGGCCTGCCCAACACTTACATCTGACCATGAGAGGAACACATCCAACACCATGTCAGAAAGGCACACCCAACACTCACATTTGACCATGGGAGGAGCACATCCAAGAACCATGTCAGAAAGGCCTAGAACTTACATTCAACAGCATGATATGACACACCTACTATCATTTGTGAAAAGGCACAACACTCACAACCACTAGCATGATAGGACACACCTACTATCATCTATGGAAAGGATCAGCACTCACATCCACTAGCATGGTAGGACACACCTACTACCATCTGTGGAAAGGCACAACACTTACAATCATCAGCATGGTAGGACACACCTACTACCATATGTGAAAAGGCATAGCACTCACATACACCAGCATGGTAGGACACACCTACTACCATCTGTGGAAAGGCACAACACTTAAAATCACCAGCATGGTAGGACACAACTACTACCATCTGTGAAAAGGCACAACACTCACATCCACCAGCATGATAGGACACACCTACTATCATCTGTGGAAAGGCACAACACTCACATCTGATCATGCGGGAACCGGTCCCATAGTCACATCAGAATGGCTCTTAGCCCAAGGCTGAGGATTTTTGGTAAATGTTCAGGTGCCTCCATTCTCCCAGATAATGGCCTTCAACACTTATATCTGATCATGTGGGAACACATCCCACGATCACATCAGAATACCTCTGCACTTATATCTGATCATGTGAGAACACATCCCATAGTCATATGAAAATGGCCCTAAGCTCTAGACTAAGTATTCCTGGTAACTAACCAGGTGCCTCCATTTAGAGAATGACATTCAATGCTTATATCTGATCATGTAGGAACCAATCTTACAGTCACATCAGAATGACTTGGCACTCATATCTGACATGGAAGGAACCAATCCTCTCACCATGATAGAATGGCTTAGCCCTTGCATCTGACCATGGAAGAAACCAATCCTCTCACCATGTCAGAATGGCTCACAAACTCATCACTTCCCCTTGGAGGGAACCTTGATTTGGAGAACACCAAGCTTCTCCCTGAAGTATTCAAACTTCACTCTGGCCAATGGCTTAGTCAACACATCAGCTATCTGTTCATCCGTCGCAATATACTGGAGCTTCACTACTCCTCTCTACACCATATCCCTGATATAGTGATACTTGATCTCGATATGTTTTGACTTGTCATGGAACATTGGGTTCTCTGATAACTTCACACAACTCTAGTTGTCAGAATATATACAAATAGCATCCAACCGGAGATCAAATAAATCAGATAGTATCTTCCTTAACCATACTGCCTCACAACTAGCTGAACAAGCTGTGACATACTCTGCTTCAGCTGTACTTAGTGCCACGCAAGACTGTTTCTTGCTAAACCAAGAGATCACACCTAATCCCATACTGAAGCAGCACCCTGAAGTGCTCTTCCTATCGATGGCACTACCTACCTAATCTGAATCAACATAACCCTCCAGGTTAATCTTTTGATTCACCTCATACTTGATCCCATAATCAACTGTACCCCTCAGGTACCTCAAAATATGCTTTGCAGCAATCAAGTGAACATGTCTCATATTTATCAAGAACTGGCTCAAGGTGTTCACAACAAAGCAATTATCCGGTCTCGTATTCATCAGGTGCATCAAGGACCCAATCATTTGACGATACATCATAGTATCAACCAATTCTGATGAAGCATCGCTCAATAGCTTTAGGTTCAATGCCATAGGTGTGGTCATGGCCTTGCAGTCCATCATCCTAAACCTCTTCAAGATCTCTACCGTATACTTCCCTTATCCTAGGGAAATTCCATCTGCATTCTACCACACCTCCATTCCTAGAAAATAGTGCATCATACCCAATTCCTTCATTTTGAACTCGACATCAAGCTTCCTCTTCATATCATAAATCAACCCATCCATACCTATCACAAACAGATCATCTACATACAGTAGGAGTATCACTGGCCGTACCATCTTAAAACTTGTAGTAAAGGTTGGAATCTGCTTTACTTTTGGTAAAGCCCAAATTGGATAGAAAGCTGTCAATTCTACCATACCATGTTCTGGGTTCCTGTTTCAAACTGTATAGGGATTTCTTCAATTTACACACATCAGTCTCCCTGTCATGTGTCTCAAAACCGAGTGGCTGCTCCACATACACTTCCTCTTCCACTACACCATTCAAGAAAGCAATCTTGACATCCATCTGGTGTATCTTCCATTTCATCATTGCAGCCAAAGCCATTACTGATATGATGGAAGTGTATCTGGATATAGGTGCAAACATTTCCTCATAATCTATTCCTTCTTTCTGGGAGAAGCCACGAGCCACAAATATGTCTTTATATTTTTCTATGCTACCATCTGTAGCATGCTTGATCTTGTAGATCCATTTGGAAGTTACAACAAACTTCCCTTTTGGTCTTGGGACAATATCCCAGACATCATTCTTCATGATTGATTGATACTCTTCAATCATAGAATCCTTCCACTCTTTCCTTTCTACCGCTTCCTCATAGTTGGAAGGTTCTTTAACGATGAAGTCACATAATAAGGCTACATAACTGGAGCAGGACCTGGTTCTTTTTCTTTCTTTGTGATTTTCTTTTGGAGCCCCATATCTCTTTACACCTTGGATAGCTTCTTGTATCCAAGCAGGTTTCCTCTTGTGAGGATTCTTCTCCTGAGGTGGATCTACAGGTTCTTGAGTTTCTTCTAATTCTTGATCTTCTTCTTGAATTTCTTTGTTCATGGTTGTGTCATGAATTCTGGGTGCTTTTGTTTCTTCAGGTTCTTCAGCGGGTCTCTTTATGGATTTGTTGTAAGCTGAGTCTTCGTCAAATGTTACTTCCCTGTTGATGTCAATCTTCTTGAATCCCTGTTGATGGGAAGTATATTCTGTAAGCCTTCGAGCTTTCAGAGTATCCCACAAATATACCCTTCTTTCCTTAAGGATCTAACTTTGTCCTCTTTTCTTTCAGAATGTGTATGTACACTGGACAACTGAATATTCTGAGATGGCTGACTTCTGGTTTCTTGTCGACAAATACTTCTTCAGGTGTCTTGTTCTCGAGAACTCTGTGTGGAGTACAGTTCTGTACATAGACCATTGTTCTGGCAGCTTCTTCCCATAGATGCATGGAAGATCTTGATCATGAAGCATGGCCCTTGCAGCTTCCATGATCATTCTATTCTTCCTTTCTGCAACCCCATTTTGTTGTGGATTATATGGAATAGTTAACTCCCTCTTAATCCCTGAATCTTTGCATAATGCTTTGAATTCATTTAATGTGAATTCTCCACCATTATCTGATCGAAAGGTTTTGATATTCTTTTCTGTATGGTTCTCAATCAAGGCTTTGGATTCCTTGAACTTGCTAAATACCTCATCTTTGTTCTTCATGAAGTATATCCATGTCTTCCTAGAAAAATCACTAATAAAAGAAACATAGTATACATACCCGCTTAATGAAATTGATGACATTGGACCACATACATCAGAGTGAATGATTTCCAAGATTCCTTTTGCCTTGCTCTTGCTACTTGGAAATGTCTTCTTTGTGTTCTTTCCTTTCGCACATCCTTTGCAGACTCCATCATGTTTTGCCTGGATTTTTGGAAGACCTTCAACAGCTTTGCTTGCAAGTGGTAGTACTCTGTAATGCACATGTGCAAGCCTTCTATGACAAAGTTCATTTGGCTCTACTTTGTCATGGAACAAGGCTTGTTCTGGATGGCCCTTCAATTTGTATAGACCTCCCTCTTATTCCCCAATCACTACTGCATCATCAATAATATTTCCGTTTCGCCACATGAGAATTTGGCCATCTACAAATGAAACCCTCATGCCTTTTGCATCTAATGCAGACATGGAGAGGAGGTTCTTATTTATTCTTGGTACAAACAATACATCCTTCATCATCATAGATTTTCTAGAGTCTAGCTTATAGGAGGATTCCCCACTACCTTTTATTGGATACTGGTAGTCATCTCCAAGTTTCACCTTGTGGGGTGATTCATATTCTGATAGTTTCACAAAGGACTCTTTGAATCCTATCATATTTTTGGAAGCCCCACTGTCTATAAGCCAATCACTGCTTCCATGTGTAATGTTTCCTGTGAGAGCAGAAATCAAGACATTTTTCATCACTTTCTTGTCTGATTCTCTTTGTGGAAGGTTCATCATCCTCTACAGCATGAGCATGATGTCTTCTCTTGTTTCCCTTCTTCTTGTGAGAGACATTTTTGTTTCTAGGACATTCTCTAGCATACTATCCTTTCTCGTCACATGTATAACATCTGATTCTAGACAAATATTTTCTAGTGTTAATTTTATGGAAGTGATTACCTTTGGGGTGATGAGAACTTCTTTTCTTAGAGTGTACTGTGAGAGCTTGATCTTCACTTTCCATCTTTTCTTCTCGAGATGCTATCCGAGCTTCTTCTTGAGAGCATTCTTCCCATAGTCTGCTAAACTGGACTAGCTTCTTTTTGGCACAAATCCCTTGAATAAAGGAGTCCCATGATATAGGGAGACCATTCAAGGTGGTCATTACAATCTTTGCATTCTCCACTTCTTCATCCACTGCTTCAAGTTGTTCTTTGATCTGGGAGACCCTTGTGAAGTATGACTATATGGTCTCTACATTCTGGATCTTCACATTCTTCAATTGGTTCCTCAAAGTCATCTTCCGGTTTTGTTCTTTCCTTCAAATAGTTTGGTCAGGGCATCAAACATAGCTTTAGGTGTCTTTAGGGAGGACACCTGTGGTATGAGGTGATCCTTGATTGAATCAGAAACAATCCTCTTATCCATGACCAATTTATTTTTGTGTAAGTCCTTAGGCTCATCTCCCTCTAGAACTGGAACCTCCTCATTGATGTAGGATTCAAACTCATTTTCTTCCAGGACCAGGGAGATCCTATACTTCCAGGCTCAGAAGTTATCAACTCCCTCAATATTTTCATCAAAATTTGTATGATGAGACATCTTAATTGAGAAATTCAAATGGAAATACAAAATATTTAGATCTTACCAGGTTAGTATGTCAGAACTGGATCTAGAGCTGAATTTCTGTAGAGCTAGTTCAGGAGCATATTAGGGTTTGAAATTCCTGGAGTTTTGTCCAACCAAAAACTTTGATCTTGGTCTCTAAAATTTTATTTTTAGGAGGAGATCAATCCAGGCCTGGGCTCACTAAAAAATTCCACTTATGTGGAAAGCCCTAATTTTCAGCAACAGTGTCGGGTCAAAAACTGAAAATGCTCAGAATCAGATTCTGCTTTGATAGAAAGATGCGCCCTATAGATGAGAGTTAGTCCAACCTTCTTTTGCCGAAAATATGTGGAGAGAGATCCAAAAAATAGGAATCCCTAGTTTCCACAACTGCACAGTGTCTTCTTCTCAGGTTAGCTCTGATACCATGTTAGATTTTTATCATTTAAGCTAGCATTATATTAGGATCTTTAACTAAGAGAATAACAAGCACAACAATCAAACATAAGAGACAACGAACACGATGTTTTTCCTTAGGGAAACCATAAAGAATAAAACCCCGCAACCTCCTCAGAGATAGAATTAGCACCAAAAGAAAAACCCCAAAATAGTAAGATGATCTCCTGACAGCAGTAGTCTCTCTCTCTCTCTTGTCCCAACAACTTCTTCTCTCTCAATTATGTGCTACAACTAAGTGTGAGTGAATGTGTGATAAATAGAGAGGCTCACTCTCTATTTATACTAATTCTTGACTTGAAAATAACTCACTAGGGTCAACTTCTCTAGGAGAGTCTAATAACCCTAGGGCCCCACAACTGCGGGGAATTTAACCCTTGATCAATAGGAGGGTTACCCACAATGACTTGACATGACTTGTTTACATTATTGAATCTCATGATAGGAACATCAGGGCATGACATGACTCAAATACATTACAGACACTTCCCGGAATAAACATTGGGGTACAATACATAAGATATACGGATGAATACATTCCGAAGTTACAAATACATCAACACCATCTGCATCCATGTAAATGACAACAAAATCAAATCGATGACCATATATATATCAGAAATTGCAATAAATAAACATAGAACCAAATTTTCGTCTTAATGAAAAGTAACTAGCTTCAACAAGACAATGTTCCACCCATCCATATACATTCCATGCTCATGCATATTTCAACATGACAATCACCCATGAGCTAAGGCCATACATCCTCAACTATGGCAACACTACCACAAAAAAATTACAATTGTATCTTAGTTAAAAAAAAACCTTTTTCAAGGAAACAAAAAACATTCCTTAGTGGAAATGACGTTCCAGACACAATGGAATAGGTCTCACAACCCATACATTATAAAAAAATCTGAACCAGAACACATATTTCCTCCCTTCTCAACACCATGAGAATACCACAACTACACCTTTCACCATATCGACTTTCCCTTCCATCTACACTATCTGGTGAGTTGTGACTCCTCTTGCTACACAAGCCCTAAAGATATTACCTCCTCACTTATTATTTACAAGCTATATTGGACAAAGACAACAATGGGAGAAGGAATAAATTGTGTAAGCATATATCAATATTCAACCCCCATTACAGGGCCTACAAATCTCATTACAAGGCCTTCAATCTTCCTGCAATATAATGCATATCCTACTCAAGAGCATCTATTTCCTAGACAAGAGAGCATTCACCCGCACTAGAGAGCTCAAAGAGAGAGAAGAAGAGTGAAAGAGAGCCAATATGAATCCTTATATAGCCATTCAAATTCCATAGAGATGTAAATCAAATTCACTGGGTTTTATTCAATTCATGATAGAGAGGTTACAATTAGAGATCACCTCTTCTAGAATATACAAAGGTAAAATAAGAGGGAGGTTACACTTTTTCAAGGAGTGTAGGCTAAAAATAACTAGTGAGAGTGCATGAGAGTCCCACCAAAAATAAAAAATATGTAATAGTACCTCCATAAACCAAAATAATAAAAAATAGGGTCCAACAAGTAATGTTAGGGAAAGAAACAACTCCTAGTTCCCAACCCCCTCACATGTGGAATCCATGACCCCCCATTCTTGTTAGTTGTCCATGTTGATCTAGTTATTTATTAAATAATAATAATAATAATAATAATAATAATAATAATATCCATGTCCATATTCCCGAAACCTTATTCCATAATAAAAAACAAATAATAACATATGTCCAGGACTTAACATTTGGTGTATTACATCCCCCTCCCCCTTAAAACAATGCATCATCCTCGATGCATACTTATTACATACATGTCATAACAGAAAATTTCAAAAAAGATGAGGGTATGCCTCCCTCATAGCATCTTCCAAATCCCAAGTAGCATCTTTAGGACTGTAATGGGGTCATTGGACCTTTACCTTCTTGATCTCTTGATTTTGTAGCAACTTGACTTTTATGCTCAATATGAAAACTAGTTGTACTAAAAAAATCCACTTTTGGTTCCACCTAGATCACATTCCAATCAATTACATGATTAGCATCAGGTATACTTTTCAACAAAGATACATGAAATACATTATGCACTTTTATGAAAGTAGGAAATGATAACTCATGTGCAATGAGACCCATCCTAGATAATATCTCAAAGGGTCCACCGTATCTAGAAACTATATTGGAATAGTTCCCAAAGTCCAAGGAGACATTCTTAATTCTAACTTTCAAAAGGACAAGATCTCCAACTTTAAATTATCTATTAGTTCTGTTATGATATGCATAAATTTTCTGTCTGTCTTGAGTTGCTATCAAATTCTTCTTGATCTTAATCATATGATCTTCCATGTCCTTTGGAATTTAATGTCTAATGATGATTTTTCCTTTTGGATTATCCCAAATGATAGGAGTATTGAACTTTATCCCATAGAATGCCTAAAAAAACTTATCCTCAAAGAGGTGTGATATCCATTATTATAATAAAACTCTACCACGTGCAAACCATCCTCCCACTTGTATGCTTGATCCATCACATACATTCTCAACATATCCTTAATCACCCAATTGACTAATTCTGTTTGACCATTTGTCTAAGGATAGTATGCTGCACTCATGTTCAAATTTGTGACAAACCCTTCAAAAAATCCTTTCCAAAAGTTAGAAGTAAACTTTGGATCTTTGTCTGACACTATAGCTTTTGAGTTCTATGCAGTCTAGAATTCTCTTTCATATAGATGTATGCAATGTTAGTAGTTGTCTTATGAGTTGTCTTTACTGGAATATAATGTTCGTATTTATACAACTTATCCACCACCACCATGATGGAATCATTCTATATTATTGTCTTATGATCCTTTGTAATGAAATGTATCATCACTACATCCCACTTCCATTCAGGTATTTCCAATGGTTGCCACAAACTGGCTAGATGCGGATGCTCCACTTTAACCTTCTAACATTCTATGCATCTGGATATGTACTCGGCAACATCATTCTTCATTCCTAGCCAATAGAATTTCTTCCTCACTTCCGATACTATATTTTGATAACCCAAACACTCAGCATAAGGAACATTATGCATCTCTTTCAGAACCATCTTCCTTATATCTCCATAGTTTGGCACATAAACTGCTCTATCCTTATGCATGAGAATTCCATTCTCTTCCAACCTATACTTATCAAACTTTGGTTGTACTTTATGTTATTGCAATCCATCTCTTACATGTTGGTAATGTTCATTTGTAGCATTGTATTCAATGATATTATATTCCAAACCTTATGTACCTATACTTAAAGTTGCTACATGCATCTTCCTACTAAGTGCATCGACTACCTTATTCTCCTTTCCTTTGATGTGCTTGATATCGAAGTCATATTCACATAGAACATACATCCACCTTCTTTGTATTGCATTCAAGGTACTAGGATGCTCAAACAGTTACTTCAAACCATCATGATCAGTCCTTAATTCAAATTTCTGACCCATTAAGTAGTATCTCCACATATTCAAGGCATGAATGATGGATGCAAGCTCCAAATCATGAGTGGCATAGTTTTGTTCATGCAATTTTATCTTTCTGGATTCATAATTGATTACATGGAATTTTTTAGTGAACTTTCTGGATTCATAATTGATTACATGGAAATTTTTAGTGAACAATCCACCAATGCCTTGCTTGTGTGCATGAGTGCATACTATAAAGAATTCATCAAGATACCAAATCTTCAGAACTTGTGCACTAGCAAGCATTTCCTTGAGTTTTTGAAAACTATATTCACACTTGGAATTCCATTCAAATTTCACAACCTTCTTCTACAAATATTTAATGGGATGAGATAAATTTGAGAAACCGTCAATGAATATTCGGTAGTACCCTACCAACCCTATAAAATATCTGACTTATGATACATTATTTGGTGTTTGAAATGCCATTATAGCTCTTATCTTTTCAGGATCCATTGAGATGTATTCTAATATGATGTGCCCCATGTAGTGGATTCTACTTTAATAGAATGAGAAATCACTTAGCTTGGCATACAACTAATGTTATCTGGGTACTTGCATCACCAATATTAGATGCTCTCATGTTCTTCTTCAGACTTGGAATAGAAAAGGATGCCATCCAAGAATATAATTACAAAATTATCCAAATAATTTCTAAAAACTCCATTCATTAGACACATGATTGTTTCCAGTGCATTTTTCAATCCAAAATGTACCACTATAAACTCATAATGAACATATGTAGTCCTAAATGTTGTCTTTGTTAAGCCCTTAAGGATTGCACATTTCCCCATATAGTGTAGCGCATTACCCCCTATATTTTGGTGCATTACATATTATTTATTCTGGCTTGGGTATATTAGTGGGTCTATTAGTTGTTATTGCACAACTTTATCTCCTATATATAGGAAGGATATATTCTCATTTTAGTCATCATTGGATATTCTCTTGTCTTAGGTACACAAGTAGATTGTGTAAGGAGGTTCCTCCCTCGAAGAGGATTTTTATTTATCTATGCTATTAATTATTAAGGTGTAGATTTCTCTCTTTTGGTCTATTTATGCTATTTTATGTTATTTATGGGACTTGGTTGCATAACATTTGGTATCAGAGCTCTTTCCTCGAGGCTAGCTTCTGCAAAATGAGTCATCTTGGATTTTTCACTACAAATTTTTTTCTACAAGGATTCAGAGATCAAGGTAAAACACACATTTCTAATATGGGCCAAAATAACTCTAGTCTAAAATTCAGATCTTGATACATTACAGTTTCAGAGATAATTGTGGAGCTATATAGAGTTTTTCACTAGTCCAAAACCTAGTCTAAAACATGTGTTCTAGGGAAAAAGGTCATATCTGAGGCCTTCGAGATCCAAATTGAGCGATACCAGTTGCATACAAAATAATATAGAGTAGGGTATTGGTGTTAGAATTTTCAGCTACAACAACAAAAATATTGGACACGTGGCATATCGTACAAGTTCGCTCTTTTTGAATAGTCCAAAAATAAGAAGCTTTGGAATATTTGCAATAACGTTTTTTGTAACATCCAAATTAGGTAAAAACTATGAAAATGGAGAGAGGAAACATCAGGGTACCACAAGATGAAGTTTCATATCCAGAGAAGTTGAAATTCAAATTTTACCTCAGTTACAAGTTGGTCATAAAACAATCTTCTAATCAGGGTTTGAAAAAGGTATGCCATTTCCCATTTGAATAGATTTGAGTGGAAGGATATATTTGTGGTAAAAAATAGGGTGTGATATATATTTATTGTTCAAAATTCCACCAAAAGGAAGTGGAAATAATCACACTCCACTCAAACCCCCAAAGGATTCATCCTCGACATACGATAAAATAGAAGACATATCTTTTAGAGTGTCAAAGTTGGAAGATATGATTAAAGGAAATGTGAAAATTGTTGACATAGTTAAATTGAAAAAGACGATGGATAAAAGAGGATCTCAAAGGGATGGCTAGAAAATAATATCTTCAAGCCTTGAAGGAATTGGTGAAGGATATAAAAAATAGCTTTATTCTACATGTATCTACTCAAGAAGAGGACAAGGAGGAAAAACAGGACTTATTCCAGTCATGCCTAGAGATAATTGAAAAAAAATTGGAGAGTAGGAAGTGGGAGTCCTCAAAAGTTGATGATTCACTACATTATCACGGGTTCAATTCAGCTCCAAGGACCTACTTTATCCCTGTTGCCACCTTTCACACACCTGGGGGTTAAGCACAACATAAATATTCAATATTCTAGGTGTGTCCTTTGGGGGAAGTCTTGAGTCAAGTACTGTCACTTGATATTGACTCCTCTGTTTAGGAAAAACTCCTAACGAAGCCAAGGGGGGTGGTCCCTAAGAAAGAGTTGTCTAAGTCTCTTTGAGTTTTAATCGCTATTGATGGAAGTAATTTGTTTAGGAATTTTTGAACCAATTTCTGATATAAGATTGTTTGCAAATTTAAGTAAATATTCAATAGAATAACATCAACACATAAAGTGAGAATAAAATAATTACAGATTAGATCAGTGCCAATGGAGTTAAAGTGATTTAATGTTGTTGAAGTAAAATGTTTTGCAAATGTGTCTTGGCCAGTTTTAATTATTAAGATATGAGATGAATTACACGAAGGGAATTCTCGATATACTGGAAGTACTAAGAATGCGCCCGGAAGATGACTAAAGTGGTTCCTCACTCAGAAATGTGGGCTAAATCGGAGTCTCTGAGAAGCTGTCCAACATTACACCAACAAGGATGTAGCCTGAATGTATCTCGAGGTCACTCCTCAGTTGTTCCTGCTTCCTTTGAGAAATTTTCCCATGATTGTCAACTATCGTATGTCGTATTTTTGTAATGTTTCTAAGGGGAGTTGATTTTATTAATGAATTATTATATTAATGTGAATAAATTAAAAAGTGTCGAAAACCGCTTTTGATTTCCCAACGACCAGGAAAATCCCACAGAGGGAAAGGGCATACACGAGTTGACGAAAAAATGTTTATTCCAATTTGATACAACAAATAAGTTTTCAAAATAAAGGGATTAACAACAAATTAGAACCACAACTATGTGTCACTTTCTGATCATCCACCAATCATCGTCAAAGCCTTTAGTTGGTGGCAAGAGCATACTTCGTGGCAATGAGTTGGGTAAGAAAGTAAAACTTAATATGGGATGAAATAAAATGAAAACAAATAATCTATACAACCTTTAAAGAAGGGCTATTGTGTGCAAGTGTTAATTAGTAAAATGCAAACCATGAAAGATACTACGAATCCCCCCAGGGGGGATGGAGTGTGGGCGTTGTGTAACCCACTTGATTTCTTTATTGATGGATTTTACAAAATGATGAAATCAGAAAATAAAATAACTTTTGACCCTTGGAAATGGATCAAAAGGCTTACACTCTCTTTGGAATAAAAGAGGAAAGAAGAAGAGGGAAGAAGGAAGGATTCTAGGTGCTCCAGATGATGAAATTTTTTATTTTCGACAGCGTTTCCTTATCCTCTTTTTCATACCTGCTAAAGAAAAATCAAGCGATTTATTTTAGAATCCCATGAATTGATCAAATAAAAGTACACAAACTTATACTACTCAAATACTTGAAAATTTGTGATTTTTTTTTATGAAAACAAACACTTTAAGTGCAAGTCTAGGTCGAGTTTGAGATGATAATTTAAAGAAATTCTAAATATGATATATAAATGATCAATAAAATCAGATTTTAATATCATAATTTTCAGATCTAAAATTTGTCAAACACAAACAATCGGTAACCGAGAAAGATTTGAATTTTAGAGAGAGAAGAGAGAGGTCCTCAAGCCCTGATCTTGAAAAGTGTGAAAGAGAAGAAGCATATGTGGGGAAAAACACATTAGATTTCAGCTGATATAATGTAATGGAAAAGAAGGTGGATGCAAGTGAGCTCCAAATCCTTTCACCTAAAGCAACCTACAAAAACTAGAAAATCCTTCAAACAAGCATGGTTAATCTAGTACATTTCATCATAAAAGACAAGGAAATTAAGAGTACAACCGAATACGATATATTACTCCTGAAATATTCTAAAAATAAAACATAAATGAACAAATTTACAACAACAAATTCTTATCCAAAATAAGCTAGATCAATACTACCAAACTTGACAAAAAGGAAAGCCTAAATTAGCTGAATATCACCTCAGAAATTATACAATTGCATAACCATGAGACAATGCCACAATGAGCCTCCAAATCCTTCACTCTTATTAATAAAAATTAAATAAAATATATACAATGATCAGAGGTTCAATACATCCTTCCTATCAAAGGAGGAAAACCTTGGTTTTATAGCAAAAAAGAAGCTCAAACCCCAAGGGGGAAAATTTTACAAGTGTGAGGTGTTATGGGGGTTAAGAAAATGGTGGGAGGAAGTAATAAGTGTTGTAATGAAGGGATGCCACCTATATTGAGGTATTCCACTTGGTTTGGGAAGCCTTTACCTCCTCTAACCACTTCATCCAAGTGGCAAAACCACCCTCCATGAGCAAATTCGCCCCCCTTTTGTGAAAGTGAGTTGTTGGATCCCCTTCTTTGATGGTTGAAGATGCTCCTCTATGCTCATAAATGTCCCAGGAAATATCCTAAACAACTTTGAAACCTCATAGACAAGTCCCAGACAAGCTGCCGTTGCTTTAGGATTGGGGTTTTCTCCTATTTTTCCATTTATTTGACCCTCTACGTCATTTTGGAGAGAAAATACAAATTAATAATTGAAAATTACTATTTTGAATCTCAAAAGTGGGTTTATGGGTTAAGTTAGGTCTTCGGGTCCAAAAACGATCATCCCCATGACCAAATTGGATCCCTAGGCACAATTTTATGACCTTTTGAAATATTACAATTAAAATACACCTTATCGATGATTTTGTTAAAACACTAAAAATTAAAAAATCCTAGGAGGGACTTATCAGATGTTCACGAAACTCTAGAAATATGACTAGCATGGTATAATACATAGACCCTAGGCTTTAATAACCTTTATGATAATTTTTTTACCAAACTCACCATCCTCGTATTGGAGGATTTTTAGTGAAAAAATTGAAAATTATATGTCGCTTAAAAAAGCACCATATAATTAACAAGGGAAAAAACACTCAAGTATGATGAACTTGATGACCAAGTATAAGAATTCCAATGCTTTTACATGAAATAACCTCATGTTATTTCATTTATTACAATTCCATCGAAAGGGTGTGAACATCCAAAAGAGGCCACGATTAGCCCTAATGAAACCACAGAACGTCTGAACACCGAGTAAGAACAAGTGATTTGTTCTGTTCCTTGGTGGCTCACTTGATAAAATCTGCTAAGTGCAACTTAGTGGATAACAATCCCCAATATTGACATGAGAAATTTTGATGGAAAGGATCCAATCACGTGGAGTTTTAAGATGGAGCAATTCTTTGATCTACACTAGGTGCCCACTTTGCAAAAGGTAACTATTGCATCGTTATATTTAGAACCTGATCAATTTGTATGGTACCAATGGATTTGTGTCCGTAAAAATGACTCTATTATATCTGTGTCTATATTCATAGAAGAATTGATTACACATTATGGGGATATAAATAACAACACCTTCTTTATCTAGTTGGTAAATCTCAAGAAAAAAGGTCCAGTTATCGAGCACATCAACCAATTTTAGAATTTAAGTCTTAGAGTGAATAATATTTCAAAAGATAATTTGTTAGATCTATTTATTATAACCTTGAAATATAACATTCAACATGAGGTGCGTCTCTTTGAACCATCATCCCTATATAAGGATTTCATGATGGCGATGAAGATTCAAAGTAAAAATATGGAGATGACTACTAGAAAGGCCTTCTCCAACACATACAGAGAAAATCATGTTCCTTCTTCTAAACCACCACAAAGGTTGACACCCCACAACTAAATGAAATAAGATGAAAAAGGATTATGCTTTAATTGTGACAACAAGTATAGTAAGGGACATAAGTGTGGTGAGAAGAAATTATTCTACATAGATTGTGAAGAGGAAGAACCAAAAGAAGAGGAAGCATCTCAAGAATAGGTGACTCAATATGTCTCCACCACGGAAACCATTAATCCCTCCACGGAATATACCTCGACTACTCTTCACATGTCCTTACATTTTTCGAGACCCCCCACGAAAGGGACTTCCAAAGTCCCTAGGTTCCCTTTGTGTCACGTTGTGAAAAACCCCACTGCTAGAGCTGCTCTCAATTACAGTATCATTGTTGACTTGGCCCAGTATCCCTCTTCCATTTCCACTTTGGAAGTCTTGAGAACTTGTCCTTCGCAATGCAAATCCTTTCTATCTTATTTGTGTGTCATCGACCCCTCTAATTCTAGGTTGATCACTTTCAACTTGGATCAAGGAGAACCTCAGATGCCATCATTCCTATCCTTCCAAGTTCCTGTCATCGTTTGGAATTTATCCATTCATTGATGCATATTTGATGAGGGTGCATCCACTTGTGTTATGTTGACCTTCATTTGACAGAAGCTCGGATCCCCAACCCTTCAACCCTCAACCACTACCCTTTGTGCTTACGATGGTCGTGTTTCCAAACCAAAATGCGTTCTTATGAATGTACCCATTGAGTTGGAAGGTAAAATTGTGTTGATTGACATCGAGGTTGTGAAATCCTAGATAGATTACAACCTCCTCCTTGGATGTAGTTACATGTACGCAATGCACTATGTTTCTTCTACTGTATTTCGACTCCTGATGCTCCCCCATTATGGAAAGATTATGACTATGGAACAATTAACATACTACAATCCTAAAGGACCAACCACTATGGATCATGTCCTCCCTACCATCGACACCACCATCTATAGAGTATCCATCCCCTCCTTATCTGTCATTGGTCCAGGCCTATTTATTGGTGCCCCTTTAGCGGACACCTTTTTGTCCCTCCCACCTCCTCCTCTACGACTGACATATCAGATTTGTGCACCATTGCATATGGTAATATTTTGACCTCATCGCAACCTTAGCTGTAGACCCAACCACAGACCACAGGGAATTATTGCGGTTCATTTCCCATACAAACAATCCCCTTTCTCTTTCCACCCTCTGGAATTGTGAGTAAACTAGTCATGGATACACTAAACCTTATGGTATGATTCACTTTGGAAATTACAGTGTGGTACCTCTATCCACCCAACCCCACCTCAACACCACAAATTGTGTTGACACTAGTCCAACCTATGAAATCAATGTCCTCATGGAAATACACCCTTGAGTATGAAATCAATGTCCTCATGAAAATGCACCCTCTTGCCTCTTTCTCGGACACCAACAACACCATCTATATGATATCCACTTACATTCGTCCTTCCCCATCCTCGATTGCGAAAGATCCTTATGATCTATCCAGGTGTCACTTTCATAATGACGAAGAGATCCATAAAACCACCACCAATTTTACCCCATTCCATTTAGTCCACAGTGTGGATTCAGTTCTCCCCATTGAATGAAAAATTTCATCACTCCACCTCTCCATCGAGCTTCTACCTGATACTTCACCATTGGAAAAATGATTACTTATGCTTGAACAAACTGATGAGAACCATCGCAATGCTCTCCAAATGATCAAAATGGCTAAGACCGAGTTGAAGTCCCATTATGAATCCCATGTCCACCCTCGTACCTTTAATGAGGGGGACCTCATCCTCATCTATGATTAAACCCATGATAATAATGGAAAAGAGAATCTTGAATCCTTGTGCTATGGACATTTTGTCATCCATCAATGTATCCACAAGGGGGAATAAATCCTTGCTGACTCTGACGGTTGCCTCTTGAAGAATCCCTGCAATGGGCTCTACCTCAATAGATTCTATTCCTAATCCGACCAACCTAAATACCCTTGTATCATATTTTTTATTTATTTTTTGCATTGTTCTTACCATGAGTGTAACAATTTGTTTCCTTGGTTGTTCTGGATGGATTCTACCTTACCCTCCTATGTTGGTTTCATTGATGGAATAAGTAGATGGTTTGCTAATCTCGCCTTAGTCACGTGGGTCATTTATTCCCCGTCACATGAGTTAATACATATCGATGGAATTTATGTTGGTATTTCTACCAAAAACCAAGCTAAGTACGATGGTGTCATTGGTATCCTGATTGTTTCCCTTCACTTGGGTATTTGTCGCATTGATGTCTTCTTAGACTTTGAGCTTCTTCTTGTTGCTCAGTTGAATAACTACTACCGGGTACGTGATACCTATCACTTTACAAATTTCCTCCGCACTAGAAACTTGGTTAGACATTTCGAATCCATTTCATTCATGCATGTTATTTAGAATTCTCAATAGTGTAGGGATGAAATGGTTAATGATGTTATAGAGTGTCACATTAATCATCGCATATAGGAAATAAATATCACCATGCATCATCTTATAATCATGCATACATATTTCATATACATCATATAGGCATATTCATCATCATAACAAGAGACTCATAAAACACATAAAGTACAAAAATATGCATCCATGTGCATCCATATCTTAATATCATAATCAATACAAAAAGGAGAATCCCCATAGGATTTCTCATCATACATATAATACAAAATTCCCCATGCTCAAATGCATTGGGGTCAACATCACAAAATTATAGTATGAGTTATCCTCCTCTGACTCTATGTCCTCCTCAGTGTCCTCCTCCTCATCCGAGATCTCCTTCTCTATAGGCACATCTACCAATGTCACTGCTCTGACATACTTAGCAGCCATCGCGATGCTCCTCATCAAAGAGATCCACTCAGAAGGGGATTAGTAGCATGCAATGATCAAGTTGTTGTCTAGATACTGCCACTCATAATCGATGACCCCCTCTAGTATCCTCTCCATGTCCAGCTGTAGTGAGTATAATGTAGCACTATGTCTCCTCCTCTTCCCATGGGCAGGTGGATCTAACCCCTCCACCTTTCCCTTGCATCGTTGGTATCCTGCTGGAGGATTTGGTCCCAATTTTGCACATGCACACAGTATGTCATCAGTATAAATCACATGTATGATCTAGCTACCACTATGCTAGTAAACCAATATATATGACTGAAACCACAAAGAGTCATGTATACATACCATTTGGTGCCCAGACATGTCCAGGAGGTTGAGTCATCTCTGGATCTCCCAGGTATTCCATGCCTGCATATGGATAATCCTTAATGTGGATAGGAAGCTTCCACCACTATGAAAAAATCTCTTGGGTGAAGAAATTACCTACCAAGTCGCCTTCATCCCTGATCATCATGTCATGCCACCACCCAATCTGAGGCTCGTGCAATCACCTGTCACGTACCACCAGATGCGATCACAATGTCAGTAACCACTCAAAGAAGAATGAGCAAAAAAGATGGGAAGCAGAAATCCGCATATTCCATGATAACCTGGTTAAACCCACATCGAGCCACTGTCAGGTACATATGGTCCCACCCATAGTAGGTGCCCCTCAGCACACTCTCGACCATCAGTAACTAGTCTCCTGATATTTTGTGTGCACCTTTCAATCCTAGTATCCGCAGCACCATTGTTTCCACTGCATGAGTCTCTAGACTCTCGATGTCTCACACCAATATGTTTGGTACAAGCACATAAGTCATGGCATACAAATGTCAGGAACATAAATCATGCATCAAAACCCTCTTTAGGAGTTTCGGCAAGATATCAATGATAATACCCAACAATAAGATTCCAATAAAAAAGTACACATCTAAAAGGGTGATCTCTAGTCACTCACCCTGTATGATGAAGCACTCTACATCCCTTTCCAAAAATCTCACTAGCTTGTTCATCAATAAATTTGCTGAATGCATCAGAGGGATCTGGAAGAACTTCAAAAACCCACTCTAGGCGAGCATATTTTGTACTACATGATCCACCTCGACCTCATCTCCAAGGTCCCCTATGCCTCTCTCCCTCCATCCAACTTGAGGCATCTTGCACATCCCAGAAGTCCCATTCAAACGACGTTCAACAAAAAATTTCATTCTAGTCTAGGTCACTCCTGCCGAATTTTTTGTGTGACCCAAGTCACGCAAAAACCTTTGACACGCATGACTTGGTTCGCTCCTGTCTCTTTAACAGTACATTATTGTGAATTTGAGAGGCATTATTAAGTAGAATATATAGTATCTACACCCACAAACAAATACACTCATCCCTTTGCATGGATTCATCTGGAACAATTGTGGATTGGATTTAAATAAAAAGTTGGAATTTAGAGAATTGATGTACAACATGATAGGTATAGGTGGTGATACCACATAATTTAATATCCCCATTTTTACCTAAATTACTATCCCTTAATAGCTAATAAATAAACACACACACACACACACACACACACACACACACACACACACACACACACACACACACACACACACATCACTGAACTAACTAGAATGGTCTCAATGATCTCCATTGGTTACAATGATGATCTTAATGATAACTAAAATAGCGGTTTCAAGGTTTGCGTGGATTCATATTGCCCGCATAGAAATGGAAAAATTGCCTCTGAAGGTCGGACAAATCCATCCACTTTTGGAAAAATTTTAAACATTAAAATAGATTTTTTTTTAAAAGACCTAAAATTATATCCAGAATTTCACCAAGTAAGGCTAATGATGGAGATTTTCAATGGCCTCAAAAATTAATAGATTGTTTAGCTATTTTGGAGTGTTGACTACGCACAGAGAATTAATGAAAATTATTGGAGTGGGTAAAAGCTAAAATAAATATTTAAAGAAGTAATATCAGTCTTAGGTGATAAATCTAGCATGCCATTCATTATGTTAATGTAGTGTGGGGTTGTATAGACAATACCTAATGAACAATATTGGGACCACATCAAGATCATTTGTATAAAGATAATTTACTCATGTATATCGCTACCTACATAATTCATTATGAAAATTGGAGGTTTTGGTGCAATTCTAAAATACAATTTGTTGGAAATATGAGATTGATATTCTTACTAACTATGAAAGTAACGTAATTACTTATATAAAATTATTCATCTGGGTTGTTTTAGGATTCAAAAAAGTTTAAGGCGTTGACATCATACAAATGATGATATAATAATATTTGTTAGAATCGGTAAGAGTCTTTTCCAACTCTTCAAGTGAGACCCGGGTAGTTGTCGTTGGAAGATGTGTGAGGATTGAAAGAAGTGTGTCACAATGTATCCTAGATTAACTTTGATTATTTTCAATATAATCTGGTAAATGTGATTCTTATATCTAATTGTGGAAAGAGAAATAACATAAATTGAAAGTGCATAACACATTCAACTACGATAAATTCAACACATATATTTTCCTCTATCAACCCACTTCAGGAAAAATACATCAATGGAATAGCTTCAGATATGTTTTATTTATTCTTTTAATGTAAGAGAAATACAAATTACAATGCATCTAATGAGTAGATAACGTTGTGCATGGGACTTCGAGCTGCTACAACATTTCCTTCCTCTTTGTTCATAGGTTTAATGCGTGTGTGTGTCATGTGGATGTTGCTCATAATGATAACAAATGATGAATATCGGGAATTAGATTTCCCATATAAACAAATGCTAGGTTACTCAATTATACCAAAGAAAGCCATTCAAGAAAAATAAATGGGTTCTTGAAGCCTTAGAAGGGTGACAAACCTTATTGAGCCCTCAAAGCTATAAAAAGACTATTAAAATTGCAACACCCCATCACTACATTCAAAATACGTAAACAAAATTACCAACCTGGAAGGAATGAGTCTAATGGTAACAAAATGACAATAACACATTTTCCCCATAATGGCTTCTCCAAACCTGAGCATAGGTCTCATAGCATAAGTTATTCAGATACAAACCCTAACAAATACCTTGGATTGCATAAGAATAATTTAAAATCATAAGTTTTCATAGGAATATACACACAAAATATACACATTTAGAGCATAAATTAAATTGGTACCTTGACTATCAGTAGGTAGCGGCATGCATGCTCAGTAAATAAATCAATAATAAACTACAGTTGTTTACCAAACTTTAAATAATTCAATAATAAACTACTTTACGCCCAACATAACTAAAGAATTTAACAATATATTCTTTACTTCCCCATCTTCGTGCAGACAATTTGTATTTTACACATTAGAATGGAAGGTTGAGTATCCTGTGTTTCATTTTTCCCATGTGAATAGAAATATCCCGTTGTTTATCCTTTTATAGTTGCAGTCCCATAAGTTGTTGATCCTACATCCTAAGGAGAAAAACAATTATTGAACAAAGGTTTCCAAGGACCATCTAGATGTGTTATGTGCAATAACAATGGTGAAACTATGGAACAATTCCTCAATCACTATAACTTTGTGATTTAACAAAGTACATCCTATTTCAGTGAGAGCCTACACACAGTCATTTTCCATTCATCTATTTAAATGTCACAATTAGGTATTAGCATGTGATAGTGCACTTGTCCCCACTGTTCCTATTTAGGTTGTTGTGATTTCGATGAAATAATACCCAAATTCCCTATTGTTTTAAAAAAACCATTATGTTTCTTACCATTACCCTTTCTGCTCCAAGAGGAGAGTAGGTGCATGGCCCCCATCACAGGGCATGGTTGGAGGATTACTCTAGTGGGCTTCATGCACCTTAGAGGAGGATATTCCTACGCAGTAGAGCTCTTGTGAAGCAAGGACTCTAGGTTGGGAACCAACATCTTGAAGGATACCAATGTTTCCATACTTGGATACTTTTCAGAGGGGGGAGGGGGTTGTGTGTGTAAGACAAGCCACCCACATCCAGATGAATGCAATATGGACTCAAACCCTGAAGCCTTTGAGGGATCATATGAATAGAAAATAATGCAATAATGCAATAGTAGTGTTGAGGGTGAAACAACAAACCCATATCCCGTTAAAATCCCACTAGAAACAAATTCATTTATTACTATTCAAAATTTTTCCCATGTGAAAAATCTCAAATTAATTGAGAGTATCCATGGCTATCTCCATAGCTAAACAACACCAGATCCTTCAGAAGTTATTAAGAATAAAAAATAACCTGAAATTTCCATCCAATCAAATTTACAAACCTAAATACTAGGCTTGTTGTCCATAGTTGAAGGATGCTTCCATGGATGTGTTTGCCTCCTAGTCCACCTCATGTCCCAACTATTCACCTATTTGCTCCATTGCAAAGCTATTGAAACGTTGTTGTGGAGCTCGGTCAATGCCATCATGATAACTCAGTGCATATATATATATATATATATATATATATATATAATGGTGCAAATGAACTTACGCAAGGGCAAGGTGGTAATGTATTTGTGCAGTTGGCTATGGAATATTGCGCGTGGAGGGACCGCTTGGTGGGGTTAATGCAGAAGACACCATGGAATACATGCAGGTGGCCTTCAGCTGAGTGATGTTGATGGAATTCATGTGGCTGCATTGGATCGTGTATGGTGGGTGCGAACTAGGTTAGCATTTATAATAGTATTTTCATTATTTTTTATTTTTTATTATTATTTAAAATATATATATTTACATATTCTAGTGTTGCATGATGTTATAATGGTTTAATTTTGAGGGAAGCGAGGAGGAAGGAGTTACGGAGTTTTTTGGAGGAGGGATAGGTTTTGATGGACAATGGTGGAGGACGAAGGAGGGGTGTCTTGGCCTCCCAACCCCTAGAAGAAGTAGGACTAAAAATCAGTGACATTCCAATAAACCTTTCCAAAAGTCAGATCCAGGGTAAAGTAGAAAAGGGTATAAATCTAGGGCAATGTATGCTAAAAGAAGCCATGATTCCATCCATGATGGTTAGTTCTTCGAAGATGAGAGATCGGATCTAGTATATGTTTGATCATGCCCTAATTGGAAAAATTTTAGGATTGCAGCCATCGGAGAAAGCCTTGATATGGTGGATTAATTCTACCTGGAAACCGAAGGGACATTTTGATCTCCATCTGGGCTCAAAGGGGTTTTTGACAATCTCATTTATCAGTATGGTGGATAGGAACCGTGTCTTAGATGAGGGTCCTGTTATCAGCCAAAATGACACTTCTCCGTCCGAGTGTTGACATTCATCATGTCGGTACAAAAGAGGACAATTAGGATTGAAGTAGCCAAAACACTATAGATGTGCATGACCTTTGATACATTATCTTCACACCAACCTTATATATTTTTATTCTGAGTTTTGGGTTGCAGATGCGACTATGTGCATTGCAACTCATGTGTCATCCGCGACTATGTGCATTGAAACCCGCATGTACCTTGCGTACGTGAGTTCCCTTTGAGAAACCCACATGTCATACGTGCCTTGCCTATATCAACACTTGTGTGTACATTAATTTGACATTAAAAAATATAAATCATGATTATATGAAATTAGTTGGGCCTTAATCCATAACTATCCCAACTGTCTCAACCATCCTAACCTTCGAAACCTCTCTATTTCCCAATGTATAAATAGAGGCCTTGGGATGGGGCTAATAAATCAATTCTGGATTATGCTAGTGGTATACCTTCAGAGTCTTGGAGCAGTAGAAATCAGAGTCCTCGGTTGTAGAGGAGTCCTTGTGTCAGAAGATGGGTTGTATTCTTACCTATTCACTGTTTGTTAATAAAGAGAATTCTTCTTCCAATATTGTATTGTGCTTATCTCATGTATATTGGTTTAATGAATATGTTCAATTATATTATTAATATGTTTTTCATATAACCTCTGATGTATATATGTATGAGATATTTCTTGAAGAATTGTCTCTTTGCAGGTGAAGAGAAGCATCCCTAGAAGCTTTGGAGAAGGTTGGAGGGAGAGAAGACCAAGCTTGGATCAACTGTCATAAACCGAGTAAGCCAAGATCTCCTCCTATTCTCATTCCATTTTCTGTAAAAGCTGATTGTATGTAGGTCTAATAGTAGGCTGGTAACCCCAAACTCTAGGTTACAAGGGTGTATTTTCCTGTACAACAAAACTGGCGACTCCACTGGAGAATCCATCCTGCTATGGGTTCATCCTATAGGTTCCCTTTACCAGTCTTTGTTCTGATTGTAATTCTGAGTGTGGTCCTTTTTATCTTTCTTTTGATTTACAGTGTAGTGTGCCCAAAAGCCTTTACCAGTATTTTTTCCTTGAAAATTTTTTAGTTGTACACGCGGGTTGTTGTTGTACATAGTCGCGTGTAGGACCTTGTATACGTGGGTTTCTCTATAAGACAGTCACGTGTCGTATGCAAGTTTCCTGCATACACAGTCGCGTGTATCCTATAGCAACATAAAATTGGGTAGGGTTTGCTTGTCCCTGTCTTATTTGTTTTTTTGCTTGCTTGGAAGTCTTCTGTTGTTGGCATGACTATGTGAGTCTAAAGTCTTGTGCGTCACACCGTTTGCTTGTTTTCAAGCCTCTGAGCCTTTTTGTTTGAATTTATTTCATCTTGTGATTTGAAGGTGGTCCTCCTGATTGGTTTATAAGTTCAGGGCTTTGTGTCTAGGTCAATGATTAGGGATTTAGATGCTTTATACTATGTACTGCATTTTGTGGTGTCAGTTTGTCACTTGTTCTTTTGTGAATCTAGTGGAATTTTTGGGTTCAATAGTTTCTCCAAGTCAGGTTTTTTTCGAGTCTTCTTCCTGATTGGTTGAAGTAGGTGATTTTGGGTACTTTATACCTCATTTCACTTTTTATATTCTTTGATTATTCAAACTTGCTCAAAATTCGCATTTAGTTTCATTATAGTTTTTGAAGAATTTGGCAAAGTGAAGAAAAAACATTTTATACTTTAGCATTTAGTTGCATTCAGTCATTTTCTTTTCAGTATTTTTTGAATAAAATTTCAAAAATTATAAAAAGAAGTCTTAGTTTTATCACATTTAGTTTCAATTTCATTAGCTTATATTTGTAAAAAGAAAAGAAATTTAGTTTAAGTAGTTGCAATTTACTTTGGAATTTTCTTTATACATCATTTTGCTTTTTCTTATCAAGTCTATAACACCATAGTCTTTCACGCCATTTACCTCTGACTAAAAACAACCTTTTAAAATGAACGATATAATTTAAAAATTATTAGTAAGTTTTATTTTATAGGATGATACACCAACTAGCTTATGCTAGACTTGTGGAATATGGAGTTTTAATTCTGCACAAGTGTTTAAATTTAGACGTAGTTGGCTAATCAATAGGTAAACCCTCATCTATGTTGATTGTATCTGGGAAGCTCCTCTCAAATGGGAGTCAAGCACGAGGCCGCGCAGAGGCTTGGACTGAGGAGATAACCCTCTGATTCCTTGTCAAAGCGTAGACCAAGGTTTTTACACATCTGGGGACTTCTGTCAATACCACCCTTTAGGCCCTGTGTGGTGCTGGTGTTGACATGGTTTCAGGATTTTCTACCCTGCCCATGCGTATGAACTAGGATTGCGACTTACCCCCCAGACTGTCAGTATAGTTGCAATGGCCTTTAGTCTCTTTGACATCTAGGGTTCATACACAGGTACATTGGAAGGCTATTTCTAGTTGACCTTGGACGGGATTGGAAGGTAACCCCGGTAGAAGGTGTGGGAGGGCGGTGGGTGATTCCTCCTCTTGTGCCTAAGAACATCTATAGGGACTCCAAGGAACTGTCTCTTAGCTTTCTTCTGGAAAGCATATCTTATACCCTTTGTGTCTGTCGTGGATTTAGGAAATTTTGTAGTGATTGTTGTGTGGTTTGTTTGTGTTTAGCCGATCTTAGGGGGTGTGATGAGTCAATTTTCAATCATGGAGGGAAAACCACTTAGAAGATCAAGAATGTTGCAAAACCTTCCTTTGTTTACTATAGTGGAGCCTCCACCACCCCATTAAAGGCAGAGATTAGACATAGATGGTTATTTTGAACTGGTAGGAATTAGTGAAGTTCCAGGTGAACCGGAACTTAGGACAAACCACGTTGATACAACCACAGTAAAGATAGAAGACTTGCATGCTGACGAGTTTGAAAGAAACTTTAATTCACCTCTTATTGACTTAAATGATCCTGTGATTGTCCAAGTTCATCCATTTAATACACCTATGATTGGTGTTCCTGTAAGAATACTTATGGCTAGTGCATGAGAGAGTCCATCTACCCCTATCTCATCTATTTCGGCTGAAGGAGTTCCACCTCCCCCGATTGGTACTCCCAGAACAAATATACTTGCTACTCCCTTAACTCCAGCTAGTCGGGTGGTTCAACCACCGGCTTCCACAAATGTAGTAGGAACTTCTGGTGGGGTGGTCACTGGGATTCCCAATGCACCTTCTTCTTCACCCTCTTTTGCATACAATGCTCAGAGTGGTCCTGTTGGATCCTCTTCATTTATCCAAGGTTTTCCATGGAATGGGGGGCACATTCCCTTGTCCACTCGATATGTAGGCCCCACACCTGTACATTTAGGGGTGCAATTTGGAAATACTAACTCTTATGGTAAAGGTTTCCAAATGCCGGTTTCGGCTCCTTTCACGAGCTCACCTTCTCCTATTTTCCAAACTCCAGTTTCAACTGGAGCAGCTCAAACCACATACACTGCACCACACATGAATAATCCACTGGCTTATGGGTGGAATCCTTTTCAAAGTAGTCCAATTACTTCGCAACCGGTAGCTGGGGGTGACCCTACCTTTACATTTGGGAACCAGGGGGCAATTCCTTCTACTTCCCAAGCTTGTACTTTTTAGGCTTCAGTTAGGCCCAAAATTCCTTTCCTAGCAACTTTAAACTTTCCATATTTGTCCAAGTTAATGAATGACCCAGTGAAACATGATGCCACTTGGCCACCTGTCCGTACCAAGTTACCCTTGGATATTCCAAAATTTGAAGGCAAAGTTGGTGATTGCCCAAGGGCTCATATCACCACCTTTCACTTTTGGTGCTCCTCCAACTCGTTGAACGATGACAGTGTTTGGTTGAGATTATTCCAAAGAACTCTGACTAGTGCCGCAACAAAGTGGTACATTGAACTACCCTCTACTGCATTTGATAGTTTTTGGGACTTAGCTAATGTGTTCCTTAACCATTTCTAACTTCCTGTCCGGTATGATGTCAGCATAGACTTATTGTTCACCTTTCGGTAGGACAAAGCCACTCACATTTCAGATCATATCCAAGAGTGGCAAAGGAGGAAGAGGCTCATTAAGGCCACTATCCCTCCCGAGTTTTTGATAGAATGGTTCCTTAAGTCCTTTATGCTGTATATATCTAAGGATGTATCCACTTTGGGAGTAGCTAATGAGGAAAAAGCTATCCTTAGGGCCCAACATATAGATTTGATATACTCTCTATTTGGGATTCTATATGAAATCATCTTTGATGCACCGCAGCCAACACATAGTGTCAAGAAACCGAAGCCTGGACCCCATGCTAATGACGTGGTTGGTTCAGTTAAATATCCCACTGTAGAGTCTTTGGAAAAAAAATCCATGAGTTGTCCATTAAACAATCTATAGAAGAGGCAACAAAGGCTTCCCCCTCATCCCAAAACAAAAATGTTTTTTCTCAATCCTCCCAAAAGGGAAATCAACATCCCGGTGGGAAAAAGAAAAAGGGGAAGAAAGGTGAGGGAAACCAAAACAAGCAAAAATCCACAAATAATGCTGATGGGGGAAAAAAAGAGAAGAAGAAGGTGAAATTCCCCTGTAAGTTGTGCCAGGAATATCACCTGACCCATCAATTCCCTCCTATAGATCAAGCTTAGAAGCTGCTCAAAAATCAACAACCGACTATCCTAAAGGATCCATTTCCCCAAGGATATAATACAACTTCAGTTTCTAATGTAGTAGGGGGCACTGCTAATGCCCCTGACCAAAATTATATCAACATGGTTCAATCCCAGACATTGCTCTAGACTAGAAACAAGAAATATGAGACAGAGGCTCCCGAGAAGGGTAAGTCTATAGGTGAAACTTCTAACCCTCTCACAATTGAAAAACCTATCGAAACTATGCCTAAGATACCAAAAGGTGTCTTGAAGAAAGCATTGCACAATCCTAATGTTAGGGATGAAACCAATTACTCTGTAGTTGAAGATTTATCCTAAACCCATTGTGCGATGTCAGCTTTCGAGGTGCTACAGAGTTGTCTTGCCTAGCGAGATTCACTCTTAGCATCCTTAGGTAGTATGGATTCATCGAGCCTTATGGCGAAGTTTAATTTGTTTGATGTCAAAATTCACTTGCCGTATCATGTGGCTTTGTCAATAGATGTCATCCATGGTGGAAAAACCATTGGAAGGCTATTTGTTGACGAAGGTGCTTCCACATGTGTCATGTCCTTGTCTTGCTGGATCGCTCTCATATCTACAGATCTAGTTCCATCAAACACCCTACTTACTGCTTTCAACGGAAGGTCATTTCGTCCACAAGGTATCCTACCAGCTTTTGAGATTAAGTTGGAAGGGAAGGCAGTGTCTGTTGAAGTAGAGGTAAGTTATGCTCCATTGGATTATAACTTGCTTCTGGGGAGAAGTTGGACTTATGCTACATGTGCCATTTCCTCGACCTTTCTTCGAGTGGTAATGTTTCCACATGAAGGGAAGTTGGTTACTGTAGACCAACTCAGTTTCCCTTGGAAGGGACACATGGAAACTAATGAGTCCACCATTTTGTTGGTTGATCAGGTCAAACTTGCTTTAGAGAGCTTAGGGGCTGGAATGTATTCATTGTTAATGGGAACATTCGATATCCTAGCCCTGATTAATTACTTAGGTTCTACTAGTGTAGGGAATTCTATCGCAATGGTTGTCGATAGAATAGATCCTTGGGTTCTTCCTTCTCGTTACGAACCTGAAGTGCCCTTATCGGTAGTGGAAGTAACTTATCAAGCTATCATTAACACCACTGTTGATCCCATTTCAGTTCCTCCTACAGTCTCAGAGGAGCCAGAAGAAGCCTATCTATTTGCTTTGGCATATAAATCTTTGTATACTGACGATTGCTTAGACATGGTTTTGCCTTTGGACGAAGCCATTTTGGAAGCTATGAGAGGGAAAGATAATATTTGAGAAGATATTAATCATAGATCCTATTTTCTTCCAGAGTTAAGTAGTATTGAAAATCAATAGTTCCATGTGAGACTGGTAGGTGATGCTGATATACCAATCAATCCCTTACCAAGGGAGGGAATCTTTCCCAAGGGGAACATAGAAAACATTTTTGTTACTATCCCTATAAACATCTCTGTGAACCCCAATGTTATGGAAAATGTATATATTGGTGCAAACTGCTCTCTGAAGGAGATTTCTATCTATACGGCCTTATTTAACGAGTTCTGCGACGTGTTTTCCTGGTCATATGAGGAGATTCCAGGCATAGATCTGTTGCTAGTCGAACATGAAATCTGAACCTATCTTGATGACAAACCAGTTCGACAAAAACTTAGACCTGTCAATCCGCGTAAAGCGATAGCCATTAAGGCTGAAGTTGAAAAGCTGCTGAAAGCTGGTTTTATTTACCCAATAGCTTTGACTGAATGTGTATCCAATCCTGTTCCTGTCGATACAAATCAAGGGACGATACAGATATGTATTGAATTTCACAATTTAAACAAAGCTTGTCCTAAGGATAACTACCCCACACCATTCATAAATGAAATCATTCATGCTTGTGCGGGGAGTGAGGTTTTTTCGTTTATGGATGGTTTCTCTAGGTATAATCAGATTCAAATCAAGCCAAAAGACCAACATAAAATGGCTTTCATCTGTCCTTGGGGTACATTTGCATACAAGAAAATTCCTTTTGGATTGTAAAATGTGGGGGCTACCTTTCAGCGGGCAATGGATTTTTCCTATCATGACATCAAGTCTATTGTTGAACCCTACCTTGATGATATATTGACACATTCTCATAAGAGAATTGATCATCCAGATCACTTGCATTTAATTTTTAAATTATGCAGGCATTACAAAATACGCTTGAATCCCCACAAGTGTGTTTTCTGTGTTAAGTCAGGTAGGCTGCTTGGGTTCATAGTTTCTAACAAATGTATTCAGGTGGATCCTTTCAAAGTTGAGGCCATTGTAAATCTACCTCCTCCTCATTCCATCAAGAAACTTTAGAGCCTGCAAGGAAAGTCTAACTTTTGTTCGACATTTTATCATGAATTATGCCAAGATCACCAAAGGTTTCATGTAACTATTGAAGCAGGACACCCCATTTGTATGGGATGAAACCACACAACTTGCATTTGAGGCATTAAAGAAAGCTTTGTTGTCGGCATCTTTATTGCGTCCGCCAGATTACTCTTGTGATTTTATATTGTATCTGCCTGCATCTGAGTCGACCATTTGGGTAGTGCTAGTCTAGGAAGATGATAAGCTCCAAGAGCATGTCATCTATTATCTTAGCCGTGCTTTAGCTAGCCATGAACTTAGGAACTCCCATGTTGAAAAGTTGGCTTTAGCAGCTGTGTATGTTGTTCAGAGGTTACGTCACTACATATTACTAAGGACTACAATAGTAGTGGTGGATGTCAATCCTTTCCAATATGTCTTGTCATGACACATAGGTGGAGGAAAATTCAACAAATGGATAGTCATTCTCCAGGATTTTGACTTGGATTGAAAAAATACTTGGTTTTTGCAGAGCTTATTGCAGAATTTCCAGTAGAAGAAGATGTAGCAATTGAAGAAGACTCATTCCTAGATGAGCACATTTTTCTGATTTCCACCTCTGACTCTTGGTATGGAGATATACTTGTTTATCTCCAGACTCTGAAGTGTCCTGCAACATTTTCGCAGGAAGAACGAAGCAAATTATGCTTACATGTGAAAAAATACCTCATCATCGGGGATACTTTATACCATAGAGGGGTAGACTCTATTTTGTGTCAGTTCCTCACCCACAAGGAGGCTGAGATTGTCCTAAATGATGCCCATAGCAGAGCGTATGGGGGTCATTTATCTGGGTTAGCAACAACCCAAAAAATTTTACTTGCTGGTTATTTCTGGTCCATGACCTTTAAAAATTGTGTGGAATCCATGAAGTGTTGTCTTCCTTGTCATCTTTACACCAGAAAGATGCGGTTGCATCCTGCTCCATTATTTCCTGTTATCGCAGTGGGCCCCTTCATCAAGTGGGGGACAGGTTACGTGACATGCAACCTAGTTTCGGCTGGGGGGAACAAATACATTATTGTCGCTATGGATTTCTTTACAAAGTGGGAAGAGGAAATTCCCACCTATAAGGCTAACGGAGAAACTATAGATTTTTTCGTTTTCAACCATATTATCGCGTGTTTCGGTATTCCTAAAGAGATTGTCACTGAACATGGCAGTCATTTCCAAAACAACATGATGACCGAATTGGCTACTATGCTAGGGTTTAAACAATAACATTTGTATTCTTTCTACCCACAAGCGAATGGTCAAGTCAAGGAAGTCAATAAGACCTTGAAGAATATTCTCAAGCGTACCATTAATGCAACCTAGTCAAATTGGAAGATCATGTTGTATCCTGCGCTTTGGGCTTATCTAACTAATGTGAAAACTGCCATGGGTTTCTCACCTTTCCAACTCGTTCACGAGGTGGAAGCAGTAACTCCGGTTGAATGTGAAATCCCATAATTAAAAAATTTCATTCATGTGTTACTTGATACGATTGAGCTAGAAGAAAGATTGTTACAATTAGAACATCTAGATGAACGACGTAGAGATGCGTTGACAGCAAACGAAAATCATAAAAATAGGGTTAAAAATCAATATGATAAATCCGTCAAACCTTAGGATTTTTTCTGAAGGGGAGCTTGTCTTGCTATGGGACTAGGACAAAGAACCCCTGGGGGCAGAGAAATTTAGGTCTATGTGGTTAGGACCCTATGTTGTGTTGAAAGTTTTGAACAAGGGAGAATATGATTAACTTATTTCGAAGGGAATAAGCTGCCGGAGCCTAGAAATGGGCTCTACTTGAAAAAGTACTATGCTTAGGATTAGCACTTTTTCTTGTATTTTTATTTGTATGTAACTTTATGTACAATAGTTAACCGATTTGTGTTCTTATGTCATATGTTGGTTGTTACATATGTCTTCCGAGTGGTTCGTGTTTTTTGTAGATGGCTCTAGTCGTCACACTTGCAACCTGGCTTCAGTTGCATGGGTCATTTCCTCACCCTTAGGATAGCTAGTTTCCCCTGGAGGAACTTGCCTAGGTCTTGCTACCAATAATGTGGCTGAATACAAGGCCTTCGTTGAGATTTTATGGGATGTTGTGTCACGTGGCATCACTCAGTTGGAAGTCAGACTTGAATCTCAACTGGTGGTCTCCCAGCTCAATCGAGCTTATCATGTGTGAAACCCTACTTTATTACGTCATTTTTTGCAAGTTAGGTTATTGGAAAGAAAATTTGATTTTATCACATTTAATCATATTCCAAGAAATCAAACTTCATTAACTGATGCATATGCGAATTATATCTTAGATTGGCACTTAACACACATTCCATAAAAATACACAACAGATACATTGTAAAAAATAGGTAAATAGACCGAGAATATATATGTGAATATCTGTCCATATAGATAGGTCATTAGAGGAAATTTGGGGTCTAAAATGGGCCTTATAAGAAAACACACCGAAAATAAGTTTTGTGAGTTGGAATTAAGGAACCAATAGAATTTCAATAAAATGAGTCAACCATAATGGTTGAATTGACATATTTGTCATAAAAGAAAACTACTTTTTTTGTTCGTATTTTTGACATATCTCCCCATGTTTTTACTCAAATTCCAAGAGGGAGAGCTCATTGGATGTAAAATTGAATTTTGCATCCAGTGAGCTCTCCCGCTTGGAATTTGAGTAAAAACACAGGGAGATATGTCAAAAATACAAACAGAAAAAGTAGTTTTTTCATTCTTCCTCCAAAATTAATAACTATTATTTTATTATTTTCACTATTATTTTATTATTTTCCTTAGGAGGCCCATTTTATACCTCAAATTTCCTCTAATGCGAGTTCTTGATCCTCAGATCCATTCATAGCTGTATAAATATACAAAAATGGATCGCAATCCATAAAGTGCCCCTAGACCTAATCTTGAGCACCCTGACCACCTTGGTCACCCTGGTCATCCTGGTCACCATGATCTGGAGCCTCTTCTACTTCTTCAGCTACAGCAGCCTCCGCGGACTCTATGTAGACAAGTACAACCTTGGATACCCTTCTCATAAGGCATATCTAGGTGGGTGGAATCCCCATAACAAGTTCCTGCATAATGGCAGGGATCTGCTCAATGTGTAGAGTAGGGACTTTTTGGGTAAGCCTAGCTAGCTTTCCCTCAAGTACCCTAATCAAACCCTAATCCTCCCCTGCCACCCGTCGTACATACATCCGAGGATTCCCATCAAGGAGGACTAGTCCAATATCTTCATTTTAAACATTAAATGGATTAAAAACTCTTATACATATGTATATATCTTTATGATAAAAAAATGATAAAAATTTAAAAACTTGAAAAACTAAAATACCTAATGCTTCCCATACTCCTCTAGGAGGGAGGACAAGGTCATTATCACCTCGAAAGTCCAATCCATCATATGGAAACTGCTCCAGTGCTAGTAGCTTCCATCCCCACCATAGGTATAAGTCATTGTCATAGACACTCTGAACCGAGCCACCACCGCCTTGGTGAAGGAAAATTTCTCCCCACCTACTCAGTCTAGACTGACGGGGAGAGAAGGTTGGAAGTGGTACTGCAGGGCTGGTGGTGGACATTCTCTCACACTAGAATATCCAAAATTATTTTGTCGACCTCTCTTACAGTCAGAGAGTTGTTTTTTCATTATCGAGATTACTCCTGAGTACCAGTCAAACACAACTCCCTATAGGCACTCTACAACAATTCTCATTTGGTTTCGAGTAGCAAGATGGAGTGATGATGATCCTGCAACCCTCACTATTGTTCTTACCAGCACCTGCAATGGGAACTTATTAATATGTGCAATAGGGATGCAAGATCCCTTTTTTAGACTATCGGGCATGCAGTAAGTGTTGATGCAATCCTAAACACTCATAGGGTCATTGCCCTTGCTGGTACCCTCAAGGTAATAGGTGATCCCTGTTGAGACAAACCCATAATGAAGTATATGTCTTCCAGGCCCCAAGGTCATGATCCTAGTATCCAATCAAGAACTCTAGCAAACGGACATTGACCCGCATAGGTGAGGTACAAAAGAACTTCAATAACCCACTTTGCCGCAAATCTCACACAGTGGGGGAATTTTGGAGTGCATCTTGTTCCATATATTCATGTTCCTATTCCCTCCAATCCAATACCATGTTTTATCCTTCCCATGAAATGATTATCAAACATTAAAATTCATCAAAACAATTTGATTTTGGCCCTTTTCTTTCCTATGTCATGCAGTACATGCGACTGTCTTGTAGATAGGTCGCGTGTGACACGTGGATTACCTTCGGTCAAGTCACGTGTAAAATGCATGTACGTGATTGTGTAAGTTTCCTACTCATGTGTACAACGCGACCCCCTTAAGATAGGCTTAAACTATCAAATTTTGCATAAAATTGAAAATGTAAACGGTTAAAATGGAAGAGAATGAAGAGCTGGCTTACCTGTCACTTACGGATTCAAAAATCGTCCACTGGTTTGTCCACATCGAGCGATTGAAGTCAGAGGTAAACATTTCCTATATTGGGTAAAAATATGAAATGGTGTTTTTTATTTCTATTTTTGGACTATTTATAGAAATAATTTCAAATTATGGGATTTTAACCTATATTTTCCAAATTTTATTATAAATCAAACTAATGCCATGTCATGTTTTCCTAATGCAACAGGTCCAAAGTCACTTAAAGTGGTTATTCACTCATATAGGATAGGATTTTGGTCATTTATATGCATTTTTGCATCTATACCTAATCCGTTTTAACCCTAGGATCACTACTTTGACCACGAACTATGGTGTTTAACCATTATTACCTTGTCTATACCATTGTTCTTCCGTGGATAGGGCCTTTCATTTCATGAGTACCCTAGATTTAGAACACATTGATTGTCTTTTGGTACTCATGCCACATTTGTCGTAGGTTTAGGGGAGCCTTCTTAGCTATTTTTCACGCCAAATTGAGCCTCATTTTGGTCTCTTTTTACAAGCTATCCCCTTAATAAGGATCCCCACCCATATGGAGTTTCTTTAGGCCCAGGTCTAACTCCTCAAAATAGACTTGACTACCGAGTAAACTTGTCCATTTAGGCTCATTAAGAATATGTGAATGGGCGTCCACATTGGTGGTAGGTTACCACTTTCTCAGACCATGTGGAATAATACGAGAAATGATCGCTCTCTTTTCTACGGAATTGTGAAGAGTTCTCGCAGGTATAGGTTTATCAATTTTCTAGACCTGAGGAACTAAATTTATGGAAAAGGATCACCTGGTATGAACTTAGTTTTCTCTTTTTTGTTCTCTAGACCTAAACATGAAAAATATTTTGAGTGTACTTTATGCCTTTGTCATGCACATTAAACACCAAAGAACAAAGCATTGAGTTTACTATTGTAAGCTCCATTCCTCATAACCAAATGGATCTTTCTGAGTGGTCTTGCTTTCCTTCACACTCGTAAAACTCAATCTATAAGCTGCTTTTGAAGGAGAGTTGGGTAGGTGTTAATTTAACCATTTTCAGACCTACCTGAATAAGTATGAAAAAGGTGCGCCTTACTTCTTCGGAAGATAAGAGAGTTCTTCTGTGGTATGTTTTATACTTTTCCGACCTTAGGAGATTAAGTTGGATGAAAAAGGACCCCCCTTGGAGTCTTCTTCAGAGTTTTTGGACTGTCTAAACATGAAAACACCAACGAGCATGTACTAGTTGGGTATCGTAAAATCCACGAATCAGTGACATTATCAAGCATTATTCTCTCCCCTCTTCAAGCTTGTCAAAAATGAAGAGATATCTGAGTTGAATTTCCTGGACTTGTTAAAATTTAACAGGAAAGATAAGGAAGAATTATTCTTTTTGGGTTACAGATGGTGGCAGCATGTCCTCCTTGAACATAGAACTATCTAAAATTTCTGATACTCATGTCTCAGCATACACTTTCAGCTCGTCTATTACTTCGAGTCTCTTACTCCTCCACTTGTCCTTTATACTTGGGGAATCTGATCATGTCTCCTACATGACAAATAAGTTTAGTTGTCCTATCTGCAAAGTTAAAAGCTACCTTGGGTCACCTATGTGTCGTGCTAACTATTCAAGGATCTATACCTGCATTTGATTATTATCCTAATTCCATCATCATCCTATCTGAGTATTACTTGTGTCTACCTTCTCTTATCCAGTTCCTAGTCACTCTTGTGATTCGTTGGAGGATCTATTGCCTTCCTCATCACAACATGGTTTCTCATCAACACTTCCTGAAGACGACGACCTATAATTTTGACAATGGTACCTTAGGATTCACTATCATCATTAGTGAACGCCTTTGATTCAGTTGTTAGTTTCACCTATTGATTGACAATCTGTTGAATCCTTTCCATGTTTGACTTCAGCACATCTATATATTCACATGGCTTGGATTGTATTGGTTCCTTTGGATTTTGATGAAGACCTTAGGTTCACATCTATAACCTAAGTTGCGTAATATCATGTTGTGTTCACCTACACAGCTTCTAGATTTTGAAGACTCATCATTGTATATTGTGGCTTCAATCCACCTTTGTAATATACGTGGTCTTGTACCTGTATCATATGATGTAATCAAATATTGTAAAGGAGCTAGTGTTCCAGTATATTGAACATGGAATACTCAAATATGATTTTGTATATGACATTAATATGTATTTGTTTCAGGTACTTCCTCTGCTGCCTTGGACTTCTAAGTTCTCCAAGATAAATATTGTAATGTATTTCAGCCATCGCTTCCCTCTGAACTCACACATTAGGGGGCATCTGTTATCAGCCAAAATGGCACTTCTCCGTCTGAGTGCTGACATTCGTCACGTCGGTACATAAAACGAAAATTAGGATTGAAGTAGCCAAAACACTATAGATGTGCATGACATTTGATGCATTATCTTCAGACCAGCCTTATATATTTGTATTCTGAGTTTTGGGTTGCACACATGACTATGTGCATTGCAACTCGTGTGCCATACTCGACTATGTGCATTGTAACCCACGTGTACCTTGCGTACATGAGTTCCCTTTGAGAAACCTCCGTGTGATATGCACCTTGCCTATATCAATACTCATGTGTACCTTAATTCGACATTAAAAAATATAAATCATGATTAGATGAGATTAGTTGGGCCTTAATCCATAACTTTCCCAACTGTCTCAACCATCCTAACCTTCGAAACCTTTCTATTTCCCAATGTATAAGTAGAATCCTTGGGATGGGGCTAATCAATCAATTCTGGAAGAGAAAAGTTATGCTGGTGGTATACCTTTAGAGTCTTGGAGTAGCATAACTCAGAGTCCTCAGTTCCAGAGGAGTCCTTGTGTCAGAAGCTGGGTTGTATTCTTCCCTATTCACTTTTTGTTAATAAAGATAATTGTTCTTCCAATCTTGTATTGTGCTTATCTCATGCATATTGGTTTAATGAATATGTTCAATTATATTATTAATATGTTTTTCATCTAACCTTTGATGTATATATGTATGAGATATTGCTTGAATAATTGGCTCTTTATAGGTGAAGAGAAGCATCCCTAGAAGCTTTGGAGAAGATTGGAGTGAGAGAATACCATGCTTGGATCAACCGTCATAAACTAGGTAAACCAAGATCTCTTTCTATTCTCATTCCATTTTCTGTAAAAGCTGATTGTATGCAAGTCTAATAGTAATTTGGTAACCCTAGACCCTAGGTTACAAGGGTGTATTGTCCTATACAATAGGTCCTTATTTCTATTATTCTATAGGTTTATTCTTGCACCCCTGGAAAGAGAAATTATACCCTGAATGGGAGGATATGAGAGTGGCCCCAGTATTGATCAAGTTGTATTCTCTTCCTAGTGAATATTGGGATCTGGAAATACTGGAAGACCTAGGAAAATGATTAGGGAAATTTATCAAGATCTCTGAGGAAAAAAAGATCCAGCGTTACAATGACTATGCTTGGATCTGCACTTATATGGACCTATCTAAGGAATTTCTAGAAACAAATAGGTTGACATGGGAAGATGAGGACTGGATGCAAACCCTAGACTATGAACAAATCTTTTTCCATTGTCATAGATGTCATGAATATGGTCACCTGTTCAAGTAATTCCCAATGAATGAACCTAAAATGAAGTCGGGGAAGGAAGGAGACCGTGCAAATCAGGGGTTTACAAAAGTCTCATCCCGGAAGGGAGGAAGCCGTAAACCAGAAAATCAAGAAGTACATAAGAAAATTGCTACCTCAAATACTTTTGAGGTATTGGAAAATCAAGAGGAAGGGATCTTGGAAAAAATGAGAACAACGAATTCTATACCTAATCCAGGGGATGGGGAGCCTGATTAGAACCCTGTAAAGGATTCGAATATTGGAGATACTAAAATAGATGAAGGTATGTGGAAGGAATCTGAGGAGGAGGCAAAAGATATGGATCTAGGGGAACTGGATCTAGAAGGGATTGAAAAATACTACACACAGAAAGGAAAAGGGTATGTCCCCGAGGAACAAGTCAGCCTCCTCAAGGAAGCTATTTTGAAGGAAATATCCTCTAATATGTTGGGTACTAGCTCGGGTGCTCATAAAGAGACAAAAAATAAATATGAGGAGTAGGGGAAGAAGACATGCCGAAAAACAAACAAAAAAAGGGTTGTGGAACTAGGTAGGAGGTTGGTTGAGTCGGGATAATACCCGATAATCAAATATTCCCTAGGGTTGTAAGATTCCCTATTGAAGCTCCTTTCCTAGAACGTTAGAGGCTTAAATAGCCCAAGAAAAATCAAAATTCTAAGTAAAAAGATTAAGAAGAAAAACCCGACTATTGTCTTCTTGAAAGAAACAAAGTGTCTAGCAGATCAAATCCAGGAGCTTAAGGGAATAATATGGGAAAGATGTGAAGGTATGGTGATAGAATCAAGAGGGTTTTCTGGGGGCCTAGGTATCCTTTGCGACCCATCTCGGGTTATCCTGAGTAGGTTTCATGGGACTGGGTTCTCTCTCACAACAAAATTTAGGGTTGTGGGTTTCCCCATCTAGGGGATGATGACGAATGTGTATGGTTCTCAAGGGGAAGGGGAAAATTGTGTTTTCCTTGGATCTCTTAGGTGTTTGAGGGATAGCTCTCCCAATTCCCACTAGGTGGTGGGAGGTGACTTTAATCTTATCACTTCCTTGGAGGGAAAAAAGGGAGGGAAACGTAGATTGGAGGAGTGTGATATTTTCAGGGAAACCATAGAGGACCTTGTTCTAGTGTACATTATTCTAGGGGAAGGTTGGCTCACTTGGAATAATAAGAGATCAGGGGATCAACACAAATCATCCAGATTGGATTGATTTTTAGTCACATAATCAATAATAGAATTGGGCAGTGGGATCCATAGTGAAATGCTTTCAGGGATGGGGTCAGACCACTAGCCAATCGAAATTATGTGGAGTGGGTTGGGGTCCCAATTTAAGAATTTGTTCTGTTTTGAAAAATTTTGGTTGGATAATCTAGACTTCGAAGAAAAAATCAAATAATGGTGGGGAGAATCGTGGGAAGGTCAGAAGCATAATATGTACAACTTCCAACAAAATCTAATGGGTCTGAAAGCTAAGATAAAAAAGTGGAACAGAGAGGAGTTTGGGAATATCTTCTTAGAGAAGAAACAACTGGAATCCCGTCTCTAGGAGATCCAAGTTATTGGGACAAATGAAGGATATTCTCTGGCCCTGAAAGAGGAGGATCTAATTCTAGAAGCTAAGCTAGAAGAAAGGGAGAAATAGGAGGATATTTTGTGGCACCAAAAGTCTAGAATTCAATGGATTAAACTAGGAGAGAAAAACACAATTTTTTTTCACCATCCAGTCATCCAGAATAGATTTCAAAACAAGATATTTGTGATAAAAAATTCAAGGGGGGAAAGGGTGAAGATGAGGGAAGATATTGAAGCAAGCTTAAAATCCCACTTCTAGAATATTTTAAAATACCCTAGGATGGACCGTTTGGATGATATAGAAGCTATCACCATAGTCATGCCACCTCTGGTATCAAATGAACAAAATTAGATACTGATAAAATCCACCACTCTAAAGGAGGCGAAGGAAGTTGTTTTTCAAATGAAGGAAGGGACCTCCCCAGGCCCGAATGGTTTTAGAATCATTTTTTCCATCACTTCTGGGAGATGGTCAAGATGGATGTTTGGAGAATAGTGGAGGACTCCAGGATTTTTGGATGAATTCTTTCAGCATTAATTGCCACCTTTCTAACCTTCATTCCCAAGTGAGAAGGAGCATATACCTTGAAAAAATTTTGGCCTATAATTCTATGCAATGTCATGTAGAAAAGTATCACTAAATGCATAGATAATCGACTGAATCCTATTCTTCTAGCTCTTATATCGCTGGAGCAGTCAGGTTTTGTGGAAGGAAGACAGATTTCAGATGGGATCATTGTAGTACACAGAATTTTGCATTCTCTAAAAATAAAAATAAAAATCCCAGGTATGATGGTCAAATTGGATATTGCAAAATCTTATGACAAATTAAATTGGAAATTTATTAGGAAAATGCTTGCAACTTTTGGTTTTAGTGGGAACCGGATTAACTAGGTTATGAATCTGGTTTCTTTGGCTTTTTTCTCTATCCTTGTGAATGGGGTACCCTCAAGAGTCATAAAACCCTCAAGAGGCCTTAGATATGGGGATCCACTATCCTTGTTTCTTTTCATTCTCATGGTTGAAGGGTTGGGGCGATCTATTGCGGCCCTAAGAGAAAGCAATACCATAAGAGGATTAAGGGATACCACAAGAGGGGAGAAACAAACCCACCAACAATTTGTTCATGACACTATGCTAATGGGGCATCCCTCCATTCAGGAGGCTAGCAGTTTTAAACAGTGTTTGGAACTTTTTGGCAGAACTTTGGGTTTATAGGTGAATGAACAAAAGTCACAATTTTTCTTCTTTAATACCCCCAAGATTAATCGCCATAATATATGTGGAATCCTAGGGTTTAAGGAAATCTCCCTTCCGTCCAAATACCTCGGCACTCCTACGAAACCTCCTGATGAATGGGTTAGTAACAAGGTTTTCCCATGTCAGATTCAAAGGCAAAAAGTGGTGGATAGATTGGAAAACCTAGGATATGACACGCGCAGGACCGTAAGAGTGGTGGATTGGGAAATGATCCCTAATTTGATGGAGGGAGACAGGTGTATGGTTCTTGTAGAACGAGATATGGAAAATATCTAGGTGGCTTCCAGGATGAGACACCCTGCATGTGGAAGATCATGCGAGAACGTGGTTTCGTGTGGTGAAGATGGCTTACCTTAGGTGATGACTAGGATCCTCCTTAATAACATTCATTATGTCCCTAATAATCTGCTCAGATGATGGTTTGAGGTACGAAGCAACATGAAGACTGTAAGTGGTAATGTTAAATGTTGGAATGGAAATATTCGTTCAAGGACACTGGATGGAAAAGGAATCATAATAGTGTGATGTGTGAAAATGATGACTAATGTAATGAAGTTTCTATTTAGTTGGAAGTAGGGTGGAGGAGTGAGATATATGAGGTTGTTGTTTGGCCTCCCTTATGTTTCCTGTGTAAAAGTTTGGATTCTTCTTAATTGTGTTGGTGTGATTAAAATGGAAGGTAGTAAGAGTCAAGGAAAAGGATTTCTGATTAGCAGGAGGTTCCAGAGCGGGTCTCTAGGGATCAAAAACATACTCTCTGGGAATCTTGTATTTATGAATTAGAATTGTCAATTGATATTCAGAACCACATAGCTGAAATAAAGAAGAATATTTGGTAGGAACTGGTTCGTCAAAAAATGCGCGAGGAATGTAAAAAGGTTGAGGAATGGATCCTTGAACTAGGACAGACGGTTGGACATGTGAGCCAGTATGAGAAGATGGTAGCGGTTTATTAGCTAATGAATAATTTGGTTGGTCGTGCTGCTTGGGACAGAGAGAATGCAGAAGTGGTAGATAATGTTTAAGATCAATGGAGGCTCTCCATCTTGGTGGCCATCTAATGTGTGGAATTGAAAATGGATTTCCTCATCTCGCACCTGGGATTTTAGTTCTTGCCTTCCCCTCCCTCTTGAGAGCCAAATCTGGATTTGATTGGTGCCAACCATGGTGGTGGGAAATACTTTTCCTATATTTTGCTATAAGTCAGCTAGTGGTGTAACCAGGAATATTTCACCTTCTGTAGACAGAAGTTGTTCCTTTGGTTTGAATGGTTCAGATCCAGAACAAATCAGTGAACGACAAAGGATGAAGACCCTCCCTGGATGACATAGACACCTGGAATGCTGCTTCGATAGTGAACCTGTGTACCTGCAACCATATCAAACATGCAAACACATCAAAGCTACCATAAAATCATCTACTTATCCATGCTAGTGACTAAGGAATCTAACAACATGTACATGCAAAATCAAAACAACAGTCATGTGGGACAGAAATCGGCTTTGCATTAAGATGTATGGAGAAGTTTACAACCAATTAAGGCTTAGTGTTGACATGCATCTCCATGAGACCAACACTTCATCCCCATAAGCTCCAACTTTGCTTTCTATGCTCTCCAATGGCTTGGGCCAAGTAATCAATCCAACAGCATAACAATACCTCTATAGTTCTCCCCCTCAACCATAGACATGAGCTTGTATTTATAATGCTCAATGGATAGGGATAGTTGAGAGATTTGTGGGTGAGGTGGCCTCTAAGATCCTATGATGGGGGATCTCGAGCTCAACTGACCCACTATGATAGGAATAAGGGAGGACACAAGGCTCATGATCTAGAAGCCTCGAGAAAATTCTATTTTTCCCATTTTAACCAGGGTACCGCTTTTCTCCTCTTATGACAGAGTGGTTTAGATAGGACAAAAGGCCACAGGTGGTGGCACCACTTATGGAAAACATGATACAGGCGGTGTGAGCAAGGTACCACTCATGGTTTGTAGGGAAAGCACAGTGCTGAGTATTTTCATGTAAGATTGACAAACAACATGGGGTTTCCACTCTAAATGTTGGGATTAAGGGAAAACATGTAAGTTAAAGGTCTTATCACATGGTGGTGATAGGATTTGGGTATAACAGAATGCTCCCCAAAGCATGAGTCTTAGAGGGATACGATAAACGAGAGCTTTGAGAGAACAAGTTGTCACTTCGAGGTGAAAATGTCATCTCGATCGGAGCATGTCATCCAGTAGGCATCTATAGTACATCAATATTTTTGACTCATAGACACAAGTAACCAACTCATGGCTGTAGACCAATACAAGGCAGATCCATGGGAGGAATAAACAAGCATGGCTACTAGAATACAGTGTAGATCCATGTGATAGAGGACTCAAACTTGGACATATCTACTAGACAGACAATGTAGATCTATGTCATAGAGATGCAAATTTGAGCATAGCCATGACCATACAAACGTGGATCCATCTAGATATACAAAACTCCATCGCAACCTGGGGAAAGTAATGAGCACTAAACAAATACCCAGGGTCTTTGTCTCGTCTTCCATAAAGTGCGATTCTATCAATGTGATTACAATGATCTGAAGTGGAACATGGTAGAAACCACTTGATTACTGGTCAATGATGTGAACCGTTAACAAGTGCGAGGGAGATCACCATTGATGTCAAAGATTCCCAAGGTACCCTAATACAATCTACTGTGTGCGAATAGATGTCCTGATGTTGAACAACTAGTCGATTCTATCGATCAAAGGTCAATGATGTGAACCTATGTCGAGAGTGAGAGAATCTGTCCCTAAGGCATACAGACCTCAAGGTACTAAGTTTTTTGTTTCTAAGACTATTTCCCGGATGATGAACTGATGTCAATGGGAATAGTCTCATCAAAGGAGGGCCATGATGAGTCCCACATCGACGACACGAAACTTGGAACACAGTTCTAGAATGATGTGAATGTAGTAACCACAAGACTGACTCAAAAGTACTGACACAGAGACTATTTTGATTGCATAGGTAAACTTCTTAAACTTCCCTTTGAACATCAGGCAGCATGACACAAGACTTGGCAGCATGACTAAACAGGTAGACTCATGATACAACAGTGGACAATGCATTATTTTGAAAGACTCAAAGGAGTGAAATGACTCATGAAAGTGGATCATCACAGAGATTAGCTGAATACCCAATTGACTGAAATGATATGCAGATAAGGTCCATGTTCAAAGGTAACGACAAACTGCTTCCATTTATTTGAAAAATGATTCCCTTCCCATTTCCCTCATCATGATTGATGAGTTCCTCTTTTTGATTTTACAAGTTCAAAGAGGGTAACAAACACTCAGTATAACTCATCCGAAGACAAGTCCAAACTCATATGTTTTATGAACCTGAGAGAGGAGGGTTTCATTCACAAAAATGGGTCTCTCAATGTTTAATTTAACGAGTTCAATGAAAGAAAAATTGGTAATATTCATGTTTAGAGAGTCTGAACGACCACGAAAGAAGACTCCAAAGGGTGCTTTTTTGTATGATTTAGTCCCTAAGGCCCGGAAAAGTGTAAAATCATACCTTAGAGAACTCTTCCAGTCATGATTGGCTAGAGTGTTCCTTTTTTGTAAATATTCCACCCGAACCAAAAAAGAGATAACCTACCATTGGAGAGATGACTCTTCAAATATTTTAACAAGCGTGAAGAAGACAAGATCACTCAACTATATTTTCACATTTTAAGAGTCCGAAAAGAGCTTAAAGAGGACTCTATTAGAATTTTTCATGTTTGAATCCATAGCATGAAAAAGTAATAAACTATGCTCAAACCAAATTTCATGTTTTAACCAGAGCATGAAAAATGAAAAGTAAGCTCAACACCATCTTACTGTTTTTAACGAGCTCGAAGCTCAGTTGAAAGAATGCTCGAATATTAGTTTCATTTTTATGCAAGCTCAAAACCAATGGGTAAACTATGCTTGAAAAAATCCCATTAACATGATATACAGAGGTTGAAATCTTGCCCCTAGCATTATTGCTAGCGAAGCTTACCCCTAGCATGGTTGCTAGCGGCTCAACATGCCCCCAAGACTCATTTCATTTGACGATTCTTCTTCCATACCCAACCTAAAAAACCTAGTTACTAATGTAAAAATTTTCACCAGGGGGGTAGGAAGAATGAGAATCAGGCAGGTGAAAAGAAGGTTCAAGTTCTAACACTAAAGTGAAGACTCGACTCAAGGGAAGGGGATCTGTTTCATTTTTACACAAGCTTGAAACAGAAGGTAACTATGCTTGGAACATGGTTTCATTTTTATGCAAGATTGAAACCAAAAGTTAAACTATGCTTAAGGAAACCTACTTCATTTTTTAACGAGCTTGAAATAGAAAATGAACTATGCTCATGAATGATTTTGTTTTTACGCAAGCTTGAAACCAAAAGGTAAACTATGCTTGAGGAGATCCATTTCATTTTTAACGAGCTTGACATAGAATGGGAACTATGCTCACATGCATCTGTTTCATTTTTTAATGAGCTTGACACAGAATGAGAACTATGCTTGCCACATGGTTTCATTTTTATGCAAGCTTGAAACCAAAAGGTAAACTATGCTTAAGGAGTGGTTTTATTTTTTAATGAGCTTGAAACCAAAAGTAAAATATGCTCTCAAGGATCTGTTTCATTTTTTAACGAGCTTGACATAGAATGGGAACTATGCTCATGAATTATTTCATTTTTATGCAAGCTTGAAACCAAAAGGTAAACTATGCTTGAGGAGTTCCATTTCATTTTTTAACAAGCTTGACATAGAATGGGAACTTTGCTCAGGAACCTGCTCCTACCCAACATGATATCCAGAGGTTGGTAGGTTGTCCCCATTACCAAAAAGATAGTGACTTAGCTCCATTATGATGTCCTACTAGAGCCATGCCCCCCATTTTATCTATGATAGGAAGAAGCTAACTAGAAGAAGGGGAAGGAACCACAAGAACATGTGGCACATTCAGGGAATTCTAATTACTAGGAGTAATGTGATGGTCAGGTGTAACAAAGGAAAGTTGATCAATGGCCACAATCTTCCCATCATGGGGAAAATGCATAACTCTAAAGAGTGTGGACATAATAGCCTTCATGGCATAAACATAATCACATCCAAGGAGTATATTAAAATCTAAAGGACCTTCGACCACCATAACATCAATATAGACAGTTTTCCCTCCTAATGTAATAGGTAAATAAGGAAGGGTCCCTAAGGTGCAGTAGGTATTCTATTAAAAGCTAGTATCTGATCGATGGCTGGCACAAGCTGAGGAGAACCTAAATCTTGTTAAGTCGTTGAGGATACAATACTAACAAAAGCCCCTTCGTCAACAATAGTGCAAAGTATTTTCCTAGCAGTAACATTCACAACTATATGGAAATGAACACTTGAATGAAGATGAGAATCTGTTAGGTTATTCTAGTCAAAGGAAATAACCTCACTACTTGAAGAGGGTTCTATCGAAACAAACAAAATTTCCTCTTGTCGAGAACAATTAGAATGAAGCATAAAAACTTTGGCATGTTTCAGTTCCTTCTCTACTGGAAGAGAAGAACAAGACGAAGATTTGGTCAAAAATACTACTTTAGTCTTAACACTCTCTGATGAAATAGCGGTATTGGGTGGAAATGACACCGACTCAACCACTTTAACTTCACTCTCCAAAGGAAGAGTGGGATAAACCACAGATAAATCCAAATCGACCACTTGGTCAACTAGTGGGGGATCAAGGGATAACATACTATTAATTGTTGGAATCACCTGTTGATGATCAGTAATATTTTCCAACCAATGCGAAGCTTCATCCATTCTTGGACAAAGAAAAGTACAATGCATAGCCTTGCATATTAAACAAGGATACAAGACTTTACCCTTACGACCTTTTACCAATGGGTCACTGGTTGAGGGAGTATCGTCAACATGATGATCAGAGGTTGATGACACAGATGGTTTCGACCTTTTAGACAACTCTTCTTGTACAAAGGAGAGATCGAGACACTCCTTAATAAGGTGGTCCCACTTGCAAAGCTTACAAGGGAACTTGGGTTTTCCGAGTGTTCTCTTAGAACAAGCACCATCAAGAGCAGATAGTTGCTACTTTTTCTCTTTCTTATCCTTCTTATTTTTACCCTTCCCTTCTTTTTCTTACCCACATGACTACTAACCATAGAGCTTTGGTCAAGAAAAGAATAAGAAAGGGATGAAGCAACAACCGAAGAAGAAGGAGAGGGATTAGGTTGAGGTCGATCCTCTCCCATAGGAGAGGTGACATTTGAAACATTAGGTGTAATAGGAATTACCGGATTAAACAGCCAGACCGATAACCCTATAGTTAACCCTAGAAGATTTAGAGTGGCAATAAAGGGAGGACCAATACCTTCACTTGGAGGGAAGACAAAAGGTACACCTTGGAAAGGGACCTCTTGAGTAGTAGTCCCAGATTGGGGTGCCATCTCTAAAGTCTCTAAAAATATCCTAACTACCACGCACAAGCAAGTACTACCCAAGCTAAAAGAAACAAGAAAACATATGAAAGGAGTGGATAAGAGTTAGGAATCTCACAGGATTATCAAGACTTTACAAGCTTCACCCATAAATCCAAGACAACCAAAAGGTTAACTTAGTTGGTTTGAGGATTCCTAAAAGGGTCTCCTGTTATACACTAGGTATGTGGGAGCTCAAATCAGTAGTAGTGTTGTCTAATGCATAATCGTTCACAAGGGGCCTTCCTATATACAATTGAGTACATGAAGTACCTTTTTATATATCTCAAGGGTATGTGAAAGGCCGTTCAATATACCGATGATACATGGAAGAAGCACGCGAGTCCCGTGATGTAATGCAGACAAGTAATGACAGCTCCTACGTTTAACGATGCCTGAACACGTCTCTAACTTATCTCTCAAATTGCTAAAATTTTTAACCTAGTACTACCGTTAATTTTATCTTGTGCGTTTAGGTGGAACCATGGAGTGAAAACTTGAAATTAAAGAAGATACACACTGATCTATATGATAGTGAAAGTTTTCCTCTTCAATGAAATTCTACCTAAGAGAGGGAGAGAGATTTACTTTTCTTCCCAAAAATGCACACCCAAATGCAAATGCAATTCTACCTTTTCAAATGAAAAGTGAAATATCAATGCACCCCAAACAATCTTCAAAGAAAATAAGAAAGAGATCTAGAGAACATCAAACATAAATAAACCAAAAATGTTTCCTATCTTTTCATGCTTGAAAAAGATGCATAAAAACTTAATGGAAAGATGATTTCACTAACGTTTCCAAATAAAACTAACTCTAATGCATGCAAAGCTGAAAACATATATTTCTTCTTGATGAAAGTTAGATCTAGAATTTCAAACAATCATGCACAAAGGAGAACGAAAGATCAAGTTAAAAATTGATCATATCAAGGCAAATATTGATGGATTGACAGTAACAAAGAGCATAAAAAGTTGAAATACTTCATATCTGAATAGATTCGAAAGTTTCAAACCAAAATTCACTGAGTCAAATAGCAGATCTGACTAAAGAGAGTCGGAGATGGAGCCTGGATTCAGACAAGAGTTCAAGAACTTAGGAAGATAAGATCAACTGATATATGTATCAATCCCTAGTATGGTTGCTAGATTTGTAACCAGGAATATTTCATCTTCTGTGGATAGAAGCTATTCCTCTAGTCTAAATGGTTCATATTCAGAACAAATGAGTGAATGACAAAGGATGAAGACCCTCCCTAGATGTCATAAACACCTGGAATGCTGCTTTGATAGTGAACCTGTGTACCTGCAACCAAATCAAATATGCAAACACATCAAAGCTACCAGAACATCATCTACTTATCCATGTTAGTGACTACGGAATCTAACAACATGTACATGTGAAATCAAAACAACAGTAATGTGGGATGGAAATCAGCTTTGCATTAAGATGTATGGAGAAGTTTACAACCAATTAAGCCTTAGTGTCGACATGCATCTCCATGAGACCAACACTTCATCCCCATAAGCTCCAACTTTGCTCTCTATGCTCTCCAATGGCTTGGGCCAAGTGGTCAATCCAATAGCATAACAATACCTATATAGTTCTCCCCCTTAACCATAGACATGAGCTTGTATTTATAAGGCTGAATGGATATGGATAGTTGAGAGATTTCTGGGTGAGGTGGCCTCTAAGATCCTATAATGGGGGATCTCGAGCTCAACTAACCCACTATGATAGGGATAAGGGAGGACACGAGGCTCATGATCTAGAAGCCTCAAGAAACTTCTCTTTTTACCATTTTACCTAGGGTACCACTTTTCTCCTCTTATGATAGATCAGTTTAGATAAGAAATGCTTGTGGACAAAATGCCACAGGCGGTGGCACCACTTATGGAAAACAGGATACAGGCAGTGCGAGCAAGGTATCACTCATAGTTTGCAGGGAAAGCGTGGTTCTGAGTATTTTCATGTAAGATTGACAAACAACATGGGGTTTCCACTCTAAATGCTGGGATTAAGGGCAAACATGTAAGTCAAAGGTCTTATCACATGGTGGTGATAGGATTTGGGTATAACAAGTGGTCGGCTTGGGATGGCTCGTGTTGTTAGCCTCTTTTGTTTTTCTTTGCTTTTGGCCTCCTTAAGGTCTAGATGTAAAGGATTATGGGCCTATTTTTTTCCTCCTGTAATGTCTAAAGGTAACAATACGGGCCTGTTTTGTTTATGGGTGGTCTGGGGGATGCATGTTTGTATCTGCAGGCTCTAGGTTGGTGGTGATCGAGTCTGTGTCAGCAGTTGCGTTTTTTGTGGGAATTGGGTAAGAGAACTCTGTGTCGGTATTATGGAGGAAGGGATCTTGCTTTTCTTCCATGAGACGATGAAGGGCTCTGTAATGATGTTTTGTAAGGACTCTCAACATTTATTAATATAATGTGATGATCTTTACTTGCAAAAAAATGGCTTAATTTATATAAAATTATTTTATAAATGGTATAATTATATTATCAAAAAAATAAACGTTGTAAATATATAAAAAACAATATTAATACTATTTTAGTTATGTGAAAATGCTTATAATTAAAAATTAAATGTTAATTAAAGTTGTTGCATTTAAATATATATGGTATTTAATGTTAAGTGTTACATTAAAATGTCAAATTAAATTGTATATTGTTGTTAATAAAAACCTAGTTTATACAAATTTTGAAATATTATTATAAATAAATCTATATAATCATGCTAAAAGAAGAAGAAGAAGAAAATATAAATTTGTGTTAAGTAATAAAACTAAATCTAACCAGAAATGTTGTCAACTTGGAAATTAATAAACCAAAAGATATTCAATCATGTTGAGTCAGTACAACTTAGACGGTCTACCCTACAAAACATTGAATAGTAGATTTAGTATCGCGTGGCCTCAATATGGCCTAATGAAAATACCCCCAAAACTATTTCTCCTTGTAAAATAACCCATAACGCATGTTTTCTGAATGTTGAACTTCTTTTGTGGATAGGAGTCTTAGTAGGAGCAAGGATATTAAGGGAGTATTAGTGAGTAACAACAGAATGGGATCAAATTATTTAAGAACCTGTGTAATTCCAATAGAAACATGAATATCTAATAACCCTATTGGATATAGTACTATAGAATTACAAGATAAGACAATAATTGCCAATGAGTACTATAATATGACATAGATGAAAGGAACAACGAAAAGGAAATAAACACAAGAGAAGCAAAAGAAAGACATGTAGATATAAAGTTAGGTTGAAGTTATAGTGGACACAAGTGTTTAGGTAGTTGGTACATGGGTGATAATAGGTATGCCTAGGAAGACAATTACAATTATGGTAGTCATTGAAATTAAATACGAGTAAAGACAGAAGAAGCAATAAGTAAGTGCACCCAGTATATGAAAATGAGTAATGGAATAGGATGAAGTATTATTAATTGGAGTAATAGTTAAACAATGTGCCTATGGGTAGGTAATGGTGAATGTGAAAATTAATATAATGTAATTAATGAAGGATATTGTTCGAATTGATATCAGAGCCAGTATAATGTAAAACACTATGAAAAAGGGGTAATGAGCTTAAGTATATATGGTAAAGAGTAATGCATGAGGAACACCTATGAAGTGGATGGTATCAACAAAAAAAAAAACAAAAAACATCTAATGAATGTTTATGAAATAACAAGCATTAATGAATGAGATATGGGAGTGGGGTCGAAAGTAGAAAATAGAACCATTGTCATATTGATGGATAGGGTTATGGGAGGAAAGTAAAAATACTGGTGAAGGAAAGAAGTTAATAATACTATAATTATGGGATAAACTGATAGGGATTGTGGATGAGTAACATATAGTTAAGTAATGAAATAAAACTTGCATTATCGTCATACCTGAAATGTGCAATACACATAGGTATCAAGGAACATAATGATGAAGGAATGTGAAAAATGAAGCAAGTAAAAACAATCATGAAAAGTAAATAATAATAAAATGAATAATGTGTATGTGATGTCTAGCCATGAGATTACATGATATTAATTTTAGTACCACAAGTAAAGACACGTTCTTCTCCTTGTGGAATATTTTTAAATTTATATAGTGGAATTTACAAGTTAAGAATATTCCTTAAAATATTAAGTAAAGATAATAAATTTTTTAATAGAAGGGGTGTAAGTTGGTAAAAGGATAACTAAATCCAAGAAATCAATCAATGAGTCATAGCTATACCTTGGAACCAAAATAAAACTAAGGCGAAGAACTTAGATGTTATTGTGAATCACAATTTGGAATAGTACGATCAATATCAACAGTGGTGTAAGTGTTTTGGATAGATATGTAAATGAAAATTTAAAAGGTCGTGTGAACAACCTATCTAAAATGATAATTGTAATATAAGAACACTTTCCTTATGATAATATGAGTAAACTTAAGGGATATTGTTAAGTCCAATCAATTGATGGTCCAGGGAAAACAAATGAGCCTAGGATATTCTACTTGGGAGGACACAGATCTTATGCATCGAGAATTCCCTCACTATTTTAACCATAAATTTGGGATGAAGTTTCTCGAAGGGTGGGTGTATGTAACACCCCATAGTTTGACTAGGCCTGCTTTCCAGATAGATCTACTGCAATTTATTTGCTTATTATTTGTTGGACTCATCTAGACTCAGTAAACTGTATTTTCGGTACGTTAGACCTATAATATGTTGATGTTATGTTTATGATGTTACCATGATTATGATGACACCATGATTAGGATGATTAGTGTTTTATTATTCTCATGATGGTATTATGTTATGCGATTATGATGTTGTAGTTATCATGAGATTCCTTTTGTTCATACTCACAATGTATCTTTAATTGCCATCCTTGATGAAATGTGATATATATGATATGGTACATGACCAACCTATGATGTGATCAATTTTAATGATTTTAAGTGATCAAATGAAATGATGTTGATAATATGGATCAGTTGATGATCGAATGGAAATATTTTTTATAAATTTATGGCTGCAAAGTACTAATCCGCAGTGTTAGCACCGCTTTTGTACTAAATAACTAGAAGGGGTTGGACCTGTAAAAGGAGGAATAAGGTCTGCCTAATTTTTATATCATATGACCTTGGAGGATATTAATGAGTTTCTGGAAAAGAAGGAAAGACTTAAGTAAACAGGTTTGTGAGTCTTGACAAAAGTAGGAGCAAGTTAGCCCACAGGTCCCACTATCCGTTAGATAAAGAGGAGTAAAAGATCTATGGTCATAAACCATCTCTCTGTTTGAGTGTGCATAGAGAAATAAAATGTTTATATCAGCAGAAGAATGTGGAAAAGACATGTATTTCGACAACAGTGATCAATGGTGAGAGAAGATCAACGGGAGGAATCCATTTCTCAAATCTAAATTGCACGATGAAAAAGGATTTTTGGATTTGCGAAATCGCTTAAACACCAACAAGTTTCAAGAGCCAAGATCGAGGATGTTATAGATCAACGATAGAGGTAAATTTTGCTAATCTAAAGGGCTTGTGGAATACCATGTTTCAAATTTGTGAAATATTTTAAAAGAGAGGGCATGTTTCAATGCTGGTGATCAAGTCAAAGAAAGATTTAAGGCAGAGAATGATTCTGCTGGCTAAACGTGCACGGAAGGGATCACTTTTAAAATCGGCTTAATTGGGTAGGCCCCTTCAGCTTAAACGATGAATATGTAAGGTGGTTTTGATTGATGGATGAGATCAATTCACAATATTTGAGACACGCAGAAGAATATAGTTTGAGGTCCAGCAGAATTTTAAACGATCCAACCTTTTGGTAGCCCAGATAGGGCATGATATAGATTAACAATTGATAAGGTTTCCACCATCTCAAAGAAGGAGAAAGAAGGATTTTGGAAAATAGGTGGAAACCACAGATGGACGGTTCAGATTTAGGAAAATTTTTAGATCAAAGGAGGTGATTGAAGGGCGATATAGTGGGAATGAGACAGTGAAAATAATCGGTGATTAATATTAACGGTCCCATATTAAAAGTTTCCAGATCTACGAATAAGGATCCATTCGGTTGGAAAAGATGCCTGGTCGATAGGGGAAATAAAATATTATAAAACCAACACGTAGATTCAAACCATTTTTTTCTTGGAGCATTGGAAAGCAAGGTCTCAAACTGTGTAGAAAGCACCACCATCGACAAACCTCCAAACCAAGCCATCAACAGACCTGGTACATTCATTTCTATGCTAATTTTTTTTTCATGGTTGAAGTGGAGGATTTAGTGTTGATGTATATGTAACTTCGGAATGTATTTCACTTGTATTTCTTATATATTGTAACATGATGTTTATTCCCAGATGTACTTGAGTCATGTCATGCCCCAATGTTCCTATCGGGAATATCTATAATGTAAACAAGTCATGTCAAGTCATTGTGGGTAACCCTCCTATTGGTTAAGGGTTAAAGTCTCTGCAGTTCTGGGGCACTAGGGTTATTAGACTCTCCTAGTGAGGTCGACCCTAGTAGGGTTTAGTCAAGTCGAGAATTAGTATAAATAGAGAGTTGGCCTCTCTATTTATCGTACATCTCACACACACTCAAGTGTAACACATAGTTGAGGAAGGAGAAGACACTGGGGCTAGATAGAAATAAGGTTACTGCTGTCGGGAGATCACTTAATGTTTTGGGTTCTACTTTTGGTGCTGATTCTATCTTTGAGGAAGTTGTGGGGTTTTAACCATTTATGGTTTCCCCGAGGATAAAAATTGTGTTCATTGTCTCTTTTGTTTGATTGTTGTGCTTGTTATTCTCTCAGTTAAATATCCTAAAGTATTGCTAGCTTAATGATAAAAATCTAACATTTAGAGGTTTAGAGTCTCGAGTACTGGAATCTAGAGGAAGACCTAGAGGATAAAGAATCTGAAATATTCGATACTATCCTACCAAATGATAACGTAGAAGCTACCAAAATCAAGTTGAAAATCCTATAAGACTGGGGAATTGATATGCATAGAGTCTTTAGTTCATATTTATTTTATTTCTCTGTTGAAAAATCCCCTAATTGCCCAAAATTCGAAGAATGGTGCACCCATAACTAATCTCTGTCTGAAGGGGTAATAATGGATGCATCCGGGTCTAAAATCCTGTGTCTAGTAAACTCCCTTGTCATCCATAATACACTGCTAATCCCCGCTGATTTTTCCCAAACGTCTAAAGAATACAAAGAAGAAGACCTACTCCAATTTTTCCAAAAGTCACCAGTTCAACAAAAAGAAGATTTCTTCAAAACCTGCTCAAAACCTGAGAGTCAGTTTCTAAACCACCCTTTTCCCATTGATTACAACTTGTTCAATGAAGAAAAGCAGTCTCTAATAACCTTGGTGAGTCCGTTTTTAGGTATGGATACGAATAATTTTGTCACATAACCCTTGTTGAACCTAATATTTACCCTTATCACTAGTTAGGTAGGGTCCGAGTCCTTGAGTCAGTCCATGCAGTTTTCCCATCTTAAATTTGATGATTTTTTAGCTAAGAACATTTGTTCTCAGCTAATAAACTTCCACAAGATGAGAACTTTCAGGTTTTATTCTTTTCTGATGAGAATGTTTTTAGCATTCAATGAGGATAAACTAAAACTCCCATAAATGGTTATAACTGACGATATAAGTAAATATTATTGCAATTTTATGAATTTTCTTATATCCCCAGTGTACAATGTTTTCTTTCAAGAGAAATTGCCCAGATTCCCGCCCGAAATGAAAGAGTTATTGTAATTATCACCTGAAAGAAGAGTTGGAGATTGGTTCCTTTCTGAACACAATACTGTGATTAGAGTATATGGATTTTCTCACCATCCTTATGTCTTACCAAAATTCTTGAAATTGAGTTTATTTGCATTAGGATTGGTTAAACAAAGGCTGATGGAGGAAGATGAGCATTTCTTGAGCTATAAGAAGCCTTCATGGATAAAATTTCCATGGATAGTTGCTCCTCTTACCATTAAGAGTAAAGCAGTCCTTCTAGCGATTGAAAGCATGCTCAGAGAAATGGGGTTCTTAATGGAAGCCTCAGTTAATTCTGAACCACACCATATCATTTCAGATATGAGGCAAGCAGATAAGAACAAAACCTTTGAGAATTTCGAGGTAGCAGGACTATATGAGGCAGCAAATTGGATAGACTATCCCAATGATAGTAATGATGGTGAAGATATGCAAGAGGATCATTCTTCCCCTATACTAGGGGGTTCTCCTCCCCAACAAGATATTTCTAGGATTGTTACTGTAGCTACCCATATCACCCCATTGGCCAGTTTCTCTGAAAATATAAATAAGAGGGATTTCCCAGAAGCCATGGATGTGGATGAGGAGGATACTTCCACAATGCCGAAAAAGCTAAAGGTTGGAAAACTGGGAAACTTGTAGAGGTTTCAAATACTAAAATATGAAAGAGAGCTATGAAGGTCAAATGCCCATCCTTTGAGGTCCATGAATACACATTTGATAATGTCCCTGAAGAAGTTGAAGATAAGTACAATTCTAATATTAAATTGCTAGATAAATATAAAGATGTAGGTGAAAAGATCGCTGATGAAAACATGAAGTTGTATGATGAAGTTAGAAAATTTCCTGGTTGTGAAGTATCCTTGGTGACTATTAGGGATCAGGATAAAGACACCTTAAATTTGGGAGTAACTACAGGGAACAAAGTGGATGATTTAAGGATGAATTTGAAGAATATTCCTACCATGGATACGATCCATTTACACAGGGAAAGTGGAGATATGATTTATATTGATCTGTTACAGGAAAATTTACAGGTGTGAAAGTTGCAGTCAAGTGAGAAAAGAGTGGAGGACTTGCTCAGAAAAGAGAAGGTGGAGAATAAGGCTCGCCAAACACAAATAAAGAAACTTCAGGTGGAGTTATTGGTGGCAGACGACAAGGATGATAAAGGGGATGCTACACAAAAATTGTTAAAGGAAAGAGAAAATGCAGTCCAACTGTTAAATAAGAAGTTGAGTATCCCAACTACTCAACTCATACAAACCTCTGAGCTGACTGAAATTGAAAAATAAAAATAAGTCTTGAACAATGAACTAATCAATTGCAGGGAAACATTTCTTAAATTTGAAGAGAAGGAGAAGCAATGGGAGAGAGATGCATGACTCTGTGCTGAAAAAGAGAAATATTTTGAAACAAAAAGAGTAGAGATGGAAAAGGAATTGAAAGAATTGAAGGAAAAGGATGAGGAACAACAAGTTCTATCTATTCCATCTTCTATAAAATCTTTCAAAAACTCTCTTTCTCAAGCCATGTCTTAGGTGAATCTTAAGGCTTTAGAAATCACTGGTTTAAAGGAACAAAATGAAGACTTGGAAGACATGGATGAAAAGAAAGAAAAGGATAGAAATATATTAAAAGACAAATGTAGGGATTTGATAGAAAAGAACAACAAATTGGAAAAACAAGTTTAAGGATAGGCAGCCCTACAAGGAGAAAAACGTCTTATATGGTATGTATTGATCGCTGAAGTGACTAAGATAAGGCCTTATTTAGATTTCATTTTAGATAAATAAATTATCGTAACAGAAGCTAGAAAAAATGTTCAGATGGCGAAGAATGTCTTGAACAAAAAATCCATGGACACGGTTAATAATGCAATCAATTTCTTGAACAATTTGACAGAAGAATACATCAGGAAAGCGAATGTATAGGATAGAGTTTTGGTCGTCACATGGGAAAAAAAAGTGATAAATAAACATCATCATGTGGAAACAGTTCAAGCAAAGGTTGAGGTTATGCATAATTAGGTTAAATAATTCATTCAAATTTTTACTCCTTTGTTCGGAAGAGGTATTCCTTTCTTTTGGGAAGAGAAAGGGCCTATGTTGTCTTAGAAGGAGTAGAATGACATGTTAATCAATTGTAGGCAAGATCATAGACAGTTTGATGATATGCAACAACAAGACATGTCAGGTAGAATAGTGATTGACAAGTTGACTGGAGAATTTGAAATGTTGTTTGACTTCAAGGCTATATGTACCCAATTGCCTGAATTTTCTTATCCAAAAAATGTGGAGCTCGATGTATTGGCTAGAGAGATGATCAATCTAGACATGCCAAATGCTAATCAATGGAAGACAATTGAAAATTACAGAAAATGTAAATATAGGTTGCACCAAGAAGGACATACCTAAGCATGAAGAGGATCAAAAGGATAGTTGTAGGATGATCAAGCAAGATAGGATTTTGATGACACACTATTTTTTTTAATCCAGCATGCACATTACCCCAATCATTTTTTGTTTTATGTAAACCATGGAAAATGTGCCACGCTACAGTTTGTTAGAAGTTTGTTTATCAATTTGTAACTAATTTTGGCTCTGTTTCAAGGTTGGTCTCAGGGGTCTAAGACACTATAAGTATGCCCTCAGCAGAGGAAGAAAGGGTTGGAACCCGTAATACTTTTGCATTTATGTAATTTTGATCTATTTTAATAAAAGTTACAGAGACAAATGTTGGTTTTTTAATTGAAAAATTCATATGGATTTATCAGTTATAGTCTATGATTTCTTTTCTTTATGTGCATGTATTCCCATTAATCTCTCGATTATGTTTTATTTCATATCTGAGATAAGTGTGTGATAGTTTCAGGATTCATACTTTGGTATGCTCTGTCTATCGTCTCTAATATTAACAAATTATTTGTACCAAAGTTGATGCAGAATTCATCTAAATGGTGCTCTATGTTAATGGGATTTCATCTTTCCTTATTTTCCACCAGACCAAAAATATATTGACTGTAACTGAAGTACTACCTTGATTTTGAGGACATTCCCCATGCAAATTTCTCTGTGACGTTTGATAATTGTGACTCCATAGCCCAATCGTGCTTGCATTGTTTTCAACCATGAAATCAACTTGAATTTGTTCTATCTTTAAATATGGCCTTGATAAATACTCTTGTGAGAGATCCCTCTCTGGAAAGGAAGAATCCATATTTGCTTCCATAAAGTGGTTTTGTTGTTACCTCAGGGTCCACCTCCCACAACCTTGGGTGCGATTTTGAGTGCTGAAAAACTAGCGTCGTTGCCAGGGACTGAGAAGTGCTAATCATCCCTGGGAGAATGACAAAGATTCAAAGAGAAAGGGTGTCTATGGGAAAATAGAGACTCTGATAGTTGAATAAGGCTGTATTTTTTCCCTGGCGACTCCACATTGGTTCTGAGTGAATTGGAGAATGCATCATGGCTTCCATACGACAACATACATGAGGTAATCCTGATGCTAAAATCATGTAGGGTGTGGATAACCCAAATAAATTACTTAGAAATAAAGGAAAGAACCAATTAAATATTGCTCAATTTGAAAATTCATCTACTCAAGAATTTTGTAGCATTCAAGGTTTTGTGTGGAAAACTAATTTTGAAAGATCACTACTAAAGTATAAATAAGAGCCTGACTTGAAGAACATTGTATTAAACCCTAGTAGGTTAGAGTCATATCTCCTCAACTCTCTTTGGCATAGACTTCAAAACTCTGACAACACCATTGCAATAAACCCTACTTCTCATAATTTTCATCCTAAAATCTCATTAATGCTTCAAAACCCTCTAGTCTTCCAAGATCCTCCTGTAGTTCCAAATCCACCCCGACCGATGGCTGCTAGATTTTCCCCATTGGATTTACCCGTTGTGTTGCATGACCTTCCTGAAGGTTATTCCCAGAAAATTCTATTCTATGATGTGGAGGGTAATGTCATGGCCATACACCATGTTGGTAGGTTTGACGATCTTATGGACCTGGAGATGGTAGATGATGATGATGATGTCAAGATGAGGATATTTCTTCTAAGCTTGACTAGAGAGGCAAAGAAATGCTTCAAATACTTTCCCACTGGATCCATTCGTACATTTTAAGATTTCCAAGCTACGTTTATGGAAAGGTGGGATGATAAGAGAAGTCCTCTGTAGGAACTGTCTCAGTATAATGGCCTGAAGAAGGGAGATTTTGAATCTATTCATGAATTCTCAAGTATATTTATGAGGGTGTACAACTCTATCCCTGCTGATATCAAACCATTGGTAGGGGCTACTAAACTCCACTATGATGATGCTTTTGACAGTGACTTTTCTTTGTTGTTGAGAGAGAGGAAGTCAACTATCCTTCCTGTCATGTTTCAAGATGCCTTAGAGGTGGAAGCCAACATGATGGTGAGTGGAAAAATAAAGCAAAGGGTAGAGACAAGGAAAATTAGAGAAGAAGGACCTTCTAGTGATGCAAGGTTTGAAATGATGATGAAGACAATGGAGAAGTTGATGGATAAATTGATTGTAGATAATGGGCCACTGAATAGGGAATAAAATGAGCCTTAAATCAGGAATCTAAATTTCGTAAAACCTAATCCTCCTCAAACCCCACAAATCAGACAAAGGGATGTAAGGAATCCTAGAAACCCAAATGACCAGCAAATACAACCACCTTTCCCTGAAAACTATGTGGATGGTGAAGATGAGGAAGAACCTGCAGAAGATAAAATCCATCATTTTGGTGATCTAGATTTCGATATATACCTCACAAAAATAGAACATTACCTATATGCCCAAGAGGATGGTCATAAGGATTTTGAGATAGAATCGAAACAATACCAAAGGGGGTACTTGCATGCTATAGATGATGTCCAGAGGAAGATTAAATTGAGCAATACAGATGTTACTATCAATAAAGGAAGGCTCAATCCAAATCAGCCTTCTAGCAGTCAACAGAACACTAACAAGAGAAAAGAAAAGAAAAAAGAACAAACTATATATAAAGATCCTGTAGATAAAGTAGAAAATACAAGAGAGGTCAAACAACCAGCACTGATAGAGGCATGAAAAACTATGTCCACTTTCAACCTGCAAATGGAGCTTTCAAAGGTAAAAATATCTATCCGTTTCAATGAGTTGCTAAGAAACAAAGAATACAGAGACAAGATAACAGGCATGGTCAGGAGTTAGGGAGACTTTCAACCCGATATAATAGAAGTGAATCATGATGCTCCTACTATTGTTTTTGGGTCTAATCTTGAAAGTGGTGATGAAGATGAAGTTCCCCCTTTCTATCTGAGCCTAAACGTTTATGATATGGCTATGAACAATGCCATGTTGGATTGGGGAACCTCCCATAATCTAATGCCAAAGGGAGTAGTGGAAAGATTGGGGTTTGAAGTTATCGGACCCTATAAATATCAGTACTCTTTTAATTCCAAAAAGGTAAAATGTTTTGGACTGATAAAATATATGGTGGTGACTTTGACAAATATTACCTCTAAAACGATGGTAATGGATGTTGTCGTGGAAAAAATTCCTCCCAAATTTGGTGTGCTACTGTTAAGGTCTTGGACCTCTAAGTTAAAGGGAAGTATGCAAATGGACATGTCTTATGCCTCCATTCCTATGGCAGGAGGAAGTAAAAGGTTATACAGTGAGAAAAGATCTCCATTTGTAGTCAGCAGCCAAGACAAGTCGGATGATCATGCTATCTATGCTATTGATACTGAATTGGGATCCTCAATTTTATTTAATGATGTTTCTCCCAATAATCTTGAAATTTATGCACCTATTGAAAAGGAGGAGGAAGAAGAATCTGCAAAGAAACAAGAATATATGGAGAAGAAACAGAAAGAGGAAGGTATTTGGACCATGTATTTTGATGGGTAAGTGCCTAAGGTTGGTGCTGGTGCAGGTGTGTATAATATTTCTCCCATCGGGGATTTTGAAAGTCTGTCTTATAATTTAACCTTTGAATGTACTAATAATGTGGTAGAGTATGAAGCTTTATTGTTAGGGCTGCATGCTTTGAAAGATATGGGAGCCAAAAGGATTCAAGTCATAAGGGACTCAGAGCTGGTAATAAACCAGGTAAACAACAAATATCAAACTAGACATCCCAGAATGAGGGCCTATAAAAATGAAGTGTGGGATATGTTTGGTAATTTTTTCACCAAGCATACGATCCAGGTAGTCCCTAGATACAAGAACACAGTGGTTGAATTCTTGGTTGTTGCCGCTGGAAAATTTTGAACTCCCACTATGGGACAAAAGAAGTATAAGGTTGACATTATAAACAGACCTTCCATACCCGATAATTCCAAATAGTGGAAGGTATTTGAGGATGATATGCAAATTAAGATATTATTTTGAATTATTTGGTGAGTTTGTGAATACTCAGGTAAATAATGAAAACAACAACCTCGATGGGTTTCAAGGTGCCAGAGACAATGAAGAAGGGGTAGCTGAAAACATTAAATACAAGGATTCCATGGGGGGGGAGGACATAGTGCAGTTGAAAGGAAATAATATTCCCAAAGGCATGGCCCCTCTAGAGAAGTTGTTTGAACAAAATGACATCGCTAAGAATCCAAAGATGAAGCCTGTCGATGATTCTTTCTAGGATAAAAATATAGGGACTGAAGAACACCCAAAGATCATAAAACTGTCGAAGAATCTTCCTGTCAAAGAAAAAGAATATTATATGTGTTTGATGAAGAGACACACAGACGTATTTTCATGGAGCTATGAATATCTTAAAGAGTATGATACCTCCATCATACAACATCCCATCCCTATAAAACCTGGTGAAAATCCTTTTAAACAGAAACTGAGAAGAGTTCATCCGAAGCTATTGCCCGTCATTGAGAAAGAGATCGAAAAATTGTTCAATGCCAATATCATTGTAACTCTGAGGTTTTCCAAGTGGGTTGCGAATGTGGTACCGATTAGGAAGAAGAATGGTGAAATCTAACTTTATATAGATTTCAGGAATCTTAACAGAGTCTCTTTGAAATATAACTACCCTTTGCCCAAAATGGAACAAATTTTGCAAACAATGGTGGGGTCTGAGAGGATTTCCACCATGGATGGTTTTTCTGGGTACAATCAAATAAAGGTGTTGCGTGAATATTAGGAGAATACTGCTTTCACTACACCATGGGGTGCGTTTATGTATGCTAAGATTGATCCCTTTGGTTTGATGAACGCAGGGGCCACTTTCCAGCATGCCATGGATATTTACTTTGCATAAGAAAAAGATAAATTTGTAGTTGTCTATATGGATGATATTATTGTGTATTCTAGATCGGGGATAGAGCATACCAATCATTTGGAAAAAGTTTTCCTGAAGTGCAAGAAATATGGGATATCCTTAAATCCTAGGAAATCAAACTTTGGGTTAGGTGAAGGAAAATTGTTGGGGCAAATTATTTCGAAGGATGGCATAAAGATTGATCTAGAAAGGATCAAGGCAATATAGAAAGTTGAATAACCAAGGAGCAAAAAGGAGGTGCAATCCTTCATTGGGAAAGTAAATTTTCTAAGAAGGTTCATTCCTAGTTTTGTTGAAATACTAATGAATATCACCAACATGCTGAAGAAAGACCATGATATTAAATGGACATTGGAGGAAAGGGGGGATTTCAGGGATATAAAACAAACCATCATAGAAGCACCTGTTCTGATAAGCCTAGATTTTAGAAAAAAAAATTTAATCTTTTCTTATGCTTCTGATCACACTGTTGCTGGAGTGTTGTTATGGAAGAATGATCAAAATGCGGAGCAACCCATAGCATTTTTTGGCAAAGTGCTAAGGTACAGGATTTGAAATACGACATAATGGAGAAACAAGAATATGCTCTAGTAAAATCTATGAAAGGTTTCATATTTTACGTTCTTCATTCACGCATCATCTCTTATGTTCTTAATAACATAGTGAAAGGAATCCTTACACGGCCCGATCCAGAAGGGAAAAGAGACAAATGGATGGTTGTGTTATTAGAGTATGACATTGATATCAAACCCACCAAATTGGTTAAAGGCCAGGGACTGGCCAAAATGATGACAAATTCTCACTGTGATTCCTTGCAACTAAATTTTTTAACCAGTCATTCGAGCCAGTTAGACACTGAGGTACAGGTAATGTTTGATTTCTCCCTATTCCCATGGTATTCTGAGATCATATATGTACTGCAAAATTTATAGGCTCCTGCAGGGATGAGAAAAATGAAGGCCAGGTCAGTAAAGTTAAAATCGGCCAAGTTTTCCATTCTGAATGAATATCTATATTGGAAAGATCTAGGTGGTGTTTTATTAAATTGTCTTTTGGATAATGAAGCCCAGCAGACTATAGAAGAGTTTCATAAAGGAGATTGTGGGGGACACCATTCTTGGAAAGTAATGGAAAACAAAATTTTGAGAGTTGGTTTCTATTGTCCCTCATTATTTTCTGATCTTTATAAAAAGATCACTAAGTGCCACCAATGCCATATTTTTAATTGTAAGTGAAAACTTGTTTCACTTCCACTTAACCCAATATCTGTGGAAGCGCCTTTCCAATAGTGGGGGATATAATTCATTGGAGAAATAAGCTCGAACTCTTTGGGACAACATAGATGGATTTTGACAGCCACCGACTATTTTACAAAGTGGATTGAACCAATACCTACCAGGAGGGATATTGATGAGGTAATTATGGGTTTTTTAGAAGAAAACATCTTGGATAGGTTTGGATTCCCTAGGAGGATAGTGAAATAAAATGCAACAACTTTCAAATCTAAAAAGATGATTAATTTTTGTCATAAATATCATATCAGCCTCAACCATTCTACTACTTATTACCCACAAGGGAACTGGTTAGAAGAATCTTCGAATAAAAGCTTGGTGAAGATTATTAAGAATTTATTGGAAGACAACAAGAGAGCCTAGCATATGAAACTAAAATATGCTTTGTGGGATAATAGGGTCAGCACCAAAATATTGGGATGTCACCATTCTAGTTGGTATATGGAGATGAAGTGGTATTTCTAGCCTCCTTGGGAGTACCTGTCATGAGGCTGTTGCAAGAGCAATAGGACAAACCAAATCATATGCAGAGAAGGATCAATCAAATCAAAGAATTGAATGATTTAAGAGACAAATCCTATGGTAAAGTACATATACACCAAGAAAAAATGAAGAATACTTTTGATAGGAGGGTCAAAGAGGAAAACTTCTTGATTGATAACTTGGTCTTGAAATGGGATGCTCCTCACGAAGAAAAAGGGAAGCATGTAATGTTTGACCACAAGTGGGTGGGCCCTTATATCATTGCAACACAAAGATGAGAGAATGCTTTCATTCTACAACATCATGACGGATCTTTGTCGGGAGGAGGACCAGTTAATGGAAGGTTTCTCAAGCATTATTTAACCTGAAGGGAAGAGGTAAAATCTTGTATCATAGTTGTATATATTCATTTATTTTCAAGCAATACAAATTGTGGTCCCCAAAGAATTGAAGCCCGAGGAGAAGGCCTCGAGGTCTAGAAGGACAGCCATGTTTCCCTTTTCTTTTTTTTTGTTTTTTTGTTTGTGTAGATAACAACAATAAAAGTTTTAAGGTCTGAAATTGGGAAGCTACCCAATGGATTTGGCACTTGGTCTACGGGTTCTTTGCTACCTCAAAGGGTGGATAAAATCCCTAGATGGAGCCACTTGTTAGCACTGATTTTGTGCTAAATAACTGGAAGGGGTTGGACCTGTAAAAGAAGGAATACCATCTACCTAATTTTTATATCATATGACCTCAGAGGATATTAGTGAGTTTCTACAAAAGAAGAAAAGAATTAAGTAAACATGTTTGTGACTTTTGACAAAAGCAGGAATGGGTTAGCCCATAGGTCCATAGGTCCCACTATCCGTTAGATGAAGAGGAGTATAAGATCTATGGTCATAAACCATCCCTCTGTTTGAGTGTGCATAGAGAAAGAAAATGTTTAGATCAATGAAAGAATGTGGAAAAGGGGTGTATTTCGACGTCGACGATCAATGGTTAGAGTAGAACGATGGGAGGAATCCATTTCACAAATCTAAAGGGAACGCTGAAAAAGGAGTTTTGGATTTTCAAAATTGCTTAAACTCTAGCAAGTTTCAGGGGCCAAGATCGAGGATGGTCTAGATCAGAGACATAGGTAAATTCCGCTAATCTAAAGGGCTTGTGGAATACTACATTTCAAATTTGCGAAATAGTTTAAAAGAGAGGGCATGTTTCAATGATGATGATCAAGTCAAAGAAAGATATAGGGTGGAGAATGATTCTGCTAGTAATGTGCACGGAAGGAATCACTTTCAAAATCGGTGGAATTGTGTAGGTCCCTTCGGCTTGAACGATAGAGATTTAAGGTAGTTTTGATCGATGGCTGAAATCAATTGGGAAGATTTGAGACACGCAGAAGACTATAGTCTAGGGTCTAGTAGAATGTCAAATGGTCCCACCTTTTGGAGGCCTAGATAGGGCATGATCCATATTAATGGTTGATAAGGTTTCCTCCATTTCAAAGAACGAGAAAGAAGTATTTTGGTAAATAAGTGTAAACCACAGATGGATGGTTCATATTTAGGAAATTTTTTAGATCAAAGGAGGTGATTGAAGGGTGATATAGTAGGAACGAGACAATGAAAATAACCGGTGATCAATATTAACAGACCCAGATTAAAAGTTCCTAGATCTACGGATAAGGATCCATTTGGTTGGAAAATATGCATGGTTGATAGGGGAAATAAAATATTATAAAAACTAGCACATGGATTCGAACCATTTTTTTTTATGGAGCATCATAAAGCGAGGTTTCAAATTGTGCAGATAGAACCACCGTGGACAAACCTCCAAACCAAGATGTCAACTAATCTGGTACATTCATTTCTCTACTAAATTTTGTTTTCATGGATGAAGTGGAGGATTTAGAGGTTTAGAGTCTTGAGTACCAGAATGTAGAGGAATCCCTAGAGGATAAAGAATCTGAAATATTCGATACGATCCTACTAAATGATAACGTAGAAGATTCCAAAAGCAAGTTGAAAATCCTGCAAGACCGAGAAATTGATACCCATAGATTCTTTAGTTCGTATTTCTTTTAATTCTCTATTGAACAAACCCCCAATTGCGCATAATTCATAGAATGGTGCACCCGTAACTACTCTCCATCTGAAGGGGTAGTAATGGATGCGTCCAGGTCTAAAATTTGGTGTCCAGTAAACTCCATTGTCATCCGTAACATGTTGCTAATCCTCGCTGATTTTTCCAAAATGTCTAAAGAATACAAAGAAGAATAAATAATCCGATTTTTCAGAGAGTCCCTACTTGAACAAAAAGAAGATTTCTTCAAAAACTTCTCAAAACTAGAGAGTCGGTTGCTAAACCACCCTTTTCCCATCGATTACAACTTGTTTAATGAAGAAACACAATCTCTGATAACCATGGAGAGTCATTTTTAGGTATGGATACAAAATTTTTTATCACAGAACCCTTGTTGAGCCTAATATTCACCCTTAGCACCAGTCAAGTAGGTTCTAATACCTTGAGTCATTACATGCAGTCTGTGCATCTTAAATTTGCTGAGTTTTTAGTTTAGAACATTCGTTCTCAGCTGATAAACTTCCACAAGATGAGAACTTTCAGGTTTTAGTCTTTTTTTATGAGAATGTTTTTAGCATTCAATGAGGATAACCTAAAAATCCCAGCAATGGTTATAATTGAAGAGATGAGTAAATATTATTGCAAGTTTATGAATTTTCTTATAGCCCCAGTGTACATTGTTTTCTTTCAAGAGAATTTTCCCAGAGTCCTACCATAAATGAAAGAGTTATTGCAGTTATCACCTTAGAAAAGAGATGGAGGTTGGTTCCTTTCTGAACATAATACTGTGATTAGAGTATATGGATTTGATGACCAACCTTATTTCTTAACGACATTGTTGACATTGAGGGTATTTCCATTAGAATTGGTTAGATAAAGGTTGATGGTGGAAGATGAGCATTTCTTGAGTTATAAGAATCCTTTAGGGATAAAATTTCCATGGATAGTTGGTCCTTTTACCATTAAGAGTAAAGCATCCATTCCAACGATTGAAAGCATGCTCATAGAAATTAGGTTCTCAATGGAAGCCTCGGTCAGTTATGACCCGCACCAAATAATTTCATATAGGAGGTAAGAAAATAAGAACAAACCCTTTGAGCATTCCAAGGTAGCAGGACTTTCTGAGGCAACAAATTGGATAAACTATCCCAAGGATAGTAATGATGGTGAAGATATGCAAGAGGATTAGTATTTTCCAGTACCAGGGGGTTATCCTCCCCAATAGGATATTTCTATCATTGTTGCTGTAGCTACCCATATCACCCCATTAGCTAGCTTCTCTGAAAAGATAAATAAGAGGGGTTTCCTAGAAGCCATGGATATGGATGAGGAGGATATTTCCAAAAATCCCAAGAAGATAAAGGTTGAAAAACCAAGAAAACTTTTATAGGTTGCAAAGACTAAAATAAAAAAGAGAATTATCAAGTTCAAAGGCCCAGCCTTTGAAGTCTAGGAATACACATTTGATAATGTCCTTGAAGGAGATACATATAAGTACAAGTCTAGGATTGAATTGCTAGATAAGCATAAAGATGTAGGTGAAAATACCTTTGATGAAAAGATGAAGTTGTATGATGAAGTAATAAAATTTCCTGGTCAAGATGTATTCCTGGTGAATGTTAGGGAACAAGTTAAAGACACCTTAAATTCGGAAGTAACTATAGGGAACAAAGTGGCCGATTTAAGGATGACTTTGAAGAAGATTTCTACCATGGATATGATCCATTTACATAGGGAAATTGGAGATATAATTTATACAAATATGTTGCAGGAAACTTTGCAGATGTCAAATTTGCAATCAAGCAAGAACAGAGTGGAGGAATTCCTCAGAAAAGAGAAGGTGGAGAATAAGGCCCACCAAACATAGATAAAGAAACTTTAGGTGGAGTTATTGGTGGCATACATCCAGGATGATAAAGGGGCTGTTACACAAAAATTGTTAAAGGAAAAAGAAAATGAAATCTGACTGTTAAAGAAGAGTTGAGTATCCTAGGTACTCAACCCATACAAACCTCTGAGCTGATTGAAATTGAAAAAGAAAAAGAAGTCTTGAACACTGAATTGATCAATTCTAGGGAAACCATGCTTAAATTTGAAGAGATGGAGAAGCAATGAGAGACAGATGCAGGAATCTAGGATGAAAAATAGAAATATTTTGAAACAAACCAAGCAAAGATCGAAAATGAATTGAAAGAATTGAAGGAAAAGGATGAGGAACAACAGGTTCCATTTATTTAATCTTCTGTACAATCTGGCACAGATTCTCTTTCTCAAGCTATGTATCAAGTGAATCTTAAGGATTTAGAAATCATTGGTTTAGATTAACAGAACAAAGACTTGGAATACATGGCTGAAAAGAAAGAAAAGGATAGAAAGATATTAGAAGACAAATGTAGGGAGTTGATAGAAAATAACAACAAATTAGCAAAATAGATTTCAGGCTAGGCATCCCTACAAGGAGCAAAACATATTATATGGGATGTATTGGTTGCCGAAGTGGCCAAGCTTAGGCCCTATTTAGATTTCATTTTGGATAAAGAAATTGTTGTAACAACATCTAGAAAAAATGTTCATATGGTGAAGTAGGACTTGAACAAAAAATCCATTGACATGGCTAATAATGCAATCAATTTCTTGAAATTTGGTAGAAGAAGACATCAGGAAAGCAAATGTCTAGGATAGAGTTTTGGTCATCACACTAGAAAGAAAAGTGATAAATAAAAATCATCATGTGGAAACAATTCAAGCAAACGTTGAGGTTATGCATAATCAGGTTAAAGAATTCACTCAAATTTTTACTCCTTTGTTCAGAAGAGGGCTTCCTTTTTTTTGGGAAGAGAATGGGCCTATGTTGTCTTAGAAGGAGTACCATGACAGGTTAATCAATTGCAAAAAATATCATAGATATTTTGACGATATGCAACAACAAGCCTTGTTAGGTAGAACAACGATTGACAAGTTGACTGGAAAATTCGAAATGTTGTTTGACTTCAAGGCAATATGTACCCAAGTACCCAATTGCCAAAATTTTCTTATCCATAAAACGTGGAGCTCAGTGTATTGGCTAGAGAGATGATCAATCTGGACATGCCAAATGTTAATCAATGGAAGACAATTGAACATTATGGAAAAAGTAATTACAGGTTGCACCAACAAGGACATACCTAAGCATGACAAAGATCAAAAGGACAGTTGTAGGATGACCAAGCGAGCTGGGATCCTGATGACGCACTATTGTTTTTAATCCAGCATGCGTGTTGCCCCCATCATTTTCTGTTTTATGTAAACCATGGCAAATGTGCCACGCTACAGTTTGTTAGAAGTTTGTTTATCAATTTGTAACTAGTTTTAGCCATGTTTTGAGGTTGTTATCGGGGTTCTAAGACACTATAAGTATGCCCTCAATAGAGGAAGAAAGGGTTGGAACCCGTAATACTTTTACGTTTATGTAATTTTGATCTGTTTTAATAAAAGTTGCAGAGTCGGATGCTGATTTTTTAATGCAAAAAATCATGTGTATTTCTTAGTTAACGTCTATGATTTATTTTATTTATGTGCATGTATTCTGGTTAACCTCTCCGTTATGTTTTCTTTCATATCTGAGATAAGTGTGTGATATTTTTAGAATTTATACTTTGATATGCTTTGGTTGTTGTCTCTGATATTCGCAAATTATTTCTACCAAATTTGATGCAAAATTCATCTAACCGGTGCTCTGCATTAATGGGATATCATCTTTCCTCCTTTTCCACCAGACCAAAAATATTTTGACCATAATCGAAGTACTACCTTGATTTTGCAGACATTCCCCACACAAATTGCTTTGTGTCTTTTGATAATTGTGACTCCATATCCCAATCGTGCTTTCCTTATTTCCAACGATGAAATCAACTTAAATTTGTTTTATCTTTAAATCTGTCCTTGATAAATAATCTTGTGAGAGATCCCTCTCTGGAAAGGAAGAAGCCGGCTCTTCTTTCCTAAAGTGGTTCTGTTGTTACCTCGAGGTCTGCCTTCCACAATCTTGGGTGCGATTTTGAGTGCTAACATGTAGGACACAGGGGCTATGTAATAGTCAGATACTTGATATGAAGTGTGGTATAATACCTATTTTGCAGAGAGACTTGTTTACCAAAGTTGATGATACGATGACACAGACCAGCAATCTTGATAGAATCATTGTACGGTCTGGCTTGGGTATAAAACCAGGACATTGAGAGGGATGGATGGATATTCCACCATATTTTTCTATGATACCTGAGGTTGTGGGAGGGATTTTTTGAGTCACACTCCCTTAGACATGTGATGATGATGGTCGGATGCCTGCTCGAGGAGGCTAGGTCCGGTATATAGTCGACACTACCGCTCTTAGTTTCTATATATGTCTAGGTTGGTGAAGCGGACACCACATCTTTACTATCAGAGGAAGGATAGGGAGGATGCAGAAGTAAGTTAGGATGGTAGGAAGTGATAGTTAGTACTGTGTGGAGTCATGGGGATCTACGACACCAAAATTAGTAGTAGTAGGTGTCTCTTCCTTGAAAATAATTGATTGAGTAATTATTATGAATCTAAAAATACAATGATGTTATAACTTAATTGGTTAATGATTAATGACTGATGAAGTTGAAATGATTATGTGTTTGTATGTTGATTTATTTAGATATTTGTGATTGTTGTGTCTTGTATCCATGAATGTTCTATCAATGCGAATGATTATATTTTATGTACGATCTATGCATGTGTTGGCCATGCATGCACACTTTGCACATGTACGCTAATATCGATATACAAATACCTAACACATTGAATAATTGTATAAGTTTTCATAGGTAAATATGTTAATTATACATTGATCAAGTTTAGATAATGAATGTTAATTTATTGGATATGTTTAAAACAAGTCAATTAAGTATTCTTTAGTGGTAGATGAACACTATAATAAGTAATTGATCAATGTCAAATGTGGGTTCCTCGAGGAAGTTAAACATGGAGGGAGGTGGTAATATGCATTAATGGCCATCCACCGTAGCTGTCATTGCCTCCTGGGTACTTATGCAAACCTCCCTCTGGCGAAGAAAATCCATCTTGCATAGAACTCAACCATGTACTATTGGTCATCTCACATAGACTTCGATTTTGATGGCTCCTTCCATGCATCAAAGTAATTTAATGGTCATTGATGTTCAGATCAGCTACCTGGCCACCCTGCTTGATGGCTTCACATGTATTTGGCTCAGGCAGTATACTATATCACACCATTTTTCCGGTCGCTTAGTCACTTTTTGGATTTCCAAATCTAGGGAAAAATGGGGAGAAAGGAATACCATCCAAAGATTTCACCCATCAACAATTCTGCTCAAACTGAGGGCCACTCCTCATAGAGGCAGCAACTCTAGGGGTGCAAGAATCGGAGCAACATTGTGTCATTCCATTTCTTCGGGGTACGGAGCCCATATTCCCCTAAGTGTGCATATAGCGGTGTATGAATGGGAATCCAAAGCTATTACTCATCACCACTCTACACAAACTTTGCGGCAAAGACCCTCCCACTATTGGTGAATGAAGAATGTCCTTGCCCAGCTCCTCTAGGAAAGTGAATGTTCTCTTTCGCCTCCAACTTCCAGTGAATATAATATCTACACAGCTCAAGAAACTTCCTTGACCTCTCCAAGGCTGAACCAATAGGACCTTTCCAAATAAATTCATTAGAGCCAGGATATTTAGCATATTGGATGCATGGCAGAATCTTCACCCGACATGGTGGAAAGGGGGAAGAATGATTAAGGGTGTGTGCAGATTGACAGCCAGCTACAACATATGTCAGCCCATCCCCCTACAGTGGAGCCCAACCAATACCCTGAACCTACTCTCTTCGGTAAAGACGATGACTACTTCAATCCATGCCCTGTTGTTGAAGAACCATGGCAAAAGTCATAAGGTCTCAGGATTTTCCAAAATATTTTTTGTCTTTTTTTTTTACTTTTTGTTATCTTTGTTAATTTACCAAACAACTTTGATAATATTTGACAGAAAAAAATTGGTTTCCCTCACCAAGGGAAAGTTCCAGACAGGTGTAGTAATCTTTTGTATCTGCCCTGGCAAGGTCTGGACACATGCCACACAAAAATTACATGTAATATTTTTTGTATTTTAATATGATTTTCTACTACTTACAAAGAAAAAGCAATTGATCAAGTGTTGTCAATTAAAATTGTTGTCAAGAATTTGTCATGAGTAGACTTAAACATTGTTCATATACATTAGCAGAATTACCGTGTTTAAATATTTATCAGGATTGTTCAAACCCTTAAGGGTGCTTTATTTATGAATATAGTGATAACATGTTGATAAATATGATACTTGTAATTAAAAACAAATAATTATAAATGTTGTTATTTATTATTATTAGTATTAGTATTATTCTTATTATTCTTATTCTTATTCTTATTCTTATTATTGATAATAAGGTCCTTTGTGGTAAACATAGTCAATTAAACAAGAGTGGAAATACCTTGAGTAAAATAATTATAAATTAAATAGACCAAATAATTCCATGTAAGTTAAACATGTATATTAAAATATTGAATCTAATCAATAAGATATGACATGATTGCTTTGAAAATAATACTTGTTAATGTGATTACTAACATCGGATCCCGGATTGGGTAAAACAACTAAGATACCCACTTGTACGAAAGTTGAAAGGTCAAACAAGATAATTACTAAATTATTATTTTATTCAACATATTTGATGTGAATGGGACTAGGAATTAATCCACCATCCCATGAGGGACCCGAAGTGAACATTTCAAGAATAATTAATGTTATACAGTCTACTTATTCGATTCAACTTAAATAGCCTTAACTATTGGGCTGCTCGAGAAAAGGATAAGTAAACAATGAAAAATGTATTCATTTATGATTATAATTTTTACTAGCATTGGAAACTTAAACATATAGGTGAATGGATAGTTTTGGGGAAAGGCGGTGGAGTAAGATGTAAGAAAGGAGGAGGAAATTGGGCATTTAGGAGGGGTCTCATAGAGAGGTTGGGGGGATTTTTGCGAGAGGAGAGTAGTCTTAGTGTTGTATTGAAAGGCGGAAGGAAAAATATTGAGGAGGGGGTTAACTCACTGGACCTAGAAATTTTTCGAAATGAAGGCATATTGAGGAAAGGAAAGGAATTTTCTCTCGATATTATTGGTCTGTGGGATCGGGGGCTAGGAAACCCATTAGTCTCCTAGGGACAACACATGATAAAGGCTGGATGGAAGGGTGGTTCATCCATTTTGGTAATAAAGGATTAGGCGGGAAGCTAAAGGAACCTATGGGGTCTACTCCAACCACTGGTGCTAGTTATTTTACTATTAATTTAAATATTTTCATATTAAATCTATGCATGCTACAATTGTTTTATTGACTAGATTTATGAAAATTCATGAAAATGATTGTAGATACATGTACACCGATACAATTCAGATTTAAACATTTACAAATTTATAGAACTACGAAAACAGACACGGACCTTAACAAGGAAATTTGATTAAAGCATCACTGTTTTCTTACTTAAGATTTTATAATAATAAAAAAACAACTCAAAATGAGCTTAATATAGAGAAATAACTTAGAAATTTTGACTCAATGCTCTGCCCGATAGGAAGAGCACTACAATTATCCTAATCATTTAAAATAAAATATTCCAATTATATTTCCCAATAGTTGGGTGGCTAACCAAATAAAAGAGAAATATTGTGCGTCTAGTCATTACCCGTGTGGTGAAGAGAATGCACTAAGCATAGGGATGGGATGCAAAAACTTTGTCATAATATTTATGTGTAGATTGTTTATATTATAATGCACATTTGAATTATGACATGTAATATATTTTATTAATGCTCGTCTTACTAAACATATGACAATGTCTATTCTTCCCAATTTTTTAGGTGCATATGTTCCCATTTATGTGGGAATAAGGACATCATTTTCACACTAAGGATATCGATTATGGACATGTCACATTTTATTTTAGATTGGAGGTCGATTTTGACCAATCTAGTTTTGTTATCCATTCTGAGCAGAACATAATACATGGGAAGCTAGGTTACGTCAGAAAGATACAAGAGATCATGCAAGTAGAATTCTCATATTTACAATGTGATATTTTTAGGTGTAAGTGGTGGAACACTTTTAACAAATAATGTAAAGGAATATCATGATAGTGGGACAATATGTATCAATTCTAAATGAATGTGGGATGATAAGGGGCCTTATGTTTACTGAGAACACTGCAACCATGTATTATTTTACTTGTATTTGTTGGATAAGGGTTGGTGGTTCGTACTATGATACGATTCGAGATAAAACATATTTTTGAGACTAATAATGTTATCATGTCAAGTGAGGAAGATAATTAGTGTAATAGAAACGAATAATAATATATATATATATTTTATTTCACACTTTACGGTATGGTTGTGGCATTTATGGGTATCTATAATCGATGAATTTTGTTTTTTCTTTATTTTATGATGTTGGATATGAAAATTTTACTACCATGTACAATTATCTAAGCCGGACATATCTACATGACAAACATATTACCTCTAGGTGTCAAAATATTTATGGAAAGACATTTGGGGAAAAAATAATAAAGGTTGGAAAGATTTTGAAATTTAGTTTGTGTTCGTATGAAGCCACATATAACTATATCTTAGAAAAGGTTCCAAATACAATGAAATTTATATTTTTAAATATTGGGTAACCTTTCTAGATATTTGTATATTGTGTATAATAATATCTTTGATATTCCTATATTGCGTATTAGAATATATTTTCTTAAGAACTATGTAACTATGAGTAATAATTCTATTTATGGTTGGATCCAATCTTGGGTGTTCACACATTTATTTTATGTATTGAATGTAACAGTGTGATTAATGATTTTTTATTGTGTAATGGAAGTAGATTGTATATGGAATGCAATTATTGTGTATTGATTGTAGAAACATATATTTAATGTGAACACTAATTAATATGATTTATCTATCATGTTATATAACATTACGATATTTACATATTATATGTTACTACAGTGACATATGTTTTTTTAATTTGAAATTTTGTCGAAGTATATGTGGAAAATTTGAATTTTAATACAAAATTATGATTAATAACACTTATCTCATCCATACTTCATGTGTGATAAGTTATCTACCATTTTATGTGGCTATTCTTTTAATAACATTTATCTAATATGTGTATTATGTTCTATCTCTATTTTTTGTGGTTACTGTGAATTTAAGTTTGGAGTAACCAAACAAGTTTTATATATGCAATGCATAAACTATACCAAAGACAATTGTCTTTTTAAATGAAAAGATGCAATATATAATACATATTCGTAAATAATGAAATTGTAAACACATATACTGACCTATTCTGCTACCAATATATCATTTTAAAAACATTTTTATTTTATTGATTTACTTTCTTGTGACATTACTCATTACAATTGTTACTATTTTTTCCCTGTAAATATTTCATTCCTAATCCATCTTAAAAAAATTCCATGTTACACTCATAGGAATAAGATGTTGAACACTATTATAAAACAAACATTCGAGGAGAGTTGAGCGATCCATTAGGGTTCCTCACATGCGTTTGAAAGGTTGCAGCTGAGCCAGAAACCATGAGTGCTCCAGGGGGTGGGGAGCCATCTCCCACCCCATCGATTCCTGCCTCCAATGCCTCTAGGAATCTAATTGATCCATCTGAAAAGAATTTGGTGGCTCCTTCAGTGCTGAAATTCATCAAGAAGTTGGATGCTATTTTGGAAATCTCCCTTTCAGAAGAACAACCCATAAAAATTGCCTTGTCCTGGGCTGAAAGAGGTGTGGTAGGGTAGTTTAAGGGAATTTTTCCTTCTGCGAGAACAACAGATGATTGGATTCAAAGAAAATGGATACCGCAGCTCAAAAACAACGTGACCTACTACGTAGTGGGAAGGGGATTCTTCATCTTCGAATTTATCTCCAAGGAAGATCGAGATCTACTCTTCAGAAGCGATCCATACTTCATGGGGACCCAAGGACTGTACCTCAATAGATGGATTCCAGATTTCGATCCCATAGTAGATGTCCCAAAAGAGATTCCATTCTAGGTTTGGCTCCCCAAATTACTGGTTTACTACTGGAACTTTCATTCTCACCAAAATATTGGAAATGGGATAGGTCGATTCATTGATATAGCCGATAATAAAGGTCAGTACACTTGTGCAAGTATCTGTGTAGAATTCAATCTGGAAGTCGGGCTATCTGAAGCCGTAAAAATCATGGTGGGTTCTTGGCACCATTTTCAAAAGCTGTACTATGAGCAGCTCCCGTTCAAATGCAGAAACTATCAGGAACATGGTCATTTCCAAAGAAACTGCCCAAAGGCCCAACCAGAAGACAAAGAGGAAGAAGAAGGCTAGTAGAAGGTCAAAAAAGGTAAAGCAACCATGAAACCATTAGAGAAGAAAAGAATGGGTCCTCTATAGAAACTCTGAGCCAATCCTGCTGCACTGAAAGAAGGATCAACATCTGGGGAAAACCTTGAAATCATAGAAGTTCAAGAGACAAAAGATACTCAAGAAAAGGAACCCAAAAAAACCATAGATCCACCACCACCAGAGGAGATTGCTAAGGAGAAATACGAAGAAGAAGAGCACATCAGTCTGGGATCAGATTTAGATGAGGTCTTAGAAGACTAAGAAACTAAATCAAGCATATCCCATGCTACTCTAATAAATACCAACAGGGGTGGAAAGTCTAAGAAAAAAGAGAGAAAGGAAAAAAACTACTTGGACATGCTCCAAGGCTTGAAAAAGACGCTCAAAGGAATGATAAGCACCATATCAACAAAAAATCAAGGCTTGGTTCCAAAAGGAGCCACATCCTCCCAAGGTAAATAATGAACTATGTCTCCTGAAATTGCAAAGGTTTAGGTAGCAATCTGAAAGAAGAAGCCTTACAAGATATTGTGAGATTGTATAAACCTGAAGTTCTTCTCATCTAGGAGACAAAGTTGGAGGACTCTGTCCTTCTCCAAGAAAGTAATTTTTTTTGGAAAAAAGGTCAAGTGAAAGCAATAAGTTCAAGAGGAGAATCAGGAGGAATAGCCACCTTTTGGGACACCTCCAAGTATGAGATAACATCCGAAGAAAGAAACATGCATTGGATCTTCACCAAGAATCTCCACAAAGAGCCAGGACATCAAGTAATTCTGTTCAATGTTTATGTTTCGATTCTGTTCTCAGAAAAAAGATCTTGTTGGGACACCTTAAAGTCCTTCCTAAGCATGCAAAATCCATAGAATGTAATCATTGTAGGAGATCTCAATTTAGCTCTCGCTGATGAGGAAAAAAAAGGTGGTTCCCCTATTAGAGACCCAGCTAGAGAATGGGTGGAGGATATTATTCTAGACTGGGAAATAGAGGATATCAAGCCCACTCAAGGGAAATACACTTGGTTAAATAAGTGATTGGGTCTAGGGCATATTGCAGCTCACCTAGATAGATTCTTAATTCAATCCTCTTTTCTAACCTTTGGTCTCTTGGCCTCTTCAAAAATCTTGCCAAACTATGTTTCTGACCACAAGCCTATCCTCTTGGAACTTTCCTTAAGGAAAAAATTTGGTCCTATCCCCTTCAGATTCAACCCCTTTTGGATCCAGTAAGATGACTTCCAGGACATAGTCTCCTTTGCTTGGAACAGACAAATCAAAGCCTCTCCATTCTTTATCTAGGACAAAAAATTAAGAGGCCTCAAAAAAGACTTGAAATGTTGGGCCAAGTCACTAAAATCTCTTTCCTCCAGAAGGATTGATGCGGAGGAGGCCCTTGAGGCTCACCAGATGGCCCTGGAGGAGTCCGAAGTCACTTAATCCTTGTTAACCATTGAAGTTGATCTTCAAAAAGATCTCCATAGAGATTGCAGATTGGAAGAGGAATACTAGAGGCAAAAGTCCAGAATCCTTTGGATGCTTGCTAGAGACAAAAAAACGATCTACTTTCACAAGCAAGCCAAATCCCACAAGCATTTCAAGACATTTAATGAAATTCATTATCAATACAAAATGATTAAAGACTTTGAAGGGATCAAGAAAGATTCCCATTCCTTCTTCAAATATCTGTACACTTCCCCTGAATAAAATCCCATCGATGTAAACTCCTAACCCATCAACCTTATCCCCCGGCTCGCATCAGAAGAGGAGAACATGATTCTAATAGTCTTGTTCAGCTTGAAAGAGATTAAAAAAATCTATGGATCTCATGGAAGCAGACAAGGCTCCAGGTCCTAAAGGATTCACAGAAAGGTTTTACAAATCCTATTGGAAAACCATCAAAGATGACTTGGTTAAAATGGTGAGGAAATCACAAAGTTGTACCAAGATTGGTGGAAGCATCAACTTGGATTTCTTAGCCCTGATCCTGAAGGAGAAAGGTTCTTGTAACTTCAATAGATTCCACCCTATTTCACTTTTCAACACAGGCTACAAAATAATTACCAAAATAATAGCCACTAGGCTTAAAAAAATCCTTCCAGCTCTCATCCCAAAGAACCAAGGGGGTTTCGTTAAAGGGCACCATATTTTGGACAATCTAGTGTTGGTGCAAGAATCCATTCATTCAAGTTTTCAGAGAAAAGAGAAAGGCATGGTTATCAAGATAGATATTTCCAACGCCTTTGAGAGAGTCTGGAACGATTTTCTATTTACAGTCATGGAGAAACTTGGGTTCTCCAATAACTTCACAAGTTAGGTGAAATCCTGCATTGCCTCTCCTTGGATTGCCCCTCTGGTGAATGGATGATCAACAAATTATTTTCAGGCCTCTTGAGGATTGAGACAGGGATGTCCCTTGTCTCCTCTCCTCTATGCCATCCAAGCTTCGGTGCTCAGCTTCCAATTGGACCACTGTCAGCAGATCTAGACTCTCTCAGGCCTTAGGATGATTCATAATGTTGAAGATATCAACCATGCACAATTCAAAGATGACACTCTGCTTCTAGGAGGAGCAAGCGTGAATACTGCTGTAAATTTCAAGCGGGAGCTATAAATTTACAAAGAGGTTTCTGGAAGCATGATAAACTTTAAAAAAAGCATGATCTACATGTGGAACCACTCCAATAGGGAGATGGTGGAAATTTCCATAATTATAGACATGGAAGGGTCTATTTCCTGGGAGTCCTTTAAATCCTTAGGAATCCCAATCTTCCAAAACAAACCCAAATTTTCTCACTAGATGCCGCCCCTGGACAAAGTGAAAGACAAAATTCAAGCATGGGGAGCCAACTGGTTAAGCACAGCAGGAAAGGTGGTGTTGATGAAGTCAGTTCTGATAAGCCTCCCCATCTATAAAAACTCTTTGTTGCTGGCCCCCAAAACCTTCATCAGTATACTGGATGGGTTTTTAATAATATTTATATGGGAAGGGGGGGAACAAAATGAGATAAAAATTCATTTAGTAAACTGGGACAAATTCAAAAATCCTTTACTGGAAGGAGGCCTTCAAATTTGGGACATAGCCAACCAAAACTTAGCATTGGGTGCCAAACTACTATGAAAAATAATCTCAGGTAAATACTCCTGGAGTAAATGAGTGTTGTGGAAGAAATAATTCCAAGGGCAGAGGTCAATATGTCTAGATCAACCACCAAGACAAGGAAATGGCCACATTGCTTATTCTTCAACCCATATGGATTTTTATATAAAGAGAATGATTTCGGAGTCTCAGAAAGAAAAATTAAATAATGACACAAAAACATTGAAATCATTTAAACAAAATTATTATTACTATTCCACGCAATATTTTAAATGAACATTAGACACACTTAATCAACTTTAAAAAATACATGCATTTAAGTCATGAACCTACAATAACTTATTACATAAAATTATCTAAATTTTCGTACTACTAGATTTTTCTAGTTATATATTTTACATTGTCCTTTATATTTATACCAATTTTTATATATTAATTCTATCATTTAGGTACTCAAACACTTTAACAGAGACATATACTTTATACCTTCATTGAGTAGGTACCTCAAAATGACATTAAATTATTTTAACTATAATCAATCATTTCATTGCATCTCTAATTTAGATCACTGACACAAAATACATTTTATAAATCAAACAACATCAACATGACATAAATATACATGAACGATATCAACATGGTAGACATTATCATCAACATCAACGTAATATGAAAAATGCATAATATATATGAACAATAATAAAAAAATTATTATATATGTCAAATATACATATGAAGTCAAATATATACATGTGATCAATCACTGTTATGAACTAGTCCACCACCAGAGCCAAAGGCATCAATACCTTTGCTAACAGATCCAAAGGTATGATTACCTCCACTAGGAAAGCTAGAGGCATTAGTACCTCCACTAGAAAATCCATAGGCATTAGTACATCTTCCAACAAATCCAGTAGCATCAGTTCCTATGGTAAGAAAAAAATTAGAATGAAGCAGATCATACTATCTATTCATTATTATCTAGATGACCCAAGGTGACTATCCTATCTATAATAATATGCAATGGAGTAGGAGATGGTGGTGGGTCGAATCAGTGAGAAGGAAATGGTGGTTAGTCTACTTGGTGAGGAGGATAGGGTGGTCAAGTGACCCATGAACGAGGATACGATGTTTGGTCATCTCGGTGAGAAGGAGAGGGTGGTTGATAGGTGATGGAGTAGGAGATGGTACTACAAATTGGTGAAAAGGATATGGTGACTAGCCTACTAGATGAGGAGGAGAGGGTGGTCAATCGACCTATGGAGGAGGATATGGTGGTTGGTTGGCTTGGTGAGAAGGATATGGTGGTCGATCAACCTATGGATTAGGAGATCATGGTGGGTCAACTTGATGAGGAGGAGAGGGTGGTCGGTCAACCTATGGAGGAGGAGATGTTGGTTGGTTAGCTTTGTGAGGAGGAGGAGGATATGGAGGAGTAAGAGGTGGTGGAGGATCACCACCCTCATCAAATGAATCAAAAAAAGGATAATAATACCTCCTCCTATCTAGTAGGATAAATGCACTAAAAACAATATGCATCAATGATGTCATATCACGTAATAAGGTCCTCCATATCTCTAATAGATATGGATCCCATAGTATCTGGTAACCCATTCAAGGTGCACTCCCTGTCGATCCAACAATCCACATACTTGATCCACCAAATTCTAACTAAATATATGATATAGCTTGCGCCTTAGGTCAGGTTTCTATAATGAGAAATCTCATCAGCCTCAATCATATCTTTAGCATGATGGGTATTCCCCTCCCAACATAAGCATTAATATCTATAACATAGTATAGAACAATAATTGAACAATTTTAAAGAAATATTGGGATAAATTACATATGCATTAAATAATGCAATAAATGAAACTAGATTAATCAAAACATAATGATAATATTGCCTCTAGAATTTGGTGGATCATCTTGATTAAATAGGATGTTCAGAAATCTTCCATAATTCATCCCTACATACGAGTATGTCACAAGATCCACGGTGTGATATTCCTCAATGGAAATCAAATCCAATGTCTATGGAGTGATCTTACATGGGAACTTTGATTGACCTCTCTTGGGAAGAATTTTCCCCAACATATGGACACACACCTCGACCATCGACCTACGAGAGTGGTGGTTGAATGAAGGATGATTGACTAGAAATATCTCAAAAAACAATCCAAACAATGCTGAATAAAATGTGACGCATATACTCCCATAAAAAAATCATGAAAATGATCCAGACCAAAATAAAATTGTCCCAAATAAATGGAAAACCACCTAATGCATATAGGACTCTTCACTAAAGAATATGCATAATATAATAAGGGCAACAAATTTGTTTCTCATCATACATGTAGTCATGCTAGTATCATGACCAAATGAGAGAGGCACCTAACCTCCTCAACACCAAATGAAACTATCCATAACTATCCACCATCTACCTTGAATTCACCAAGTGTAGTGGCATCCTCATTGACATATCTCTGAATGTATTCCAAATTAATATGCTACAATTCCAAGTGAGACATTGAGTAAATGGTTAAAATACCCCCCTCTCCTGGATATCCCATAAATGAAGTAGATGTCCTTATTTGTGGGATAAAACAACATATCGGGATCGACCTTAAATTCCCATGAATGTGGATCCCAGTGATGGATCAACAACTTGAGTAATAATTAGTGCCTCCTTAGGGATGAAGACTCCTAATAAAACATAAGGAGGTAAAAATTCCACAAGAAGGCTCGAGTTTGTGCTCCAATAGGGAAATGGATAAAATCTATCCCCCTCTCACGAGCCTCCCACTCTTGTACAACAATATACAAGCCAATATCCTATTGTTTCTCTCGCTTCTCATGTCTCATATTACCATGTAAATTTGGTTAGAACATAGACATAGACACACACGTTTGATTAAAGTACATTTTTATTTATTAAAAATAGGAGACAATTTTTGTCTCAGATCAAATTACAAACATACCTGGTGCACCCTAAAAATAGTAATGCACCATCTGTGTGCTTTTGAAACATAATCACACTAAACATGGCTCTTTGAAACATGATAATTGTTAAATATACAACATCATGAGTCATTCTCTAAGATAATATTGGGTGCATCTAGGATTGGGCCTCATGTGTTGAGGTAGGGAGCCTGAGATGGACTAAAGGATTTGAATTAGAATTCTTGGGTTGGAATGATGAATGGCTAATCCTTCCATGTAAAAGGTTATTGCACATGTGTTGAGGTGAATGCTTTGATTTTTCAAAGCGATGATGTTGTAAAGTCTTGTTGGAAAAGGCTTAGGACTTCTGTGTCATGCCAAATTATCATCTGGACCTCTAGTTATGGTAGGTACCCATGAGGTGGACATCTAGTTATAGAGGTAAATTATTTGCATGTTGAAGCATTTCTGTTGTGTGATGTATTACTAACCATGATAATTGATTGCTATTAAGTCTCCTTTAGAGGATAGACACCTCTAGAGTGAATTACTTTAGCATATGATCATTTGGTTCGAGATTAATATAATATGATCACAACATACAAAAAATATTCTTAGTATAATTTGATATGATAGATAAATTAAAGTTAGTAGATATTGACCATCCAGTAAATATAAGAGATAAGAGATAATGCATAGAGAACAAGAGAATTCAAATCACTTATGAGAAGACTTCTAATGAACTTGAATTGTTAAAAGCTTCAGTTAAAGTAATAATATATGAATCCGTTAAATATTGTTAAGCTTCAGTTAAAGTAATAATATATGCATCAATTAAATATTGTTAAGCTTCAGTTAAAGAAACAACATATGCATCTGTTAAATATTGTTAAGCTTCAATTAAAGCAATAATGTATGTTTCAATTAAATATTGTTAAGCTTTAGTTAAAGCAGCAATGTATGCATCAATTAATTAAAGGAGAACCCATAGTGGTCACTTTAGTAAATCAATCAGCATGATTTCAGTTAATATTAGTTAACTAAAGTCTTAATAAAATGGAACTAGTTAACTAAAGTATTTTACATGAAGACAATTTAGTTAAACTAAAATATGACACTTCAGTTAATAAAGTGTTTGCATGATGACACTTGAGTTATTTCCTTACGACACTTAAGTTAGTATCCTAACTTAGTGGTCATGCAATCAATTACATGGAGAGTTCACCATGAATTCAGTTAAACATGATTTAATTTCAAAGAAGAAAGGCATTGCACATTGATAGTGTAGTATTGAAGAAACCGAAGTCCACAACAATTATCCAAGAAGGAAATCCACTATAGTTTGCATGGGAGGCTAATTCCCAATGTAGTGATTCACTATTTCTTGCATGGAAATGGTTTTACAAGTTATTTAATGTATTGAACTCATTGCAAAGTTCATCCATTTGATCTCTCTTCTTTATTGCTCAATACTCTCTTATCTTGCACTTGGGGTGTCGAAATAAATCTGCTATTGTAAAAGACATTCTCTACTATCTATCATAATTATACTCTAAATATTTTCTATTGTTTTTCATACTCATTATTTTGAGGTTTTTCCCTAGGGTACATCATGTGTTATGATTGAATGTGGTATGCAATTGAATGGTTCATTAATTCAAGTATTCAATATTTCTACACTTAAAGAATTAAAGTTCAAAGCTCAACCAAAAATCAACATGGTATAAAATCCCAAGATGTGAAGGAGATAATATTTATCCAACAAACTTGAGCCTATGTATATCCTAAAGAATTGAGAAATATACTTGAATAGAATGGCATCAATATCAATTCAACCGGAAGACCGTCTTAAGTGCATTTCAAATTTTAACACTTGGAAGGTCAGGGTTCTGAAAATCATGGAGGAACATGACTTGGATAGATACATATCCACTATGGTGGAGGATCCTACCTCTAATGTAGGGTGCATCAAATTCAAGAAGAACCAAGCTTAATATAAATGGATATCTATGATTCAATAAAGGAAAACGTGACGTCCATAATCACTCCATTGAAGACCGCAAAGGAATGTTTTGATCCATTGAAAAACCTATATGACAAGAAGGCCCCGAGTCAAAATAGGGAATTGAAGAATAAGCTTTGGAATATCAAGATAGAGAAGGATGAGATAATGGCCTCCTTATTCACTAAGATATCTCAAGTAAGATATCAGCTTGCTGGTATTGGAGTAGTGGTGGACAAAGATGGTCTTCTCCAAACAAATATTGATGGTCTCCCATCCTCATGGGAGACATTATTGGATATGGTAAATTGTTGAGAGGTGCAACCTAACTTCTAAATTTTTTGGCATGACTGCCGCCAAGAGGAAGGGAGAATCTAGAGCAAGACTGTGTGCACCAAAGAATAAAACCTTCCCTCATGACAAGGATGAAGAAAGGAAAGAAGAACTTCTCTCAAAATGATTTTTTTCCCATTCAAAGAATAAGGTTTACAACAAATAATTTGATAAGCCGTGTAACATCCCCTAGCAAATAATCATTATTTGTAATATTTTGAAGTTTTTTTATTTTGAATGAGATTGGCGGGATATGGAATCCCCCAATAGGTCCTTGGAGGACATATTCCACTAAAACATTAAAGTTTTCAATGAAATCATGAAGGATGGGGACAACCATGTTGATTGAGAAAACTATGCATGCGAGAGTGGGGGACGTGGAAGAGAAACCTCAGGGAGATTACACCAAGTGTCAAAATGCCATGATGGCACTAGACATGCCCTGGAAATCAGGGGATGTAGTGGGCGAAGGAAATTCCTTGGGGAATGGGTCATTAGCTGCAAAATACCAAGGCAAAAATTGAGACTGTAAAGGAAGCATACGGGAGGAGGAAGGACGTTACTAAGTATACAGGGAAAAGGATGAACTCTTGCTATGTGAGAACTTAGTGTTAGGCAAGTTGAAAGAAATATTTGTTGTATGAGCAATTTGTATTAGGAAAGCTGAAAGAAATACTTGTGTGAGCACTCTGTGTTAAGCCAGTCATTTGTCACTAGGAAACTAAAACCTGAGGTTGGTTGTCACCGCTATTGGCATGCATAGTTTAGCTTGGTGGTGATTGAGGACAGAGACCAACTGTTCCTAATCTATAGTTGGGCGGAACGTGGTTGTTCCTTCTTCGTTTGGATCGTCGTACAACCAAGTTCCTTTATATGTTTAAATTGTTGCAGATTATTGAGCTCGGGGTATATATGTATATGTGCATAAAATGTGTGTTTTCAATGCTAAGGAAATGATAAGTACCAGCTCTTAGGATTATAAATGAAAATTTTTCTTATAAGATAATAGGTCATACTCTATATTTGAAATACTGTAGTTTTACATTTGGGAATAGGGTTTCTATTAGCGTAACATAATTTTCTGCAAAGAATATACTTGGATCCTTTTTAACTTCATTGTTAATACCTAGCTGTAAAGGATCTCCTATAGGAAAGTGTAAATGCTTGTTATGGATTTAAATCCTTTCCAGTTGAGTGAAGTCCCGTTATATTACTTATAACACTTAAATGAATGGTGAAATTGTGGAAATAAATTATTGATGCTGAATTTTCATAAGGAAGTCGTCTACTGAAAACCACCTTAGAATCCCTAAGTCTGAGCTTCGTCTTAAGTGATGAACACTACTTGAGGTAGTGAGACTATTGAAGAATGACAACCCTTTGTTTTACCCAAGATAACACAAGAAAAACTAAGTGTAAATCTTGGGCCAAAAGGTCTGCGGAAGCCTAAAATTTCCTAAGAAAACTAAGTACTTCCGCAACCCTCAATCCACATTGTGGAAAGAATTTTGCATAAGTTGTGAGGTACTTCTATAACCAACAATCCGCATTGCAGATGCGGGATTGCGGAAAGAAATTTTTTGTAAATTGTCAAGGACTTCCCAAAATCTGCAATCCTCATTGCGGAAGGAATTTTTGTGAAGAGTTTCTAACTTCTGTAATCCGAAGTCCACCTTGTGGAAGCGGTAGGGCAGAAGGTAAATTTGTAAGAACTTAAGTGTTTCCGCAATCCGCAACCTGCATTGTGGAAGAGAAAAAGAGGAAGGTAAAATTGTAAAAACGTAAGTGTTTCCGTAATCCACATTGTGGAAGTCGAAAGACAGAAGGTAAATTGGTAAGAATATAAGTACTTTCTGCAATCTACATTGTGGAAGTGGAACTGTGGAAGGGAAAGTTGTAAAGAATTTAAGTACCTCCCACAATCCATCTTGTGGAAGTGGATTTGCGGAAGGTAAATTAGTAAGTGTTAATGTACGTTCCGCAACTCGCAATCTGCACTACAGAAGGAAAACCTGTAAGTGCCTATGTAGCTTCCCACAACCCATAATATGCATTGTGGAAGGAAAGGATGCTAGTCCCTAAGGTAATTTTTGCGATCCGCAATATGCATTGTGAAAAATTGGTTGCGAAAGGCCTGTTGCATAAAACCTATTAAACTTGAGATTTTGGAATCAAACCAGTTAAAGGAGCCAGGATAACCTTGAAGGTTATTTTCAATAGTTCCTTCGTATTTTTGTTGTGTTGAATGTATGATAGAGAATGAGTAAAGGGATTATGACTTATGGCATATATTTTATGTGATGTCAAATTTTTTTTATACAAAGTTTCAATTGCTTACATGGGTATGTTACATATGGTATCAAAGCTATAGGTTCAACCCTGTCACCTTTTGGGAACATCTAGCTCCAACAAAACATATAAACATTATTTTAACCATAAAAAGGTTTTTTTGGAATATTTTGTATACATACAAAATTGTTTTGTTCCAGGGTACAACAATGGCTTCACGAAATGAAAATGAAGATCCATCTAAAGGAAGTGTACCAACACCACACACAAATCAACTAGAACAAACACATTTTGAATCCAGTCAAGTACTTGAAACCATGATTAATTTGATCGTAGAAATACAAACTTTTAAAGGAGAAAATTAGTAGTTGAAAAAAGTCCTAAGAAAAACAATAGGAAATCAATGAGATTTTACTACAAAGGCTACATGAGAAAAAAAAATGGGAAGGAGAAATGAACCGAGACAAAGAAGAACCAGGTAAATGGAGGGGATGCTGAAGGAAATCGTAGCTCCTTGAATGATACACGAGGGTTGGAAAAGTAGGTGAAGCATACCGGAAAAAGAAAAGTTGACCATCTGGAAGGGGAATTTAAAAATATCAACCCAAACAGCTTCAATGGAGAATCAAATACCAGAGAAGAAGAAGAAGAAGCTTGGCTTATGGACATTAAAAAATACTTCTAGATTTACAATTACTCTAGCAACATGAAGGTAAGGATGTAAGTCTACAACATGAGGGGAAAGGCTATATTTGGTGGCAGGATCTAAATATTTCCCATTGATTAAAAGAGAAGAACCTGGAATGGTAAGAGTTTAAGAAATTCTTCAAGAAGAAATATTTGTTAGAAAGATATTAGGATAGAAAGACAATGGAATTTTAGGAATTGTAACTCGGCCAAATGGCTATAGAAGACCTCATTAATAAATTTTTAGATATGCTACGGTTTGTGCCTTATATTAATGAAGAAAAGGTGAAGGTTCAATGATTCTTAAGTTTTCTGCCGTAGTATTACAAAGATTGGATTGATTTCAATAGCCCAAATACCTTAGATGAAGTGATAAGGAAGGCTAGATTATGTTTAAACAATATAAGAAAAGGAACGACATATCCAATATATGGAAGGATAAGAAGCAGGGAAATTTCAACCAGCGAAAAAAGGGATTCCAACCATCACCCTTCAGAAATATGCCAAGGAATTCACAAGGAAATTCCTACAATAGAAATGAGCAGTTTCAGCAAAAGAGTAATAAACCTGTGAACCTTGGACCAAAAGGGACTATTGAAACCCCTAAAGAACCATGAAGCATTGGGAATGTGGAAAGCCCCATCTATGAATAAAATTCCCACTCTTCAACGAAACAAATAGGGTTGTTCACAAATTGTAAGAAGCTTCCAATGTTGGGAAAGTTGGAAAAATTTTCCGCCGGATTAATGCAGCCCTGGTTGATAGGAAGATAATCAATCCACAATTATAGAGATTCAAGGTACTATTTATAACCAAATGCTTTCTATACTAATTGATCCGGGGCTAATTTAAGTTACATCACTCCTAAAATGATGGAGAACTGCCAGCTCGCCAAGGTAGGGCATGCAAAACTTTGCTCAGTCCAATTGGACACTAGAGCAAAAAGGAAGATAATTTATTTCATTGCTAATTGTGAAGTTAAAATACAAAATCATGTGAGTAGGATCAATCTGTATATTTTTCCTCTAGTTTCATAAGATATGATTATTGGCATGGACTGGTTAGAAAGGTATAAAGTAATATTAAATGGTTTTGATAAGACCTTTACTTATGTGGCTGAGGATCAAACTGTTAGGAAGGTAAAAGGTATTAGTAAATATGTCTCACTAAGACAGATATCTGGCATGCAAATAAAGAAGTGTATGAGGAAGGGTTGCAATATTTATGTGGTGTCGGTCAGTGACCCACTTCTTAATGAATATTAAACACATGTAAAATACCACCTAATTTTAAGTGAGTGTTTTTGGAAGAGATGCCAGGACTACCTCCTAAACGAGAAATCAATTTCTCCTTTGAGATTGTACCTTTTCTGCATCAGTATCAAAAATAACTTATCCAATGAGCATTCCTGAGTTAACCTAATTGAAAATATAGTTACAAGAACTTCTAGATAATGGTTACATTAGACCCAGTGTCACCCTAGGGAGCACCAGTTTTATTTGTTAAGAAAAAGGATGGGACTCTATGACTTTGCATAGACTACAGACAACTAAATAAAGTAACCATCAAGAACAAGTATCATCTGCCTCGGATGAACGATCTGTTTGATCAAGTAGGGGGAGCTAAAATATTCTCCAAGTTAGATTTGGGGTCAGGTTATCACCAGATCAGAATTAAAGAAGAAGATGTTAATAAAACAACTTTTAGGACCCAATACGAGCACTACGAATTCGTATTAATTCCTTTAAGCTTAACCAATGCCCCTGCTACATTGATGTGTCTAATGAATAGTATTTTTAACATGTATCTAGATAAACTTGTGTTGATTTTCATTGATTATATCCTGGTCTACTCAAGGACGGAAGAGGAGCATCAACAATACTTGAGAATCATACTAAAGACCTTAAGAGACCACCAGTTGTATGAAAATTTTGATAAGTGTGAATTCTTTAAAAAATAAATTCAGTACTTAGGTTAGGTCATCTCATAAAATGGGATTGCAGTAGATCCATGAAAGATAGAGGAAATTTCATATTGTCTTGTGCCTATAGATGTCGCTGACATTTGATCTTTCATGAGACTCACTGGTTACTACCAGCTGTTCATCCAAGGATTCTCAAAGATAGCCAATCCCATTACTTCCTTACAAAAGAAAGGGGTAAGGTTTGCATGGCCCTCGAAGTGTCAGGATATTTTTGAAAATCTAAAAAGGTTATTAACCATGGCTCCAATATTAAAGGTGTATGACCCCTATAAAAAATACACACTCTGTACATATGCTAGTAAGGAGGGATTGGGGGAGTATTATCTCAGGAAGGAATTGTTGTATGTTACGAATCTCGTAAATTGAAAGAACATGAACGAAATTATGCAGTACATGATCTCGAATTGGTAGTGGTAGTGCATGCCTTAAAAATGTGGCATCACTACATGTTAGGGAAGAAGTTCCTTTTATTGACAGATAACACATGCATAAAGCATTTGTTTACTCTGCCTGGACTTAATTCTATGCAAGCAAGATGGATGGCCTTTTTAAGTGAATTTGAATTTGAAGCAAAGCATACCAAAGGTAAGGAAAATAGGGTGGCTAATGCGCTCAGTCAAAGAACTCGTGAAGTGTATGAAATCACTATGAGTCAACCAGAAATTGATCCATTGAGCAGAATAAATACAACTAGTATACAGGATGCTAAGTATGTAAAATTACTGAACAAGCTACAAAAAGGTGAGGTAAATTTAAATGGGACAGAATTCAAAGTAGACCAAAAAGGGTTAATTTGGTTTAAGGGGAGAATATATGTGCCTGATGTTACAGATATAAGGTTGTTAATTTTAAATGAGATGCACAAACTTTCTTATGCAGGACACCCTGGTTACCAAAAGATGATAACAGCCCTCAGAAAGCAATTATTTTGGCCCAGATTAAAGGCATATTTAGTTCATTATCTATCTAAATGTTTGGAATGTCAACAGGTGAAGGTTGAACATCAACATCAAATAGGTTTGTTACAACCTTTTCCAAATCTTGAATGGAAATGGGAGGTAATATCCTTGGATTTCATCATAGGTTTTCCATTAACACAAAAACAACATGATTCTATTACAGTTGTAGTAGATAAGTGAAGCATAAGTATGCTCAGTTTATTCCTGTGATATCAACTTACAAAGATGTCAATATTGTAGAGATATTCCTGAAGGAAATATTCTGACTTCACGAAGTACCAAATATAACAATTTCTGATTGAGATGTTAAATTTACGTCAAAGTTTTTGAAATCATTGTTTGCAGGGTTAGAGACCAAGATAAACTTTAGCACTAGTTATCACCCTAAAAGAGTTGGACAAATAGAACGTACAAATCAAGTCATCGAAGATATGTTAAGAATGTATGTCAGTGAAAAAACCAATAAGTGGGAGGACTATTTTCATCTAGTAAAATTCGCATACAATAATGGATATTAGGCCTCAGCAAAAATAAGCTCGTTCGAAATCCTGTATGGGAAAAAGTGTACTAACGCTGTTAGTTGGGATAGTTCCATAGATCATCTAATAGTAGGTCTAGATATGTTACAAGACATGGAATAAACTATTTGAAAAGTATAAAAGAACTTGAAAGTGGCACAGAATCACCAAAAGAGTTACGCCGACTTAAAAAGACAGCATAAAGAGTTTTATGTTGGAGACCACGTCTACCTCCAAGTCAAGCCCAAAAAGAGCTCCCTCAAATTGGGAATTTGTACCAAATTAGCACCATGGTTTTGTGGGCCCTTTGAAATCTTGGAAAGAATTGGACCTGTGGCTTACAAACTTTCTCTTCCAACACACTTAAGAATTCATAATGTTTTTCATATTTCATTACTGAAAAAATGTATACATGATTCCACTCACATCATTGACTAGAATGTGGTGTAGGTGGAACCTGTCACATACCCCAAATTGCAAAAACATTTTATGTTTTAGGAGACATTATGTTTTAATTTTATTATAAAGTTTGTAATTAATGACCAAATGGGGTCAAGGATAATTGCATTTAATTGTTGAATATTTTATTATTAAATAAATAAAAGATGAGACAACAACTTAAGGAGGTTGTTAAATGAGTGTTTTACTGGCCACTTGGTGGAATAGGCTGGGTTGAGAGCATATTGACACTTGGCAGCATCCTCAAACTACTTCTAGCTGTTGTAGGAGGCAAATTCCCTATTTTTGTGGTCATCTTCCCCAAGAAAGAAGAACCAGAGCAGGTGGCTCATTAAGTGAAAACTGACCCAAAAGACCTAGGAATGCTAATAAAATTTCCCATTGAATTTAGCTATGGCTGCTCATTATTTACTTGTGAAATTTATGAGTGAAAGGGTGCACAAGAAAATTCGATGGAGGGGACAAGTAGAAGTTTTTGAGTGAAAAGTGCTGAAGTTCTGAACTAGTGCAGCTGATTTGAGCTGAGTTCTTACTGCTACAAGTAGAAATATTATTGCTGATTACTCTGTGGAATTGCAGAGGCTTCTAAACCAGTGCTCTCACCCAGTTCCTTCAACCAGGTGGACCAGTAGACAGCCTCGGGGGTCCTAAGATTTGTAGTTCAACTATATTTAGGAGTTGGTTGGGAGGAACAGGCTCCTTAAATTGTTGTCTCCTATGCTATATTGCCAGGTTGTACATGTTCTTTCTAATTTCTTTATGCAAGCTTAGGAACAAGAATGAATGAATGTAGGAGATAATATATTAATATTACTTGGAGAAAATATTTTATTGATTGATAGATAGATGAATTATGGACTAGAATGAATGATTAGGGTTGATTTCAAGTTTACTGATGAATAAAATACCTACTTGTATTTTTCCACACCTTCAAGAAGGTAGTACTCTAATACAGTAGGTGAGATTAAATTCTGATGGATAAATGAAATCAAGAATGTAGGATTATGTTTATTTACTTTGTATAGATTCTATATAGGAATGCTCAGAATAAAGACTTTATATTTAAGAAGTTTCCTTAGCTAGAATACATTACTTAAAACATAAACAAAACTATCTTAAAGATATACCTTTTAAAAACTAGTACACAGTCTGTGTAATGGTGCTCCTTTAACAGAGTAATAATTACTATTTAAAGCTTAAAATATCATAAACACATATAGTTATTAAATATTATAGGAAATCGGAAAATAATACAAATAGAAGTAACCTATAAACAGTAAAATGAAGTATAGTATTCACTTAGGTTTGGCATTAACATATAGGTAATTTCATTACTATTGTAAATAAGAATCAAACTTTAAACACATTATAGTTAAATATTAACTCTGCAGAGATTTTAAAATAAATAAATAAAATTATACAAAACCCTAATTTAGGGGAATTGTCAACTATGGCCTTCTTTGCCTGCTCTTTTCCATAATAGGGTTTTTGTAGTTTTACCCATAATCTCTTTAAGAAAAATTCTTCATTTTTACAATTACATTATCTACATTATAAATGCCCAAGTATTAAATATAAATTACACATAATAGTATTAAAACTGTTTATCAAGAATAAGCTAAAATAAAATAAGAAAAGACAATTTATTAATTCTAATCTAATTACACAATAGAGTAGAATTCTATAAAAAAAATAAACAGAGTTATAATATTAACTTAAAAAATAAATTAAAAACTTAAATTATGATAATAAATCTAGACCTGGTTACAGGGTCGAACCCTAAAATAAAGAAGAATTTCATTTCTTCTATTTATATATCATAATACAAAAATCCTAAGTGAATACTAAATAAAATACATTTTTTTTCTAATCAAAGTAAACACTTAAAAATCAAAGACAATTTCTGAAAGATTGCAAAATGTATAAAAAAAACTCAGGTTCTTTTTCAAAACCAAACTATCTATATTCATTATCAGTCTTAACAACCCACTCGTCGAGCCTTTCCGGCTATCATTTTAAACAAGCCTGCGAATTAAAAACCCTGACTTATTTTAAAAATAAAATCACAACAGTTTCCAATGAAGTCACGACCTAATGGCCTGTCCCAAAAGTAATTATTGTAAATCAAGTTACGGCTAGTGGCCTATACAAATTTTTTTCTGCAAAATAGTTTACACCCTCTCCAAATAACTGTAAGTAAAAACAAGCCATGGCCATACGACCTTCTCAAACAAGTAATATACATTGTAGCCATGGCGAAGCAGTTTTCGAATCAAGTGAAACAACTTTATCCAAAACCCCACACACCATCGTTGAAGGAACCTTAGGCATGAGATCGAGGCTTACCGGGTTGTACCCGAAGCGTGGAGTCCTTTCGCGGAGATATACGATGTCTTCCAACTCACAGCAGCCAATCCGGAAGCCTGCAAAAGTTAAACAAAAATGGGTATTAAGCGCATTCTTAATTAAAATAATGAACATAGTAAATCTTTGAACAATGTAGAAGGGTTTAAATATAAAAAATGTTACCTGGAGAGTTTTTTACCTCGGCCACATAGTTGGTGGCATGAACAACAAACCTAGCCAAAAGAAAAGGGTATTCCCTAGCAAACTAGTAGAACCGTTGTCAAGAAACCTTGACAATATTGTTTAATCCAATAGCCAAGGCCACTTTGAAACCAAACCGAGACCACACTATTTTTCCAGACATAGTTGCATTTGGACAACGCACGAAGGAAAGCTCTCACAGAGTAAAATAATTGTAACAAATGCATTACACGCATAGGAACGAAACGATGAAAAAAGGCCCTCACATGCAAAGGTAAGCAATGGCGTTGAAGGATCTTACGCGTAGAGGTAAAACAATGGTAAATCCATGAGGCCATAATCCTATGGCACTCTCCACAGTAGTAAAAAGATAGGTTAAATGTGATATTTTAGGGTTTTGTAAGCATTTATAGTGGATTTATCAAATTCAAAACCCTAACCACTAACCAACAACCACATGTACTCCACTTTGAATTCGATAATATGGGTTTTGTTCTATAGTTGGGGAGTATGAAGTGAAACCTGCAAAGTATTTTCATATAACCATGTTAGTATTGAAGACTTATACAAACACCCCTTTTTGAATTAGGGTTATGCAAAAGGCTAATAGTAATCCCATACTAGAACTTTGGTTTAAAAAAAAACTTATGAGCATAAGATTGCAAGTATAGAGATGGTTAGCACGATTCATGGATAAGGGTATTATAGTTTATATTGTTTATAGGTTAATAATTATTATATAATATCTCTTCACTACAATAAAACCCTGTGATTAACGTCTCTTTTAGCTTTCTTTTTAGCGTCCACTATCAATTTTAGTGTATTTTTCATCATGTTCTGGACAAAGTGGAGACTTTTCCATGGGATGGCACTTTTAATGGCATTATTTGTGTCTCTTTTTAAAATTTGGTGCTATTTTGGATGCTAATTAGCATCCCAATTAGCGTCCCAATTAGCGTCCCAATTAGTGTCCTTATTAGCATCCCAAATAGCATACCAAATATCCTCCCAATCAATGTCCCAATTAGCATCCCAAATAGTGTCCCTTTTTAAAAGTTGGCCCTATTTTGGATGCTAATTAGCATCCCAATTAGCATCCCAATTAGCGTCCCAATTAGCATCCCAATTAGAATCCCAATCAGCTTCTCAATTAGCATCCCAATTAGCATCCCAATTATCATCCCTTTTTAAAAGTTGGCACTATTTTGGACGATAATTAGCATCCCAATTAGCATCCCAATTAGCGTCCCAATTAGCATCCCAATTAACGTCCTAATTAGTGTCCACAAAAGCATCCCATATAATGCCAAGAATAACTTCCAAAAAATGTCCTGAATAACATAGCACCATATATTAATCCAGGGTTAGCAACAGAAATTGCACCATGAATTTCAACAGGAAAAACATTCAACAATGTCAAGTATAGAGCCAGGAATTGTTCCTAGAAAACATCCAACATAGTGCAAGGTATAGATCTAGGTATAGTGCCTAGAATAATGCAAGAAATTTCGACAGGAACCGCGCTAGGAAATGCACTAGGTTTAGAGCTAGGAATTGTGTTCGGAAAATGTCAGACATATCAATGTCAATGATCATGATTCATGTGATAGTACTTTTGTATATTGATTTATCATAGTGGCACCTAAATTATGATAATCATGGCACTTTTGGATCTTGATTAATCCTAATGAGGGGTGAATTATCTTAATGTCACCTAAATTTCTCTAATGGCATTTGAGTGTCCCCAACAACATTTGATAGGACCTAATGGCATTTGAGTGTCCCCAACAACATTTGATAGGCCCTAATGGCATATGATTGGCCCTAACAACGTGATGATGATGCATTACGATAATTATGATGGAGCGTATGGATATGATTTGATAAGTATAAGACTATATCATCCATTTTTCTGAGGTAGTATGGCTCCTTGCTCGTTATTATCACAATTATATTGATGATGACATTGATGAGGACTACGAAGATGACAATGATGTTGATCTATTGTATGATGATGATGACAATGTGGATGTGGATGTCAATGATTATTATGCATGTGGTATCACTTTTGGATCCTAATTGATTCTAATGGCACCTACATGTCTGTAACAACATCTAAACAACCCTACTATCATCGAAATGGTTGTAACGACATATAAATGACCTTAGCAACTAGATGACATGAATCCTAATGTTGATGAGTGATTAACAACACTAATGGCATATGCGTGACCATAATGACAATGATGACGATGATTTTGTTGATGATGCACTTAATGTTGACGATGATGATGATGATCAAGATGATGTTGATGTGCCATATGGAATTGATGATGATAATGATGATGACAATGTCAATGTCCACAATGATGATACATGTCATAATACTTATGGATATTGCAAAAATTAAGATATTGGAGTTAATAACAAGTAATAGAGGTTGTGAGGTGTTGACCATAAAAATATTGTTAGTCATTGGGTTTTACATTGACTAATATGGCCATTGTGTTTAGTAGTTCCCCCACCCCCCCTACACCCCCCTTGTAGAAAGGTATTACAATACCACCTATCATGGTGCTACCAAAATGTCACCCTACAAGGTTGTTTTAGACAACCCCCCCATCCATACCCTCATTTTTACTAAGAACATCCAAGGCACAAGAAGTGGATATCAATCTTAACACAATTTCTAACTTTCTTTGTACTCTTAGGGACATTTTGGTCTTGGTTTAAAATGGAATGAATGAAGCAACAAGCATTTCAATAATTCCCGTAGTGTTACTTTGAAGAAGTGGATCAAATGTTTTTACATCTTTGGCCTTATAAGCAAACATATCTCAAGGAAAAAAGAAGTTAGTTATGGTCACTATAGTTGGGAAATATACACGATGACTATGGTCACTATAGTCACTATAGTCACTATAGTTGGGAAATATGCACAACCACCGTGGTCATTGTGGGTCTCACAGGAAGATCGTGTTTGTATTATTATGGTGAAATGGTCTCTTGAGGATCTTCATTTTGATGCACTATAAGTGGTAGCCATCCCATAGTTAGGAGTACCTTGGTTGTGTATGCCACACTACTCCTACCACCCTTTAAGAGCTTTGTCCTCTTTCCAATTCCTATCTACAAATTTAACAAGTACAACCAATTGCTCAAGTAGGAATACCATTTGCTGTTTAAATTTAGCTTGCATGTTCACATTACTTTCATCCTATACTAGATTCTTTTCCCATGGGAAACAGTTGGTTTAGCTAATCCCTTCGGCTTAAAGGGACCTTACTTACCCATAATTGACCCATAATTACAATTAATTACACCTTTTTAACCCATAACTGACCCTTAATTACCACTAATTAACCCATAATTGACCCCTTATTAACCCCTGATTATCACATCTCATTACCTAATAATTACCCTTAAATGACCCTTAATTAACAACAAATTACCCCTAGATTATCACTATTTAACCGTTAATTACCCTTTATTTACCCATAATTACCCATAAATGACCCCTAACTTTGTGTGGGGCGTCAGTCCATCACATAGCACTTACAAAGGGAATTTTTGTCTTGTGAGCTGTGGGATATGGTAGACATTTTGGGACGTATAACACCATGAATAACTTTTTACAACTAAGCCATGGTTTGGGATTAACTTTTAGGTCCTAAGTTCATATAGTTTCCTTTAGGTCTCATGGGTCATGTCTAGCACCTCAAACAACCACACATGCCCTACATAGGAAATATTTAGCATATAAGTGAGATATGTACATCATTTTGAGAATTAACATACCAAGGATGGCTCTTGATGCCCATACCATGGTCTAGGGATAAAAGGAAAGGCATTAGGCCATAGCATATATTTCTATGGGGCTCACATGCCATGTTCATCACTCAGGGTATCACACATGACCATAATACATAATATTTGGCCTCCAAGTTTGATACAGTGGTGATTTAAAAGTTTGAAAGATTTGATGTTTCTTGGGGATAAGGGCATAGTTTTGTTTATAGTCAAATAACTATATTAATTCGCAATATTTTATTAAAAAGTGAATGATGAAGCTTTTATGAAAAGCTTCTTCGTGAGGGTTCGAAACCCTTTGAAGAAAACATATACTAGTTCGTGAGGGTTCCAAACCCTTCAAAGCAAACATATACTCAGCATGTACCTATGCATTTCAGGCATCCAACATCTTAATGGGAGACACTATGCAATTTTGAACTCTGTAATCTCATAAATGAGTTGACAGATTGTGTTATTCTCCAAAACCGAAAAGGATGGGAAACAATTTTGGCTTGGATGATGTGCTAGGTGGCATGTACTGTTGCAAGATTGCTCTATCCATCATTGGATAGGGATGATGTAATAACCATATTGAATATGAGCAAATAGAAAAACCTAGTAGTGGGTAAACCGGTGCTTTAGCCCCTAGCAATGATGAACTCATATCGTGATCAGACAGTGCACGAGCGTCCTCCTGCAAACTTCTCTGTTTACTTCTGCCAAGAACCTTTTATTAGGAACATAATCATCAGGTACATCTGGACCCCAGGTTGCAAGGTTTTTCTCCTCATGAATTTCAGGCATTTCTTTTCTATGCTTTTTCCAAGCTTCAGTACTGCATCCACGCCATTGTTCATGTACAAAATGATGCATTTCATCAGGATAAACCCGACACACTTATATGGATCTGAAATTTATTTAAAAATCTTCCAATGACATCCAGAAAATCTTGTCTTTTACCAGATGAGTGTATTTCAATTTGTGCTTTATCATGTCTGTCCATTTAGGTGAATAGTATGACCATGGACCATTCCACTCAACTTCATTTTCCAAGGATTCCTTATCTACACAAGCTTATGACCGTCTACCTCACGTACTTGCAATAGTGATTTTTAGGTGAAATTTTCATTCCAAACTCAAATTGGGTCCTATTTTTGTCTAAATTCTTTGGTACCTCATGAGGTCTAATCCAATAAGTGTAGTATGGATTTCTTATTTCAGCCCAATAGCATATATTCCTAACTAGTTAAATATCTTTTCTACAAAATATGCATTTCATCCTACTCTTAGACACCAAATTTAATGGATTTTCAAAATTGTATCAACATGGGGACCAGATTTTGACTTGGTGGTAGTTTCATGTGTGCCACTTCACTACCAGGACCAATTCTTATAACCAATTCATAGGTGGCGCCTACCTGAAAATTTAGTTTGTGCATCCTTGTATCCACTTACATATTGTGAGGAAATAACACCTCTACTAAGTTAGCATTACACACTTAATATTTATCATATCAGATAGCCCTTTAGTTTTGTGTAATGGCCAAGAAATCATAATAACAGTTCGGGAGTAGCTAAGAAAATATACACTCATAATCCAATTAGTCTAATATACATCACTATAACCAACCACAACATCAAAGCATGATTTAGGCATGAACCTAGCTGCAACCTGTCCGAATTGGTTGGCTAGAAAGAGCACGACATACGGAGGGAAATCAAAAGGGAATATAAATAAGTGCGCTCCCTAATTAAGTATGACTGAGAAGTAACTAGCAATAATCGTCGAACAAAAATGAAAATACTAGAGACATATAAAAAAATTTACCAAGGTGTTAAGCCAATTACAACCAAGGGAAAGGGAATAAATTGTACGCCCATCACCAAGAGCACTAGAGCCCTTGATCGGGTAAACCCTTGATCGCATTAATAGAATTCTTTATAGTTACTCCACTGAAAAATATTCCACCCCAAAGATAGGATATGAGGAGAACACAAGGGAAAATAAATATATGTTTTCTATTACTCTCACACATCACAACCCACATATACATTGTCTCTAACTCTTAGTCATTCCAACCCATAGTGCTTCGAATGGAACAAAACCATGCATCTACCTCATTTTATCTAAAACAAAATATACTTTAGACATCTTATAAAATATTTAATCAACAACAAAATTATGGGAAGTTTAGTTACGAAGCATTAGTATAAAATTCCATCATAGTTACCGGCAATTATGGTTATTATAATTATTACTAATGAATTATTATTTGTATGGGAAACAACCCTGGGCCAAGGAAGGAGGATTATTTATAATTCTACAATGACAGAGTAGATCTAATTGTTGTTTTATGACCTATTGGGGGAGTATATTGATATCTTCTCTAAGCGTAGTCTGTGTGGGTTAATGAGGCCAAGATGTACTTTTATCAAAAGGGTACTAATTATCATTGTGCCCACCTATTTTTTATTATGGGCCATTGAAATGCCACTGCCAAGAAAGGTACTTGCCTAATTAAGGGGTACTCCTAAGGGGCTAGGGTTATAGTAATTTCCCTTGTAGAGGGGAACCACGGGTATGTATGATGCTTGCCTAACCGGGGTATTAATAAAGGCCTTGAGTGGTAGTAATATTCATACACACCATAACCCTAAGAGGTTTTGGGGATTCATTTCATCACCATATATACATATTTTATTAGCAATAATATAGGGATCTAAACTAGGGTATTACATGTGTAGATCATTATTTTCACCAAAATATTCCTTCCACTATAGAATTCAAAAGCAATTCTTCACCATGTCAAAATTTTTAAACACAATTATTCAATCAGTCTCGTCCATATGGGTATATATTCAATACCTCACTTTTCTCTTCATATCCATGTTAAAAACTAGGCATTAGACTGTGAAAGTGATTAAGGTCTGCCTTCCATGCCATGTGCAATGTTGGATCAACATCAATTATCCTTCCTGAAAGTATACATTCATGCCATCAAGCCTTGGGCCACCACATTAAACTCTCCCACTCAACCATAGCTACCTCCTCATCATATAATTTTTTCATTTTTAAAATAATGTGAATGCTTCTCAATATGAGCATTCTACTCTTAATATTTTTATCTTCTCAACCAGATCACCAACCACAACTAAATGGGATTCCAATCTCTAAAAATCCATGGTTAATACACATTGTTTTTCCCAAAAGATTAGGTAACTCTATACTCCCATCGAGGGCCTAGTGTAGCCTCCTTCCCTACTAGGCATAACATCCTCCATTTTCACAATCTACCTTTTATAGTAGTTTACCAATTTACTCTTGAGCACCACGAAGCATTGCCACTCAGGATTCTCTTCCATGAACACTTATCGATGAACCAAAATTCCCATTAAATATTTGGGTCCTTCAACTATGACTATAGGGAAGTGAGCATGTGGTCATCTTGTTCCAAAATATTAGTAGCCTGCCTCATTATAGATCTAAATTTTGAATCTAAATGAGTGTAGATAGAGATGGGTTGAGGAACCTTTTCATCTCTTTGTCATCCAATCAATATTAGCCTCACATACATTGTGTCTTCCATCAAAAACCTCTACATGCTTCCATGAGAAAAAACAGATCCTAAACATGGTCCTCATGTCACCCCTCACCTTAATTGACACTGCTACAAACCCCATGCTCCTATTGGTGTTTTCCAATCTATAGATCCCCCGTGGGAAACCTTGCCACAAAAACCGCATTAGTGTTTCATATGCATGGAGCTTCAAAATAAAATTTTAGTATAGGCTTCTCTCCACCTAATCCTCACTCATTAGTTTATCATTCTTTGTGAAGTGACCACTCCTTCCATGTCTTCCCATAGTTATTGTTGACCCCTTCATTTTGAGAAAAAAATGCAGTGCCCCTTATTAGTAAGTGGTTCCAAATAGGGGATACAACATGATAAGACACCTATTTTTGAAGAATCCAAGATTTAGTATAGGCTTCTCTCCACCTAATCCTCACTCATTAGTTGATCATTCTTTGTGAAGTGACCACTCATTCCATGTCTTCCCATAGTTATTGTTGACCCCTTCATTTTGAGAAAAAAATGCAGTGCCCCTTATTAGTAAGTGGTTCCAAATAGGGGATACAACATGATAAGACACCTATTTTTGAAGAATCCAAGATAAAAATATAGGCAAAATAAAGGATCTCACCTCACAAGGACTGGAGGAATCATGGCTTAGAGTAGAACAACAATATGTGGAATTTATCTTCCTCATTATCCCTATATGAATCCCTATAAGAATGCCACTTAACATGAACTCTCCTACTGTTAATGCCTAGTGGATCTACCTACCACGGGATCATGCAGCCTTACCCATGAGAAAGGAATTCGGGCAAGGAATATAATTTACTTTTCATACCCCATAGTTGAAATTTTTTTGGACATTAATTCTCTCCCATTCCCGCGCATAGCGTCTCAGTCTTACACTACTGAGTTCAGAAACCCATGGATATCCTTGTAATTGGTGAGAATGCTCTTCCCAGAATACAAAACCGTGCAAATTGTTTATGCACAAAAATGGCTTCAACCCATGTCAACAACATACTATGTTTTTCTGAGAAAACCATATCAATAATGAGTGCTAAATCTTCAACCATAATAGCCAATGCTATAGCTACTCTTAGGGAAACATCATCCCCACAAAAAATCAATGTAGACACAATCTCACTGTGCAGAGAGGGACGAATGAAAGAGGCAATACAAATCTTGAATTTTCTAGACCACCGAGGCATTCAACTCAAACCCGTTACCTATAATTCTCTATTACAGATATGCCCTGGAAACAAGGCCCTCTCAAAGGGAAAATAAATCCACACCCACATGATGTCGGGTGGATTTGAGCTAGATCTCTACTTAAGTACCAAACTCATAAGCCTGTATGTCATGTGCAACAGTCTGCAGGATGCACGCTTTTTGTTTGACAAAATGCCAACAACAAATCTCTTCAGTTGGAATGCAATGTCGAGAAGATATATGAGGAATGAAATGTTTCAATAAACCATAGGAATTTATTACCAAATGATCAGGGAAGGTGTAGAGCCACATTCTTTTACATTTCCCCATGTTCTTAAGGACTGTACTGCTTTACCTGCTTTGCAGGAGGGCAGGAAGATTCATGATCTTATTGTTGAAAGAGGGGTTGAATCAGATAATTTTGTGGCCAGTGTCCTCATAGACATGTATGCCAAGCATGGTGTCGTGGACATTGCATGCCAAGTGTTTGAAAAAATATATAAAAGGGATGTTGTGACATGGTGTGACATGATCAGCGGCCTCATACATAATGGGAATTAACAAAATACCCAAAAGACATGTAATTTCATGGTGTTCGATAATTTCGGGTGGTTCCTAGAATGGGAATTTTGAGGAGAGTGTCAAGCTATTTCGCCGAATGTTACTGGATGGAATTAAACCTAATTATGTTACCTTAGTAAGTGTTCTGCCATCACGCGCCCACTTAAAATTTGTCAAACAAGGGAAGGAAATCCATAGTTATATAATTCAGATTTAATTTGAATGGGATGTTTTTGTAGGGAGTGCTATGTTGGACATGTATGCCAAATGTGGGAATATGGACATGGCATGCCAAGTGTTTAACATAATGCCTTAGCGAGATGTAGTGCTATGGAATTCCATGATTTCTGGATATGCTTAGAATGGGCATTGCAATGAGGCATTGGAACTTTTTCATCAAACTCAGGAGCAAGGCTGGAAGCTTGACTCTATTACCATAGTGAGTATTCTTCCGGTTTCTTCCCACTTAGCAGCATTGAAATAGGGAAAAGAGATCCATTCTTACATAATGAGAACTGCACTCCAATATGATATTCCCATTGGAAATTCCCTCGTTGACATGTATGCAAAACGTGGGAACATAAAGTTTGCTCTATTTGTGTTTGCCAGGATGCCAAGAAAGACCGTGGTTTCCTGGAACATAATGATTGCAGGGTATGGAATTCATGGGCATGGTGATGATGCAGTTGCATTGTTTTACCAAATAGAAAAGACAGGATTTAATCCTGACTATATCACCTTTATTGCTCTCCTCTCTGCATGCAGTCATACAGGCCCGGTGGATAAAGGTAAGGAATATTTTGATTTTATGAGTCGAGATTATAACATTAGACCTAGAATGGAGCACTATGATTACATGGTTGACCTTCTTGGGCGAGCTGGGTGCTTGAATGAGGCTCAGGATTTTACTAAAGATATGCCACTGAAACCAAGTGTTGATGTATGGGGTGTATAGGGAAGCTTGCCTGGTGCCTGCATATTTCACTACAATGCAAATTTAGAAGAACTTGCAGCAGAGCACATTTTTGAGTTAGTGCCTGATAATGTGGAATATTTTGTTCTGATGTCAAACCTTTATGCTACTCTTGGTAGGAGGGTTGATGTAGCCAAAGTGAGGGTGATGATAAATGACAGGGGTTTGAAAAAAGAGCCAAGATGTAGGTGGATTGATGTAGGTAACAACATTCATGCATTCCTTGTAGGAGATAGATCCCACCCATGATTTGATGAAATATATGCAACATTGAAGAACTTGACAGTGTAGATGAGAAAAACAGGGTATGTACCTGAATTGTATTTTGTGCTGCATAATGCAGAAGAATGCAATATTTTCTAATGAGGGGAAGACGCTGGTATTACTTTTAAGGCTTCTCAACTATGTTGCATGGGGTATGGTCTCGAGTATCCATACAAGTATATATGCATGATGATATCTTTGTAAAATGAGTTAGGGGTATGAATTTTATTCTTGGAGTAAGTTAATTGATAGATGTTTTGTACATTGTCATTTTATCATGACTTTTTGTTGAAATTGTATTTTTGGTTACAGAAATGGATTTGTATGTCAGAACAATAATTTTAAGATGTATAGTTGTTAGGTGTATTTGACATTTTTAATGGGCACATAAAAGCATGTCAATAAACTGATTCCTTTAACTGAAACAACATCCATTGTCATTGAGTTTGTTGCAAAACGATGTCTAAAGCTAAACACACAAAGAAAAATATTTTAAATTTGAAAGTTATCGGTGAATTTTTATTTTCAGTTTGGGAGTTATAATGAATACGCTTCATGTTTCTATTTATTTTTTAGTAGTAGTGATTAAATGTTAGGGTTTACCTTCATCATGTGCTTTATATGCTGGATTTTTCAATATATGGAGGCTTTGATAGTTGTTGTTGAAGGAGAATGTGATTGAAGTGACAAATTTGCATACATATATTGTCCCTTGGGTTTGAAATTCTTCTCTTGTAGTTATGGCTTGTGTATTGTATTCACATAGTTATTTCCTTTCACAGCTGAGGAATTCCATAGAAGTGATGGAGACATGGGATGTATGTTCATCGAGTGTTATGGTAATCCAGAAGGTTGAAAAGGATGAGGTTAGTATCCTCTGTCCTCCCTCTGCTAGAAACACACAAATAATGTTTGATGTTTGTTTCTATGAAATGTTAAATCTTAAACATTTAGAGTTTTGATGCATTTAAGTAGATATGTTTATTTGAATCAATGGTTAGAATAATATTTGGGGAATACTTTTGTTATTTCAGTGATTTTCTAATGAAATATTGGTTAAATAAAGGTTTGAACAAGAATGGGAATTGATGCTCTAGTTTTAATATATGATTCTAACTAATATTACATTGTTGAAAAAGAGAGAAAACTAATACCTCAATATGTGATACATATCTTGTAATTGCATATTTTGGATGACTATGGTCCCTGATTCCATATTAAATATGGAAACAGTCTAGTCTCCCTCCAAATATATATTTGGCATTACTGGTAATGAAAGTTACATTGAGACCAACAATAATAGACATCGAGGCCTTTGAATATCTGAACTAAAACTAACTAAACTTTAAACAACAGTCTTTATTTTTTTAGAAGTTTTGAACTACAATACGAAGCTAGCCAAACCAAAACCTTGCTATTATATTATCTACTGGTCCATCCGTAATTGGTCTTCAGTAGGGTTGAAAGTATGAGCGAGGTTATTTCTAGAAGGGACTCCCTTGGAAATGAAGGGTCGAGACCTTCAATGCATTTATTCCATGTCTAATACTGCAAAACAATTCAGTATTATTTTAAGTTCAACCACTAGACTCATAAAAAACTATCCACAATCTTGTTAAAGTCATTCAAATTTAGATAGACTTATCTGTTAAAGAAATGCAATTTTTTTTCCTTTTATTGAAACTTCAGGCAAATCAAGAAGTTCTATCTTGTCCTCTTATTGAAATTGAAAATTCATACGTCCATTGAACAATTTTTCATAAAATATTCACTTTTATTATTGAGTTTTACACAATTATCAACATCAATTTCCAAAAAATTGTTATTGAATTTATCTTTCATTGACAAAAGCCTAGTTTTACCCTATATGTTCTTGCCACTATGGAAAATTCTCTTGTACCCTTTCTCAAACTTGTGTTTACTATGGTATGATTCAGTTCATCTAGATTAAACTGCTAGTGATTGTCAACTGCTAAAAATTTGAAATAAAAAGTGTGAAAACCTTGAATGGGTTGGAAACTCTGTATGAAATAATTTGAGGTACTTTGAACAAACACCAGGGTTGCAGAAACATCACATCCTCAACTGAGTTCCTCCTGTAGATTCCAACTAGTCAACTTCATGGTAACCAACCCAACTACCATCAAGTCTTTTCCATAGGTCTTTTACAAGATTATCAACATCAATTTCCAAAAAATTGTTATTGAATTTATCTTTTATTGACAAAAGCCTAGTTTTACCCTATGTGTCCTTGCCACTATGGAAAATTGTCTTGTACCCTCTCTCAAACTTGTGTTTACTATTGTATGATTTAGTTCATCGAGATTAAAATGCTAGTGATTGTCAAATGCTATAAATTTGAAATACAAAGTGTGAAAACTTTGAATGGGCTAGAAACTCTGTATAATTTAATTTGAGGTACTTTGAACAAGCACCAGTGTTGCAGAAACATCATGTCCTCAACTGAGTTCCTCTTATAGATACTAACTTCTCAGCTTCATGGTAACCAACCCAACTACCACCAGGTCTTTTCCACTGGTCTTCTCCATTATATGATATATCACCTAATCGTACATCCAAGAATCCTTGTGGCCATTGGTGCATTTAGTGGACTGTAAAATTAGTAATTTTACCTCCTCTCCTATCCCTGAATTCTGCAATTTGTTGCTAGATCTTTTGTGTGGTTGGTTTGGCACCACTTTTGCAGGAGGTTCATATGTTGGTATTTACTATTTTGGTGCTATATACAGTTGTCAGTGGGTGGTCTGGGATCCTCTCGTTGGTTAGTTATTTGTGTGTATTAGAGAAGGTGTGTGGTTTTGTTGCTCCAGTTTCTCTTTTAAAATTACAAATTGTCATTGTCGTAAGGATTATTGCATTCTGTGTGTAATGGAAGAGCTAGAGTGCTGTCTCACAGGCAATTTTCTCAATGACCTTTTCTAAATTCTCATTGCCGACTGCAAAACAACATCTCCTTGCTGTCTTCTCATTGCTAACTATCTTTGAAAAACCAACAGATACAGTGATTTTCCACTTCACTGACCTCTGAAAACCAAGAATATCTCTTACGGCTCAATGTTTTCTGAAAACAAATAAATTTCTCAATGCTTACTGCCTCGGTAAAAAAATGTTCTCTCCCTAAACAAACCTGCAAAAGAAGAAATGGTTACCTTGTTCTAAGACATTATTATCCTCTGTAAAATTCATTGATCTCCCATGCTCCACTATTCTGAGTTTGATGATCTGAAAACTAAGGTAATTGTGATACTCTTAATACTATTTTGTTATTTTGAGTTTTAGTTCATACTGTGTAGCTTCACCATTGTAAGTTTGAAATGCCAAAAATGTTGTTGATTTTAGGTTTCCATTTGGCCCAGTATATGGTTAGTTCAGTGGTTGGTCTCGTTTCCAGCAGTCAGATTCTAGGACTGTGAGAAACATCCCTACTGCAGGTCTTAGTGTCTTGGATCAGTTTCGAAAATAAGAAACCTGAAACATCCATCTCGATTCTCAATAATATTGATTGATGTATTACATTTCTCTGATTATAGATGTAGATATATGAATCAATTCATAAAATCATGGATGTATATGTAAATACAACTATCTATTCCATGGATAAATGGATATGAATGTATAATAGTTCACATTTCATCGGGTATTTCCAATATTAAAGTTTCATCAAGTATTGTATCTTCATGGTGGCTTTTCAAATAGGTAATGGCTTTGTTGATTTAGCCTTACAATTTCAAACTTCTTGTCCTTTCGAACCTTCTTACAATATGATTCAATCCCTCCTTTGAGATGGCAAATGGCCTTTCACTTCTGCGTAACTTCCATGAAAAAGCAAGCCATGAAAGGTAATTTTGTTTTCATGGTGGCCATTGCATTATTGGGTTTAATCTACCATATCTTGTTAATGCTATTTTTGTGTCCAGTTTTCTAGTAGATAAAAATGGATTTGGAGCTGCTGTATTAGATCAAGAAGTTTTGCAATTTGAGAGAATTGTGCCATATTATATCCCTGATTTCAATTTTCTTCACAGGCATTTTTCTCAATGACCTTTTTCCAAATTCTCACTTCCGACTGCAAAACAACATATCCTTTTTGTCTTCTCACCGGTAACTATCCTTTAAAAACCAACAAATATGTGATTTTCCACTTCACCGACCTCTGAAAACCAAGAATATCTCTTACTGCTCAATGTTCTCTGAAAACAAATAAATTTCTCAATGCTCACTGCCTCTATTAAAAAATGTTCTCTCCCTAAACAAACCTGCAAAAGAAGAAATGGTTACCTTGTTCTAAGACATTATTGTACTTTGGAAAATTCATTGATCTCCCATGCTCCACTATTCTGAGTTTGATGATCTGAAAACTAAGGTAATTGTGATACTCTTAAGACTATTTTGTTATTTTGAGTTTTAGTTCATACTGTGCAGCTTTACCATTGTAAGTTTGAAATTCCAAAAATGTTGTTGATTTTAGGTTTCCATTTGCCCCAGAATATGGTTAGTTCAGTGGTTGGTCTCATCTCCAGTAGTCATACTCTAGGACTGTGAGAAACATCCCTACTGCAGGTTTTGGTGTCCTGGGTCACTTTCCAAAATAAGAAACCTATCTCCAAACCAGAAACCAATTTTAGATTTTATTTGTACATAGATATATGTATCTAAAATGTGACATTCTCCTATACTCTGATGAACCATGATTTTGAAAAATTTGTCCCCAAATGGTCAAAGTGTTAAAGTTAGTGCAGCTACAAGACCCATTCTTAGGGAGGATGGTACCCTAGTCAGTTAACTAGGGTGGAGTAAGACCCTAGAAGGTACCCTAGGGCCCCCAGTAGTCTCCTAGGGTTCTTGGTCTAGGATCAAGCAGGTTGATGCCATGGCAAAGCCCCTAGCATGTGGCTTGGGCCCCTATGTGCCTCTAGGGTATTTTGGTCTAGTACCAGGGACACGATATCCAAGTAGATCCTGTAGGTAGAGGCATATCCATATTCTGGTTCGGGACCAGGGACACAATGTACAAGTAGGTCCTGTAAGTAGTTGATCAACTTTTAGTTTAAGACTAAAGCTCAGCTTAGTGCTGAGAGCCATTCTCTAGGACAATGGAGGCACCTGGTCAGTTACCAAGAATTTGATTTAGTCTGGAACTAAAGCTCAACTTAGTGCTGACAACCATTCTCCAGGAGAATGGAGGCACCTGTTCAGTTACCAGGAACTTGATTCATTCTGGGATTGAAGCTCAGCTTAGTTCTGAGAGCCATTCTTCGGGAGAATGGAGGCACCTGGTCAGTTACTAGGATCTTGCTTCAGTCTGGGATTGAAACTCATCCTAGGGATAAGAGCCATTCTTTGAGAATGAATGATGATGAGGTGTGATGTCCTCTCTCTTAATCATTATTGCTAGCTTGCTTATCAAGGGATTGGCCACCCCTTGATGATGTCACTAGCACCTAACCCTTAGGAGTAGTATTGAGGACCAAAGGATCGTACCATTTGGTTTGGATCTTCCCCTTATATAGTGATGATCAAATATATGAAGCAATGTACCTCAAGAGAGAGAAAAGATTCAAGCCCTTGGTCTTGTTGGTCATATAAGTACACATTTATTAGTAGCCCAATTTCATGATAATCAATATGATAAAGAGAAGCAGTTGACTTTTTCCCATGGATAGTAACAACGTAAGGTCATAAATATGGAGTTGTTCTTGTTAGTTAAAATCTACATCCATCACTTCAGAAACTGGATACCTCAATAAAGCATCATCCAACTAATCATCCAACATGCCAGGGGTGCATTTTTTACTGGGGCAGTTGTCTCAAGCTTGGAAAGAGTACCCAGACTCTAACATGCATGCATCTAGAAAGGGTTGGATTGTATGCATTGCATCATTTTAAATACAAGGATAAAAAAAACTTGTGAAATGAGAAATTGTTGGTTAAAGTTAGAAAGGCTAGCGACCTTTAACAGTATTGTCTATATATGATGATGTCTGAAACATTTACAAGAAAATGGTTTCTCTCTTGTTCATGAAGGATTTAAATTGCAGTTTTGCAAGAAAATCAGTGTAGGTTGATGTACTATGGAAAATCAGTCTATGACTAGGTTAATATTAGAGCTCACATTCTTCGTCCCCCTCTTGTGACTCGAATAGACATAACTTAGCGTATCTCATATTTCTTCCTAGTGCTCCTAGTGGATAGGGGAACTATGAGGCCAGTAGATAGCAACATCATTCCATCTCCCATATTAGTTAAACCTTAAGAAACAATGCAACCTTTATAGCTAGGTCCATGTGGGGATTTTGTAGGAGGGTTTGGGATAGCTAGGTCCATGTGAGGTTTTGTTGGGATAGCATATGCATGATTACAAACCTTCAAGTTTGTTTCACCCTTAATCTTTGTGAGTTAGCCACTACCCACTATTAAAGAGTTATTTGAGAGACTTTTGTAGATACTGTAGGTCTTGGATAACTTTATCTACTGAAGTTATCAATCAAAGGTTAGCATTACAAACAATTTTACTTGTTCCACATATTGAGCCTCTTAGTTGCCAAACATAGGTTGCATTCATGTTCCTAAGTGCACATTGGAGTCCATTCAACTCAGTTTCAATTGCTTATACATGACCTCAACCTTTGATTTTTATCAAAGAAGCCGACAAATTTTCCACTTTCACTTGGAAATCCTTTGGTAGTCTTGTTTCCACTATCAAGGATTTGGATTAACACCATTGCCTTCTTCCTTTGGGAGTGCCATTTATCTTGTATGAGAAACCTTTTGGGGAAGAGTTGCTACTATTTTTGGAGGTGGGTGAGTAAATATGGTTGTGCTCACCTTAAAATGTTATAGCCATGCTTAGATTCACGCTAAAGTGAGTGGCTGAGCCACTGTCACTAAATGCACTTCCTGGTAATTATTGAGTGTGATGACCTTCATGTCTCTAACTAACCAACACAATTCTTTGCTTGATATGAAACACATTTACCAAAGAGATCTCCTATATTTGGCAGCTGAGTAGAGTAGAGTCCTATGCCCTGTCATGATTGTAGTTTGTTAAATATATCTGATTCTATTCCTTCTCTTAGTGTTTCAAATCATGCCTGATTTTCCAAAGATAAAGATAAAAAGACAGCCTCATCCTATACTCTATGGCCCCATAAATATGCTTATATCCAATTTTCTTGGGGATCATGTAGATCTCCCATATAAGCACTACAATATCACCCTGGGAAGCGACTAAACATTATGAATTAGCATCAATATATCCTAACCATTTGTCCTTGTGGATACTCATTAGCTTGATGGAAGAAGGAACTTTGCTCATCTCGTGATGGATAGGATCCATGTGAAGCATCAACTATAGGGTTGATCATCCTCTTTTGATTCTCTGTATTTCTCCACTTATATATGTATCTAGGATGATCTTGCTTATCTACTATATCCTTGGAATCCACACTAAGATAATTGTTTTTGATAGGTCTCATATAGTGGTACACTTACGGTTGCTAGGGAATAGTGATTTTTGCAATCCCATAAGGCCAATTTCTTGAGTTTTGTTCAAAACTCCTAGAAAAGGTTTATGGATTTCATAACTTGCTTGATCATATATTGTGAACTTATCTATCATCCTTTTCGGACCATTAGATACTCAAATTTGTGTTTTGATCAATTTTACCATTATAGAGGACTCTGTAAGTTAGGTTCCCAAATTCTTAAAGGGTGCTAGCTCAATGGAAGACCACCTGCCTTACAAGAAGGAGGTTGGTGGTTCGATTCCTCCATGCCCTGATGATATTTTGAATATTGGTCAAAAACAACTAAATTAGTAACCAAAAAATAAGAGATAAGTAACCAAACAATGAGAGATAATTGACCAAAATTCGTATATAAAATTACTAAAATGACTAAATTAGTGACCAAAAAATGAGAGATGTGAAACTAGGCATTAAAAATGTTGCAACACGTGGTGCTAATGATGAAGCCAAACATGACGCTACATAAGAAGCAAAATATGGTGCAACAATAGAAGAAATATTTGGTGTCATTTTGGTAGCAAAACATGATGCAAAAAAGGAAGCAAAAATTGGTGCAAATTTGGAAGCAAAAATTGGCACATATTTGGAAGTAAAACACGATGCAAAATGGGATGCTAAAGTGGTAGCAAAAATGGATGCAATATTGGATGCTAATTTGGATGCTAACATGGTGCTATTAAGGATGCAAATACGACGCTAATGGGGATGTCATTTAAGAAGAAAAAGTGGACACTCGTTATGAAGCAAAATAGGATGTTATTTAGGAAGAAAACCTTGACTTTGTTTAGGAAGCAGAGTTGGACGCTATTCTAGAAGCAAAAAAATAGACGCTATTTTGGACGTCATAAAGGATGCTATCTAGGAAGCAAAAAAAAATGTTTTTTGAGATGCTTTAAGTTTTGTCCATGACACGTCCCATTTAGCATCTAGTTTGACTACTCAATGTAAAAAAAAAATTACACTAAAAAGGGACGCTAAATGGGACGCTAATTCCAGGATTTGTTGTAGTGCTTTGTGAGATTTAAGTCATGTAAGTGCTTGGGTTAGACAGGTTCAATAGGTAATGAACTTTTCATCCCCTAAAACAAAGCAGTAATACTACTTATTTAATGATATAATGTTCATCTTATTGCATTTCCACCTGGTAATACCTAAGCAGATAGTAGAACCTTTTTTCTGCATTAAATCCTTAGTTCCATGTATGTATGAATGTCCACCCATTATGCCCTATAATAATGACTAGACTTAGGTTTTATTGGTTTATATAACATTGGAATGCATGACTGAGACAAATACATATGAATTACTATGGTAACGAGTAATGATGTATCAAAAGACCTTGTGTGCAAAATTATCTTTCTCTAGAATTGTATATAGGACATAATATGATAATAGATAAATGAAAGTATGATGAACAAGTTATAGTAGAAGCTAGGTAGAAGAACATCTAGATTTATGTTCGGATTTTCCAAATACTGATGCTTACAAGTAATTAAATAAAAAAACAAATATACAGTTTCGATGATACCTCCTGTATTTAATCAAAGTTGTAAATTAAACAAATATACTAGCATTTTATTTATGCTAGTTGAGATAATTAATCTCGATTTGGAAACTAGTTTACAAAACGTCTTACCTGTACAAGAAGCATCACTTCACTGCATTAGCTAAAAATTTAAGTAAGCCTCGGACATGAACTGAATTTCCTTCATGTAAATTAAACAAATATACTAGCATTTTATTTATGCTAGTTGAGATAATTAATCTCGATTTGGAAACTAGTTTACAAAACGTCTTACCTGTAAAAGGACCTGTACAAGAAGCATCACTTCACTACATTAGCTAAAAATTTAAGTAATCCTTGGACATGAACTGAAGTTCCTTCATGTTTACAAACAGTAAAACAAACTTTAGTACATAGTAAGCAAACATATGTTTCAGCTAATGTTACTTCAGATCATCACCTGTTAAATCAATTTCTAATACTGATTTATAAAATAAAATAATTAAGTATGCAGATACATAAATTAAGAAGGAATTAGTTTAGTTCTAGTTTAAGACCTTAATATGTTACCTGTTAACGGTTAAATGACCCTCTTAGCGACGATTGTAAATATTTATTGTCATAAGAAAAATTTTAAATTTTTATGAAATTTTGGAGTATTACATGTGATATCAGAGCACACGTTCAGACACTAGGCATGAATGCGGCTCAACCTGCATAGACAAACAGTAAATAACATGCATGCATACTAGTTATTATTTTTCTTTTGAAATATTATTACCAGAAAATTTTTCTGAGCTAGAACTACAGGTATGGAAAGAATCGAGGAATATGCAGATGAGGAATCCATGTTTAATGAACAAAGTAATTCTAGAAGAGAACCAGTTCAGGAAGAAATAACTAACAATTCTTCATAATTATTACAAATTGTTAAATAATTAATAACTAAAATGGAAACAATTAAAAAAGAAAATGAAAGAATTCTAAGAGCTCAAGAGGAGTTGAACCAGATACTGATGGAAAAATTTTAGAGTGAAGAAAAAGATAAACAGATAGGATCCGAAAATACATCCTACCAACACAAAAGTAAAAATTCCAAACAGTCTAAAATTGAAAGTAGCTCATCCTCTAAAATTTATGGTGATTCACAGAGGAAGAATTGCCAGTACACTAGTGATAGCAGTGAGGATAATTACCATTCAAGAAAAAGAAAATTTAATCCTTATGAAGAAATTTTAGGAGAATTTAAGAAGATAAAACCACCAAATTTCAACAGTGAAACTGAGAAAGGACAGGAAGCTGAATCATGGCTGTCTGGAATGAAGAAGTATTTCCAAATCTATAATTACTCTAACCAGCTAAAATCAAGGATGGCCATTTACAACTTAACTGGAAAGGAAGATATTTGGTGGCAGGATTTAAAACGAGTAAAGGGTATTAGGGAAAATAAAATTAACTGGAGTACCTTTAAGAAATACTTTAAAAAGAAGTTTCTGTCGGAACAGTACTACGAAGAGCGAGCTAAGGAATTATATGAACTAAAGTTGGGAACTATGAACATGAAAGAATTAAACAGTAAATTTTTAAGTTCACTATGTTATGTGACTTACATTGTGGATGAGAAGCCTAAGTTGCAGTGGTTTCTAAGCTGTTTACCTTTTCACATTAAAGACATAGTTGAATATGATAATCCAAAAACCATGGAGGAGGCTATGCGAAAGGCAAATTTTTACTATGAGCAGAACCACATAAAGGAAATCATGTCAAACTGGAAGGATAAGAGGTCTAATAATTTTGAAAAGAAGAAGAAGGGTTTCATATCTAACCGCAATTTTAGAAATAATAACACACGTAATTTTCCTAATAAGAATTTCCAAGGAAATAAAGGTAATTCACAGTTAAATCCTAATGGTCCTAGAAATAAAGAACCTGCTAACAATCACAACAACTACATTAAGAATAATGAACGTAAAGAACCAGTAAAGTGTTGGGATTGTAATGGACCTCATTATGCATTAGTCTTCCCTAATAGAAAGAAGACTGTCAGCAACATACATACAGTATGGGAGGAGATGACTGTTGGTGACTTAGCAAGGGCGATGCCTAGGATCAAAGCGGCGCTGGAAAATAGGCAGGAAGATTGTCAAACTTCCATGGTGGAAGTAGAAGGTAAGATTAATCAAACAACCATTTCTATCTGAATTGACCCAGGGGCTAGCTTGATTTATATTTCTCCTAATTTAGTAAAAGAATGAAATTTATCAATAGAAAAGTTTGCGAAGTCATGGTTAGTTCAAATAGCTATTGGAGAAAAAAGAAAAGTGATTAGTTTTGTAAAAGATTGTGATGTAAGTATGGATCAGTTTGAAACCTCGGTGAAGCTAAATGTACTTCCTTTAGGCTCTTATGATATGTTAATTGGTATGGATTGGTTAGAACAGCATAGAGTAGTTTTGAACTATTTCGATAAAACTTTTACTTGTGTAAATAATGAAGGAGAAATAGTAACCGTAACAGGAATTCTTAGGAAAACATATATCAGACAAATCTTTGCCTTGCAATTAAAGAGAGTTGTTCAGAAGGGTTGTAAAGCCTTTGTTGTAACTGTGATTAAAGAAGAACGTATTAATAATGAAGATAAACGAGAACTGGAAGATATTCCAATCCTGAGGGGGTATTCAGATGTATTTCCAGAAGAAATTTCGAGGCTTCCTCCGAAAAGGGAGTTATACTTCACTATTGAGTTGGTACCTGGTGCAGTGCCCACCTCAAAAGCCCCTTATCAGATGAATATATTGGAACTAAATGAATTAAAATCACAGTTAAAGGAACTTATTGATAAAAAGTATATAAGGCTCGGCATGTCTCCTTGGGGAGCACCTGTTATTTTCATTAAAAAGAAGGACAATACTCTACGCTTATGCATTGACTACTGTCAACTTAATAAAATGACCATTAAGAATAGATACCCGTTGCCTCGCGTAGATGATCTGTTTGATCAGCTGCGTGGAGCAATTGTATTTTCAAAGATTGATTTATGATATGGTTATCACCAGGTCCGAATCAAAGATGAAGACATTTTTAAAACAACTTTTAGGACCAGATATGGTCACTATGAGATTATTGTTATATCATTTGGGCTCACTAATGCCCCAGTTGTCTTCATGTGCTTAATGAATAATGTATTACATAAGTACCTCGATAAATTTGTATTGATTTTCATTGATGACATTTTAATTTACTCTAAGTCTAAAGAAGAACATGAGGAGCACTTAAAAATTGTTTTACAAGAGTTGAGAGAACATCAGCTTTATGTTAAATTTAGTAAGTGTGATTTCTTTAAGGATAAAATACAGTACTTGGGCCATGTAGTAACTAACGAATGGATCTCAGTTGATCCAAAAAAGATAAAATCAATTGAATAATGGCCAGTCCCAATGGACATGACTGATGTGTGATCATTCATGGGGATTATAGGTTACTATCGAAGATTCATTGAGGGGTTCTCAAGAATCGCAAATCCCATAACTTATTTACAAAAGAAAGGGAAGAAATTCGAGTGGAATCAAAAGTGTGAAGAAAGTTTTAGAAAGTTAAAAACATTACTAACTACTGCACCAATATTAAGAATTGTCGATCCTAATAAGGACTTTGTCGTATGCATGGATGCATGCAACGCTGGTCTAGGTGGGGTTTTAACTCAAGAAGGACATGTAATTGCATACAATTCTAGGAAGCTTAAAATTCATGAGAAAAACTACGCAACCTATGATTTAGAGTTGGTTGTCGTCATACATGCTTTGAAGATGTGGTACAATCAACTTATCAGAAGAAAACTTATGTTAATGACAAATAATAAAGGATTAAAATATTTGTTGGATCAACCTAACTTAAACGCAAGGAAAGCTAGGTGGATTGCTTTCCTTAGTGAGTACGATTTCGAGATCCAACATATTAAGGGAAAAGAAAATAAGGTTGTTTATGCTCTAAGTAGAAATGTAAAATTAAATTTTGTAGCAATAATCAACACTTATAAAATAGATTTAGAAGAACAGCTAGAGAGGAAGAAGTAAAATTGGATGAGAATTATCAGAAATTACAAGCAAAAGTAGCAGAAAATTTGACTAAAAGTTTAAGTACAGGGTATAGTCTAAACGGAAAAAGTATTAATACTATATAAAAACAGGTTTTATATACCCAATGTACCTAAAATTAAGCTACTGATTTTAAATGAAATTCATAATACTCCTTACTCAGGAAATCCTAGTTATCAAAAGACTATAACCATGTTACAGAAGGATTATTTTTGGCCAAACATGAAGAATGAACTGGCAGAATACATTGCCAAGTGTTTTGAATGCCAACAAGTTAAGACTGAACACCAGAATCCAGCCAGTTTACTGCAGCCATTACCCATCCCTAGCTTGAAATGGGAAATAATCAGTCTTGATTTTATTACAGGTCTACTTAGAAATCAGAATTTGAATGACTCGATAATCGTAGTCATTGATAAACTTAGTAAAGAAGCTCATTTTATACCTGTAAAGACCACTTACAAGGCTACTAATATTGCTGATATATTCGTGAAACAAATATTTTGTTTACATGGGATAACGAAAGTTATAATTTCATACATAGACCCTAAGTTTACAGGCAATTTATGGAAGTCTTTATTTAAAGGCTTGAATATGACTTTAAATTTTAGTACTTCTTTTCATCCCCAGACAGATGGGAAGATTGAAAGGGTGAATCAAGTGTTAGAAAAAATGCTTAGAATGTATGTTAGAGAACAACCAAGTAAATGGGAGGATTACTTACACCTGGTAGAGTTTGCTTACAATAATCACTACCAAGCTTCAGCAAGATACAACCCATTTGAAATTTTGTATGGCAGAAAGTGCAATTCCCCCATCTCATGGAATAACCCAGTTGACAGGTTAGTACTAGGACCTAAACTATACTAAAGGAGATGGAGCTAATTGTAAAATAGGTGCAAGGTAACTTAAAAGTTGTGCAAGATAGACCGAAAAGTCAGGCCGATCTTAAACGAACTCAGAAAGAGTTTCAAGTGGGTGAACATGTCTTTATAAAGGTAAGGCCTAAAAAGAGTTCTTTGAAGTTAGGAAGTTGTGCTAAGTTGGCACCCCGATATTGTGGGCCTTTTGAGATACTGTCCAGAATGGGACAGGTGGCATATCAACTGGCTTTACCGCCAAATTTGAAGGTTCATAATGTTTTTCATATCTCTGTATTAAAAAAATATGTACATGATGCTACTCATGTTATAAATTGGAATGATGTGCAGGTGGAACCTGAAAGAGATTTTCTGGTGGAACCAGATTGTATCCTCGAAAGGAGGGAGATCTTGCTTCAGAGTCGCACCATTGGGTAGGTGAAGGTGCAATTGAAGCACCTTAGTCCAGAAGAAGCCACCTGGGAATTGGAGAGTCATATGCGGGTAGCATATCCAATTATGTTCCAGGGAAACTCTGAGGACAATGAATAAAGTAACATCTAGGACAATGTTATATTTAAGGGGTGTGTATGTCACATATCCCAAATTTTAAAAACATTTTATGTTTTAGGAGAAATTATGTTTTAACTTTATTATAAAGTTTGTCATTAATGACCAAGTGGGGCCAAGGATAATTGCATTTAATTGCTGAATATTTTATTATTAAATAAATAAAAGATGAGACAACAACATAAGGAGGTTGTTAAATGAGTGTTTTATTAGCCACTTGGTGGAATAGGATGGGTTGAGAACAAATTGACACTTGGCAGCATCCTCAAACTACTTCTAGTTGTTGCAAGAGGCAACTTCCCTATTTTTTGGTCATGTTCCCTAAGAAAGTGGAACAAGAGCAGGTGGCTAATTAATTCAAAACTGACCCAAAATACCTAGGCATGCTAATAAAACTTCCCATTGAATTCAGCTAAGGTTGCTCATTATTTACTTGTGAAATTTCTGAGTGAAAGGGTGCACAAGAAAATTCGATGGAGGGGACAAGCAAAAGTTTTTGAGTGAAAAGTGTTGAAGTTCTGAACTAGTGCAGCCGATTTGAGTTGAGTTCTTACTGCTACAGGAAGAAATATTACTACTGATTACTTTGTGGAATTGCAGAGGTTTCTAAACCAGTGTTCTCACCTAGTGCCTTTAACCGAGTGGACCAGTAGACAGGCTCGGGGGTCCTAGGATTTGTAGTTCAGCTATCTTTAGGAGTTGGTTGGGAGGAACAGGTTCCTTAAGTTGTTGTCTCCTCTGTTGTATTGCCAAGTTCTATGTGTTATTTCAAATTTCTCTATGCAATCTGAGGAACAAGAATGAATGAATCTAGGAAATAATGTATTTATAAATAGTAAAATGAAGTATAGTATTCACTTAGGTTTGGCATTAACATATAGGTAATTTCATTACTATTGTAAATAAAGATCAAACTTTAAACACATTATAGTTAAATATTAACTCTGCAGAGATTTTAAAAATAAATAAATAAAATTATACAAAACCCTAATTTAGGGGAACTGTCAACCATGACCTTCTTTGCCTCCTCTTTTCCAGAATAGGGTTTTTGCAGTTTTACCCATAATCTCTTTAAGCAAAATTCTTCATTTTTACAATTACATTATATACATTATAAATTCCCAATTATTAAATATAAATTACATAGAATAGTATTAAAACTGTTTATCAAGAATAAGATCAAATAAAATAAGAAAAGACAATTTATTAATCCTAATCCAATTACACAGTAGAGTAGAATTCTATTAAAAAAAATAGAGTTATAATATTAACTTAAAAATTAAATTAAAAACTTAAATTATGATAATAAATTTGGACCTGGTTACAGGGTCGAACCCTAAAATCAAGAAGAATTTCATTTCTCTATTTATATATCATAGTAATAAAATCCTAAGTTAATATTAAATAAAATACATTTTTTTTTCTAATCAAAGTAAAGACTTAAAAATCGAAGACAGAAATTCTAAAGACTACAAAATGTATAAAAACAACTCAGATTCTTTTTCAAAACCAAACTATCTATATTCATTATCAGTCTTAACAACCCACTCGTCAAGCCTTTTCGGCTATCATTTTAAACAAGCCATGGCCATACAACCTTCTTAAACAAGTAATATACATTGTAGCCATGGCCAAGCAGTTTTCGAATCAAGTGAAACAACTTCATACAAAACCCCACACACCATTGTAGAAGGAACCTTAGGCATGAGATTGAGGCTTTCCAAGTTGTACACAAAGCATGGAGTCCTTTCATGGAGATATACGGTGTCTTCCAGCTCACAACAGCCAATCCGGAATCCTGCACAAGTTAAACAAAATGGGTATTAAGCTCATTATTAATTAAAATAACGAACACAGTAAATATTTGAACAATGCAGAAGGGTTTAAATATAAAAAATGTTACCTGGAGAGTTTTTGACCTCGGCTGCGTAGTTGGTGGCATGAACAGCAAACCTAGCCAAAAGAAAAGGGTATTCCCTTGAAAACTAGTAGAACCACTGTCAAGAAACCTCGACGAGATTGTTTAAGCCAACAACCAAGGCCACTTTGAAACCAAACCAAGACCACACTATTTTTCCAGATAGATTTACAATTGGAAAACGTAGGGAGGAAAGCTCTCACAAAGTAAAACAATTGTAACGAAGGCTTTAAACGCATAGGAAAGCAACGGCGACAAAGTCCCTCACATGCAGAGGTAATTAATGGTGACGAAGTCTCTTACCCATAGAGGTAAAACAATGGTAAAGCCATGAGGCCATAATCCTGCAGCACTCTCCACAACAGTGAAAATATAGGTTAAATGCAAGATTTTAGGGTTTTGGAAGTGTTTATGGTGGAGTTATCAAAGTCAAAACCCTAACCACTAACAAACAACCACGTGTAATCCACTTTGAATTCGATAATATGGGTTTTGTTCTATAGTTTGGGAGTATGAAGTGAAACCTGCAAAGGATTTTCATATAACCATGTTAGTATTGAAGACTTATACAAACACCGATTTTTTAATTAGGGTTATGCAAAAGGCTAATCATAATCCCATACTAGAACTTTGGTTAAAAAAAAACTTATGAGCATAAGATTGCAAGTATAGAGATGGTTAGCACGATTCATGGATAAGGGTATTATACTTTAGATTGTTTAATAGGGTAATAATTATTATATAATATCTCTTTGTGAGATTTAACTCATGTAATGGCTTGGGTTAGAGAGGTTCAATAGGTAATGAACTCTTCATCTCTTAAAACAAAGCACTAATACTACTTATTTAACGATATAATGTTCATCTTATTGCATTTCCACCTGGTAAATACCTAAGCAGATAGTAGAACTGTTTTTCTACATTAAATCCTTAGTTCCATATATGTATGAATGTCAACCCATTATACCCTATAATAATGACTAGACTTAGGTTTTACTGGTTTATATAACATTGGAATGCATAATTGAGACAAATACATATGAATTACTATGGTAATGAGTAATGATGTATCAAAAGACCTAGTGTGCGAAATTATCTTTCTCTAGAATTGTATATAGGACCTAATATGATAATAGATAAATGAAAGTATGATGAACAAGTTATAGTCGAAGCTAGGTAGAAGAACATCTAGATTTATGTTTGTGTTTTCCAAATACTTATGCTTACAAGTAATTAAAAAATATATATATATACAGTTTTGACAATACCTCCTGTATTTGATCAAAATTATAAATTAAACAAATATACTAGCATTTTATTTATGCTAGTTGAGATAATTAATCTCGATCTGGAAACTAGTTTACAAAACGTCTTAGCTGTAAAAAGACCTGTACAAAAAGCAACACTTCATTGCATTAGCTAAAAAGCTCAGTAAGCCTTGGACATGAACTGAATTTCCTTCATGTTTACAAATAGTAAAGAAAGCTTTAGTACATAGTAAGCAAACAGATGTTTCAGCTCATGTTACTTCAGATCATCACCCGCTAAATCAATTTCTAATACTGATTTAGAAAAGCAAATAATTAAGTATGTAGATACAAAACTTAAGAAGGAATTAGTTTAGTTCTAGTTTAAGACCTTAATATGTTAGTTGTTAACGGTTAAATGTCCCTCTTAAGCGACAATTGTAAACATTTATTGTCATAAGAAAAATTTTATTTTTTTGTGAAATTTTGGAGTATTAAAGAACCAGAAGGTGAATTTCAAGTGGAACCTTTATGCATTCTCGACAGAAAGAAATAGTACTTCGAAACCGGGTCATCACTCAAGTTAAGTTGCAATGGAATCACTTTAGCCTGGAGGAGGCGAAATGGGTTAGAGGAAGATTTGCAAAAGAAGTACCCAGAATTATTTCTAGAATATAGGGAAGAAGAATAAGAAAATTGTGGACAGTGTTTGAATAAGGGGGTGAGGATGTAACATTGCCCAACAAATAAACATTATTTGTAATATTTTGAAGTTGTTTTATTTTGAATGATATTAGTAGGATATGGAATTCGCCAATAGGCCCTTGGAGGATAGATGTAACTAAAACATTATGCTTTTAATGAAATCATGAAGGATGGGGGTATCCATGTTAAATGAGGAAACTATGCATGCGAGAGTGGGGGATGTGAAAGAGAAAACTTGGGGAGTTTACACCAGGTGTCAGCATGCCATGATGGCACTAGACACGCCCTATAAATCAGGGGATGTAGTGGGGAGCGTAAATTCCTTGGGGAATCAGTTGCTAGTTGCAAAAGACCTAGGAAAAAAACCAAGACTATAAAGGAAGCATACGGGAGGAGGTAGGACGTTGTTGAGTATGAAATCTTGTTGCGTGAGCACTCAGTGTTAGGAAAGATAAAATAAATAATTGATGTGTGAGAACTCCATGTTAGGAAATATGAAAGAAATACTTGTTGTGTGAGCACTCTTTGTTAGGAAAGTGATTTCTCGCTAGGAAGCTGAACCTGAGGTTGGTTGTCACTGCTCTTGGCATCCATAGTTTAGCTCATGGGAGATTGAGTACAAATAACAATTGTTCCTAATATATGGTTGAATTGAACTTGGTTTTTCCTTCTTCGTTTGGCTCGCATTACAACCAGGTTTCTTTATATGTTTAAATTGTTGCAAATTGTTGAGCTCAGGGTATATCTATATATGTGCATAAAATGTGTGTTTTCAATGCTAATGTAATGATCATTGATAAGTACCAGCTCGTATGTTTCTAAATGAAAATGTTGCTTATAGGATAATATCTCATGCTCTATCTTTGAATGATTATGGTTTTACATTTGGGCGTAGGGTTTCTATTAGCATAACAATGTTTTCTGCAAAGAATATACTTGGATGCTTTTTAACTTCATTGTTAATACCCAACTGTAAGGGATCCCCTCTAGGGAAGTGTAAATGCTTGTTCTAGATTTAAATCCTCTCCAGTTCAGTGAAGTCTCGTTATATTACTTATAACCCTTTAATGAATGGTGAAAATGTGGAAGGAAAGTATTGCTACTGAAGTTTCATAAGGAAGTCGGATACTGAAAACCACCTTAGAATCCCTAAGTCTGAGCTTCATATTAAGCGATGAACACTGCTTAAGGAAGTGAGACTAACAAAGAATGAAAACCCTTTGTTTTACCCAAGAGAACATGGGGAAAACTAAGTTTAAATATTGGTCCATAAGGTTTTCGGAAGCTTAAAACTAAGAAAACTAAGTACTTCTGCAACCCATAATCTGCATTGTAGAAAGTGATATTACAGAAATAAGTTTGGGTAATTTGTGAGGTACTTTTGAAACACACAATCTGCATTGCGGAAAGAAATTTTGTGTAAATTGTTAAGTACTTCTAGCAATTCACAATCTGGATTGTGGAAGAGGAATAGCGAAAGGAATATTTGTGAAGAGTTTTTGTACTTTCACAATCTGAAGTCCTCCTTTGGGAAGCAGTAGGGCAAAAGGTAAATTTGTAAGAACTTAAGTGTTTCCGCAATCTGCAACCTGAATTGCGGAAGAAAAATAAAGGAAGGTAAAATTGTAAAAATGTAAGTTTTCCACAATCTGCAATCCGAGCATTGCGAAAGAGGAAAGTCATAAAGAATTTAAGTACCTCCTGCAACCCACAATCCGCCTTGCGGAAGCAGATTTACGAAAGGGAAATTATTAAGTGTTAATGTATGTTCTGCAACTTGCAATTCGAACTACGAAAGCAAAACTACAGAAGAAAAACCTATAAGTCCCTATGGAGATTCCCACAACCCTAATCCGCATTGCAAAAGTGAAGTTTTGGAAGGAAAGGATGCTAGTCCCTAAGGTAGTTTCCACAATCTGCATTGTGCGAAATCCATTGCGGAAGCCTTGTTGCGGAAAAACATATCAAACTTGAGATTTTGGAATCAAACCAGTTAAAGGAGTTAGGATAACCTTGAAGGTTATTTTCAAGAGTTCCGTCATATTTTTTTTGTGTTGAATGTATGATGGAGAATTATTAAAGGGATTATGACTTATGTCATATATTTTATATGACGTCAATTTCTTTTTTATGCAAAGTTTTAGGTGCTGGCATGGGTATGTTACAAGTCGAATATGAGATGTTTAAATTGAAACAAGAAGGGTCATTATGCAAGGGAGTGTCAAGCAAAGAAAAATGGTAAAAGTAGGTTTCATACTTCTACAACTATAGAAGATGAAACTACTCAAAAGAACTCATCCAATGAAAAATAAGATGATCGTCGAAAGGAGTATTTCCTTTAAAAGTGCACATATGATTGCTTAATCGGTAGAAGAGAATTAGATTTAGTTTGAATGGGACCCTATTTCCCATGCAGATATTTTCTACGTCTTGCATGTGACCAAATTTGCAATTAAAGATGTAGGGATATTCTATAAAGAAAGAAGATCAAGATCTAAGGACTTCATTTATCTCCGCAAGGAAGCAAATATCAAGAGGGATCCCACAAAAAAATAAAATATAAGTATTTATATTTTGATTATTAAATGCTCTTGCAAATAAGTTTTGAATGGTTTTGAATATGTTTCATTACAGTTATATTCATATATGTATTCCTAGGATTAGGAAGTATGCTATGCATAACATGATGAGCATTTATTATAGTTTTATTTTATTGGAAAATAATAAATTTCATGTAGCGCATATTATGATTAAATAAGTAGCATATGGGGTTGCATAAAATTCCATGAGATATGGATGGAAGTTGTGTTGAAATATTTCTTAAAATTTTTACATGAATGTGTGAGTTATTTGTCATTGCATTGAAATATTCATACGATTGAATTTCATGATTATACCAGGTTTATAACCACTTGAATAAATTTGTCTCGTAGGGAAAGACCATATTCTATGACCTACAAGTAGAGAAGGACAAGTATTGATGGAAGATATCAAAAGAGAAGAGGAAATAAATTTTGGCTATCCCCATTTACATGTTCAAAGGGAGAATCCAAAAGTGTTCTCAGATTCACTAGCTCTTGAAGAACTAGTAGAATCGTTGATGAACCTCTTGCTAAAAGGAGATATGTATGGTGCTCATATACATAAGGAATCAAATTACAGTATTCGATAATATTGGAATGATTATATGGATTAGAGGTGTGGCAGAAACCTGATGAGATTTTCCTCAGTCAATGAAAATACATAGTAGATATATTTAAGAGATTCGGTACAATGGTCTATAATTCCATGGCCACACATATGATGACAAATTTGAAGTTGATTCTTCTTCATATTTGGAGGATCCCACAAAAAATTACATCCTAGATGTACCTGGTTAGCACTAGGCTGGATATATGCTTTTCAGTCAATACATAGATAAGTAAAAGAAAGAATGTATTGAGGTACCTACATGGTATGATTGGATATGGAATTAGACACCCAAGTACAAAATGAAGAAGTATCTACTACGTGACTAAAAATTCTAGTCACCATAGGTTTTTTAAGTGATTTACTACTAAATATGAGCAATTTTGATTGGCCCATCTATAAACGACTAAAATTAACAACTAATTTAGTCACCAGTTAACAAATATGACTAGATAATAAGGGACAGAGTTAAAAATGACTAACATAAACGAATAATTTAGTCACGGCATAAAAAATGACTAGATAGAAGAATATGAATGTCATTTATGTTAGTCATTTTTAATTGTGTCATGGAAAATTGTAATTGTGACAATGAAGTGTTACAATTTAGTAAATTTTATAAATTGTCTACCTTCTATTAGTAATATTGGTGCCATGCACCTCGATATTCAGAGATCCAACAAAGCAATTACATGAATTTTCTATTGACCATATTTATCCCTGCTACACCATTGAAGAAAACCGTTAAGTGCATGCCAGAAAAAAATTAGGTTCCTACAATTACGAATTACGTACTAGAACCAGTACCATATCGATACCTAGAAGCATAATAGCTAGTTGTTGATCCTTCAATGTAAGAGTCCCAAGTCCCATATTGAGGTGCTTTTCTAATTTCAATATAACTATCATGATATGTGATCATCGAACAAGTTGCACCTGTTGACGTAGCTTCACTAGGCTCATTTCCTTTAAACATCGTCACAGTTGATCCAATAATTATTGAATCGGTGGAAGCACCAAGAAAAATATTTTAAACAATCAAAGTCTCAATTATAATTAAACTCGGGTACTGACCTAGAACCAGTCTCAAATCCATATGCAATAAAGGCAGAGGCCCGACCTCATCTCGTAGTTTCAGGTAAATATTTCGATTCCTCGACCTCTTACAAGACTTACCTCGCAAAATATGATATGTATAATGTAGTGATGACCTCTCATTATCACTATCAAGTTAAACCTCCTTTATGCATTAGTGGCCAGGTAAATTTTGCACCAGACATCATCACCCACATGATTCACGATGTGCACAACTCTACTTGGCCAACGTCCTCGATCCAAGTTTATTATATATACTACTATAGCAAAGAAATACCATTAAAACAAATATTATATTTATATAAAACATATATTGATTAAATTTTACATTAATCCTTATTTATATAACCAAATCCAATGATTCTCTATATGTTTGGATAAAGGAGGAGCAAAATGAAACCCTTAATCATTGTTGAGTGATGTTGAAGATCCATCAATAACATGGAGTTCTTTCTCTCAACTCAAAAGATAATCTTGTCAAGATTCGTAAGTGTTTGGAGGACATGTAATGTTGAGTTTGACACACTAAAATAAATTTTTAATTTAAATGTAAATGTTCTTCTTCTATTGAGACTAATAGAGGCATAATGTCTATAAAATGAAATCCATGCATTATAATAGAAGGGGGGATTCTATGAGAGGAAATGCCCTTTCTGCTTCCTGAAGAAAAAATGGTTGTATTGTTGGAATGAAATTGTCTTTGTTATTTTCCTATTCACACTAGTACAAAATGAGGAATTAGCTACTACATGACTAAAAATTCTAGTCACCACGGGTTTTTCAAGTGATTTACTACTAAATATGAGCAATTTTAAATGACCCAACTATAAATGACTAAAATTAACGACTAATTTAGTCACCAGTTAACAAATATGACTAGATAATAAGTGACATAGTTAAAAATGACTAACATAAATGACTAATTTAGTCACGGCATAAAAAATCACTAACTAGAAGAATATGAATTAGATGTTTAAGTTAGCCATTTTTAATTATGTCATGGAAAATTGAAAATGTGACAATGAAGTGTTACAATTTGGTAAATTTTGTAATTTTTCTACCTTTTATTAGTAATATTGGTTCCATGCACCTTGATCTTCATAGATCCAACAAAGCAATTGCACGAATTTAAGGGATTCAGGGTTAGGCGGTTTAAGGGTTATGGGGTTAGAGGATTTGGGATTAGGGGGTTGGATATGATTCCTTTTATGATATTTATTCATGGTCATACTCCATTCTTCTCCCCATTTGTCTTTTTATTTTTATTTTTGATACTATGTCTGGAGGGAACAACGAAAATGAACAAGTATTGTATCTAGAGACCCTTAGTATTATTAATTTCTTTTGCACACTTTGGGATTGATTTTGTATTATTATGTGATGTAATTATTATGCTTTATAGATAATATATGTCAAAAAATTTATGTTTAAAGGAAGTGTGACCCAATTTTTGTTGAACTAGTGGAGTTATTTTTATTACATAGGACACATAATTTTAGTTAGGTTGATATTAGCTTATATACAAGGGATATATATANATATATTTAAGATGGTTTGTTGAGTTTAGATAGATGGCATGAAGCTAAAAAATGAAACACTTTTATTGACAAGTTGATATTGATTTTCATTTACTTAAAGGAGGAGGAAGATACCTTGGTCTAGTCATGGAAACATACTAGAGCTTATACTACAAGCCTTCAATACAAGGCCATGTTCTTGAATGAGGACTAAGAAGTAGAGTAAGTGGTGTATTCCTTTGGGGAAAACCACTACTCCTCTACAAACCAAATTTTTGCAGTGGATGGAACTATATAACAAGGTGTTGAATTGGGGTATATTCAAGAACATATCTTGGCATGGAGCACATTTATCAGGTTTATGTAAATTATTGGAGGCATATCTTTGAAAATCTAAATTTTTTTGTGTTGGCTAGTCATTTTTTCCTTATAAAACCAAACACCTTAAAAAATGAAAATAATCACAAGTCGAAAATAACATTGTTTAATATTTATATATATAATTTATAATATTAAAAATACTTAAAATCATGATATGCCTTAAAATAATTTTACTGCTCAACACCAATATGTCTATAGCAATGGTGGTTCTACATGGCCATTTTGCTTCATGTATTACACTTGAATTTCAACATATCCTATAGAACACGAATGCTTCCATATACCAGAAGGATATACCCAAGATAATGGTGGATTCCCTATTGCAGATCATTTTCGAGTGTTTTTATGCAATGAAGTGAAAGCTTCATTCAGTTTCTAGCTTATTGAGGGAAATGGCATCAGTGCGGATAAGAGGAGATGAGAATGGATCAGAGAATTTACAAGGCAAGGAAAGAAAATGTTGGGGTCATGGCCACCGAGAATGAAACCCTTTCCCCATTATACAAATCACAACCCTACCCTATGGTGTTGAAGACTTAGGCTAACAGGACCGGATTTAAAAGTAATTTGTTTGGATCTGAGAGACACTATGACCCCCCTGATAAAACTTATAACATGCAAGTATATCCTAGAAAAATAAATACCCCCATAAATTACTGCAAAAATAGGAAAGGAAACGGGGTAAAGGAAAGGAAAAGCACCAGCAAAAACATATATAAATATAGAGCAATTAAACTTAGAGGTGAGTAATTGACAAGGTGGCATGGAGATCATGTAGACAAAGGAAAACTTAATAGATGAGGAGATTCATCAATCAATATGACAAGTCAAATATATGGTAGGTTCAATTTTACTCAAATTATCTATTATGGGGGTTTGGCTAACTCCCGAAAAGAGCTGAGTTGTCTCTTTCCTTATAGAGCAATAGATAACTTTTCCTAGTTCCATAAGTTGACCAAGTTTAGTCATAAGTGAAGGAAGGAGCATAGAAAGTTCACTTGTTGATCCAACAGAAGAAAAAGAGGAAGGGGTGTGTTAAAAAAACATTCCCTAGAAAAGAGAGGACGAGTGAGGTGGGTCAAGTTGCAGGTCTAGATCGAGCAATGTTACATTGATAATGTGTTAGGATTCTAATGGGTTCATAAGAAGATGCTTGAAGACACATCTAAGAAGATTAAATGGAGTTGGAAGTCAAACAATTCTACACATGGTGATGAGATTGGTGTCAATGGATAGAAACTAAAACTGTCAAATATTGGTATTGAGCTTCAGGTTGAGTCTCCACTACCTCCAGAATGGCAGCAATGTTTAGACCTTCTGGTGTGTTTTCTTCTATTTTTTTCTTGATTACCTATTGTGCTTTTCTTTAATTCATGGTTTTTTTCATTGTTGTGGATGTGGTGGAGATGAAATGGCTCAAATCTCCTTACAATCATGAAGCATGAGCTATCCAGGGGAACTTGGGAAATTCAATGTGAGAAAAAGAACCAACAGTTATTGAGGAAAAGGAAGAAGGGAATGCGAGATTTTAATGTTTCCATGCCTTATGGTTGCTTGTTGTCGTTTCACCTTTAGGGGGTAATTGATCATTGTACGGTGTTTTTGTTGCTCATTGCAGTCGTCAAAGGAAGTGGGGATAACATGTTTGTTGTTCTTGTTCCTCCTATTGTTGAGGATGCAAGGAAATTGTTTGACAATATGCCTGAATGGAATGTGGTTTTGTGGAGTGATATGATTACAGGGTATTCTCTGAATGGGAAATATGAAGAGGCTCTCAAGATGCGTTGTCAAGCATTGATGATGGGGATGAGGCCAAATGATTTTACTTTCTTGATTGTGCTTCTGATTTGTGCAAACATCACAGATTATGATCAGGGTAAGCAAGTTCATATCCTCACCATAAAATATGGATTTGATTCATATAATTTTGTGGATATTTCCCTAGTTGGCATGTCTACAAAATGTGGGTTTATTTCTAGTTTTGTTCATTTATTTTGGGAATCATGTCAAAATTCCCATGAATTGACAGTTCAAAGCTAGACTGTGAATGTTTTTAATAAGATATGTAAGTGGCTATGGTGTTAATTATAATACAATAATTGGTTCTCTGTGAACTCGAAAACCCAATGCTCTTAGGTACCAAGATAACTCCATGCCCTGTTTTTGCATTAGAGGGCCACCAGGTATTATATTTGAGAGGAATCTATGTTGGTTGCTACCATTTCAATCAACGACTATTCTCCATAAAAATGATTAACTTATGTTTCTTGTAAATATGAAAAATTTAAAATGTTGATGGTAACTGCTAGATGTTATTGCTTTCTAAAGCCATACCTTTGAGAAAATTATGCACAAAACACTTGAAAAAGTAAAGTCATAATATTTTGTTATAGGATCGAAGCATGGGCTTGAGTGTGTAGGAGGATATAAAAAATGGCTATTGAAATAAACTGTGAATGATCATGATTGAGTTTGGACATTTGTGTCACGGCTAGTCCTAGAATTGCACAATTTTTCCATCTCATCTATGAATTCCTTCAGGTCCTTACTTTGCACAATTACAACACATTATTCATTTTGATATATTTCCCAAAAAAGCACAGACCGTCAACAAGTACCTCTAGTGTTTCCAATTATTTTATGCAAGTCACCCTTGAAATTAGATTTATTCAAGTCCTCAATGTTTTCATCATTCAATATGTCATTAACACCCAATCACATAAATAATTTTGCGCCTTCTTTCAGTGGACACACAAATCTGTAAGTGCAATAGTGTCATGTTTTGGGAGAGGGGGTTTATACACCAACACAATCGGACATGAGACACATGATATATAAATCAATGGGATAGTTTTTAATTCATATTATAGCTTGGTTTTTAACATTATATACAAATGTGCATGCAGGACAAACAGAAAAATCATAAAAGTAAAAGGAAAGCTCTTCTCAGCACCCTAATTTATTTTCCATGGTTTATTCTTGCCCATTTTTTCATTCTCTATACTGAAATTTCGTGTCTTTTTTTTCCTTTCTTGTACTTTTCATATTTTCCTTCCCTGCCACCCATAGTGCTTTCTAGGTCATTGTCTAAAGCAATATCAAACCATCCTTGTTTATGACAAATTTGTTAAATTCCACTTAGTTGAGCTATGGTTATCCTTCATAAATGGTGAATCAATATTGCAACAAAATTTAAATTAGTTATAAACTAGCAGAGGACTGGACCAGAATTGTAAGTAAAATTTCCATGGGAATATGTGATATGCTTAATGTAATAAATTGCAAATTTTGTCAGTATTAAAGAGATTCAAATCTATATGTGGTAATATCCCTTTCTAAGAAACTTTGTAAGGCAACAAGCTAGTTCAAACCAAGCATCCTTTGTTTAAAATATGAATAGTTTTTAGAGTCTCTAGTTCCCAACAAAATTCTATCATTTATGTTAGCTGATCCAATCAATACAGCATGGTCATCAACTATTATTTCTTTGTTGTACAAAGAAATCTGGATGGTGGTCAATTGACCACCTTCACAAAGTCTGCCATAACAACCAAGTCCATAAAAGGAAACATAGTTGCACAGTTTGGAACCCAATATATGCTGAAGATTTTCTAATAAAAAATGCTTTTCTCTACATATTGCCTGATAATGCCAATGTATTATGGCCCTAACAAATGCATCATCTACGCCTCCTAGAAACTAGGTGAAAGTGATATAACCACAATAACCCTAAAGGAATTTTTTTTATTATGGGATTGAATGATATGATCATATAATGATTGCAAAACATAGTTCTGAATAGCATCATCTCCTTCAAGACTAGATATATAAAAAAATCTCTATTATATGAAATGCTCTGCCTTTTCAATAAGTGAACAGTAAATTGCATGAATACTGGTCTCTTCAAGATGACTTGTTACCGACCATTGAATGACACTCCTTAACACCTAATGGATGTTGTTTTCTTAGTTTCAACTATTGGGTTGCCTAGTTGTTTAAGAAATTAACTACACTTTTTTCCTCCTTGAGTACAGTCCACTAGAAAATGCAATCTGATGCAATAATAATGATGTTATACCTATCATATATCTCTGCACTCCTTACTCAATAGTTTCAGCCCAACTATTCCAACATCCTCAGCCTCAGCAAAATCCCTTGTAGCATCAAATAGTCAGTAAATTGTATCAATCCATTTAACATTTTCTTCTAGAACTAAATCTTGTAATTGCAAATAATGCATCTCACTAGAATATAGAACCTACTGCCTTTACTGGACAGATCGGGTGTTACCACTTCCCATTGCAGAGAACATTGTAATACCTGTAACATCTATGATATAGCCCACTTAAATGGTGGAAGAGAGACTTATTGTAATTTTCAATTCTTTTATTTTATGATTGGTTTTCCTTTATGCCATTGTTCTTTTGTAACGCCTGTATGTCTTCCTGATAAAAACTTTGGAAGTTCATAGGATGCACATTGGACCCAGATGAAACCATATCATTTTCATATGCATAGAGGGCATGAATAAGAGAATTCTGTAAGGACCCTATTTGCTTGTGATGAATCAGTATGGAAATATTGCAAGTAATTAGAAACCGACATGGAAATGTGTACATCAGACCAATATACAATAGATGCTATGTTTTGAATAAATGCTTAAAAAAATTAATCTAGGCATATAATCATGCCACTAGAAATAATTGAATTGGATAAGTTATCTAATGTATTTATTTACCGAATGCTGATTCTTGAACTATATCTATGGATTCACTTGTCCATAGACACAAAAAAACCATGATACTACACATCAATTCTGTCATGGACCATGGTAAACATTGGATGAACCGAAGTATGTGAGAAAATATGAATCTTAGACCATCAAACATAGTCAATCATCGAGAATGCATCGAAATTTTTTTGGAGTCAATCTACTCCCAAATAGTTTGGGATTGCAGAGGATGTAACTACTTTTGTATTGATACCACCCACCAACCTAGTCAAAGCAGTGAAGTAATCAAGGCCACAAATCCCCAATGTTGAATAACTTAGAACTCTATCTATGAATTTTTCATGTAATGTTATTGCTACGTTGTAGCTATGGATATCTCCAAGATAAATAAACTGAGAACAGATGGGTGGGACTACCACTCTTTTTCAACAAAAGTTCACCTTTTTTTTAACTACAACTTTTCTATTCATTGCAAAAATTTAAAATTATGTATATGTTTCCCTTATATGTTTATAGTATGATTACTTTTGATATTGAAATTGCTCCATGAACAGTTGCCTAATTGTTTTAGACCAGCTACCTACTATATAAATGTTCTTAAGACTACCACTTCCTGAAGAGAAAATGGTTCACCCTATTTGGGTTGATTGACTTATAAAATTTCATATGATTCTCAGGTTGGGATTTCAGATTTGCAACCTTTTTGCTGGATCTAAGATTGAATACCCACTTCAATTTATTTTCCTTGTTGGGACAGAGTGTTTCCTTGAATAGTTCTCGCACTGCTCTTTTTCTACCTTATTATGTTCAACTAATTCTAAATGATTTTTAATTTTGATTCTTGAGGTATACTCATCTATTTTGCTACTTTTTTCTCTTTATTGTTTGTATTCTTTACCTGGGAAATACTGATTAAACCTTTAATTCATATGGGTGATTTCGGTTGAGTATCATTATTGAATTCACTAGAAAATGCACCTCTTGAACATTATGTTCCACTTTCATGGATGAATCCCCTGTCAAATCACTCTGCGAACTCTCTTCAACTTTCCTATCACCTTTCTCCTTAGATTAAATCACTCTATGAACTCTCTTCAACTTTCCTTCCATCTCTCTCTTTAGATTTAAAATTCATCCCAAGCATAGTTTTATGTTATTCTTCCTACCTACATAAGTTTGCTCTGCTTTCTTTCCTCTAGGGGATTTCACTTTTCTTAGATATTCTTGCACATGCTAGAGCTACATCACCATATTAGGTTCTTTATATCAAATTCATTTCTGATTTTTTCTGAAATAGGCATAGAAAGGGATTCCAATGGGAGTAAAGCCTCATGGAATGTTGAAAACGCTTTTTGGTATCCTATCAGCTGTGAAGAATGAACCTGTGCAAAATGATTATAATATTTTAATCTCTGAGCCACTTGATCTTCATGCAAATTTGTGTTAATATTCTGTATAATAGAGGATGTTAGAGTGCTTTTAATGTTCTTTGCTACTAAGGAAATCCCTGGAAAAATCCTTTCTTATACCGCCTTCACACTTTTGGTTGCATTACGAATGGAGAAGGCACATATCTAATTTTTAATGTCAGATACACTCTTTTTATCAGTGATTTAAATTATCATGACAAGTTGTGCCATCTTCAACATATTTATTTGCACTTCATCTATAGAAAAGAGGATAATCCTTGTATATGAGTTTTTTTCGCCTTTTTGTAAAAGTGTCAATGGAGAAGTCTGTCTAAATTCTGGTGTTGGTTGTTGCTTTCACAGGATCCTATCAAAGCAATCCATTTCAGTACCTCCAATCCAATATGCCATGCCTTTGATCCTGATGCGAAAGATGGCCATGACCTTATAATTGGTTTGAACTCTAGAGACGATAGGCATTCGACTTTTGCAAATTAATATGTATGAGACTTATTCTACAATTCCAATTGTTTTTATATTCTTGGTGGTATTCTTATATATGTATAAATCTATGTTTTCTTCTTCAACATGATTTTTTGGTTGCATTGTACTCAGTCTCATTATGACAGTAGTTACAATATCCTGGAAAGAAGCTCATATGAACCAAACATTATAACAAATATGGTTCTTTGAGGAACATGTGTGAGTAAAGTTGTCATTTTGTTTGCTTCTTTGTTATATTCTCTATAGACATGCCAAAATTCGTTCTCCAAAAATAAACTTTGTTTAATCTATATTACTTTTACTATCTTTGGGATATTTGAATAATTCTTTTGGAGCATAGCTACAATTACAATTTGTTAGTGTCTTACATATTCAATAAATGTCTAAAATATATTTGTTTAATGGTATAGTTATTTTCACAAGTTTTAACTTGTCCATTTTTTCTTGAGCCCAGACAGATCAGAGAAATGTTTTTATAGATAATTGCTTAAAATTATAGAAGCATCGGATGTTATTTTGGAGGTGCTAGATGCGAGAGATCCTATTGGAATGTGATGTATAGACATGGAGAGAATGGTGTTGAGAGTCGGTCCTGAAAAGCATCTGGTTTTAATTATTAATAAAATAGTTTTTTTCAACTTAGTGATCTTTACATTCAGTTACAGTTCCATCTGGTTTTTTTATATTTTTTGAAATATCCCTCACTTTTCTGTTACATAAACATTATGATGAAAACCATGTTACAAAAAAAGGGTGGAAAAGGCCATGTCACAAAGTGAAAGAAAACCATAAGAACCCAGAAAGTATTGGGAAATGATGAGATCTTTAAAACCATTTCAAACTGGAGGATTAAGGTCCAGGATGACAAAAATGACAAAATTGGACGAAGTTATAGAATAAAATTTATTATACTTTTCTTTTTATCACTCTTTTGGGACATGTGTAAAATATAAAAAATGCATATAATCTATTTTGATGTGATCATATTCTTGGATAGGAATTGCTATAATTGCATTCCCATCTTTATTTTTAAACTTATATTGTAAAAGGATATTCATTGACTTCTTTTTAAAAATGGTTTACAGATCTTGTTCCTAGGGTGATTGCAGAGAAATGGCTCAAATATCTTAGAGACGAACTACCAACTATAGCATTTAAGTGCAACACCTAGGAGAAGAGGTCAAATTTAGGATGGAAATCGGCTTCAAAATTTTCCAGGCACACTCCCAGACTACAGACCAGTGATTCTCTTGGAGCTGAAACACTTGCAAGGTTTCTGAAAATTTATTCTAGAAGTCATGAGGTATGTTCATATAAATTGTTGTTTACACCATTAATATTGTTTATAAGATATTTTCCTTTGCACTATTGCATAGCTGCAACAGTGCCACTCTTGATCTTGGAAGTCTATGAAGTGTTTGAAAATTTGTGTGAACAATAGTTTTTCAACAATGATATGGACTGTGCCCTTTATATTGAATTTGTGTTGTATATTATCTAAGATTTGATATAAGAAAAAAACATGTTTTCTTAAGAGGATGAATGTATTGAGTTTCATTTTGGAGATGTTTATGGTTGGTGTGTATAAGCTATAATTGGAAGACTTTATCTATGAGTTTTAGAGAGATATGGATCGTTTTAGAAGGAGATATGAAATGTTATTTAGCATCTACGGAATGTAATTTCTTCAAAGTTAACACAAAATACTACAACAATGATTATGTTCATATTCAACTCAAGGGTATCACTAAAATTTCATGTTTTCTTTGTAACTCATGTTATGAGAATATGAGACTCCGAGAGAATAAATAAATTCACAAAATCACTCCCGGTATACTCCTAGATTGAAAATAGTAGTAGCAGAAGAATAATCAACCAACATATAGTGTAAAAAACAAAAGGATAACAAAGGGAGAGTTGTGAGTATCAATAATAGGTGATGCAATGATGAATCCATAAGAAAATTTAGTATTTACCTCAACCTTTTCAGTCCCTTTTAAATAGTTAAAATAAATACATAATATTCCCACAATTGATATACATTTTGATGTATCGTAACAACGCAAGGGTTTGAGAATTGGAAATAAAATGGCAAGAAAGGATGACAATAACCTTAAGTGATAGAAAAATAGAATCCCTTCGAAAGGATATTAGAGTTTTGAAGGTAAAGAGATTAAGAGAAGCATGGTGATGTAAGAAATGGCTTACACATGCAATTAGAGATGCAACACATTAACGATGATTGAAGGTCAAAGTAGACTTGGATGCCGATTAATTATATGAAATCAAAACAACTATCAATGTTCTACAGTTCTAGTTGGCATGGTATTTGTGTTAGTTTCCCTACTTCACAAAGTGGCTAGGAGGAGGAAAAGAGAGGTTAGATGCTAAGGGAAAATTGTTCATGCTGACTAACTCTTACTATTAGCCACTCACCAAGTTCCATTCTTCATTTCATTTTGCAGGGATGGTAGATGAAATTGTATCTGCTTCCAGTGGAATTTGGTTGTCTAGGATTATGATGATATGTACTATTCAAGTGTTGCATTTATACTATTATAGTACTCTAGTAACCAGGTAACTTTTTAGATATTAAAATCAAAGGAAAACTATGTACAACTAACGGGAAGAATCCAGCTCAACTAATACAACCTGGTCATTGGTTATGACTACAACTTACCACGTGGACCCTCATTGAAAATTTTATCTTGTATACATTAAAAATAACATATACAAAAGGATCCTTGGACCCTTGAGCAAATATAAGGATTACTATAACTATCTTTAGCAGGATTTTCCATGATATCTTCTTGATTTTCAGCATCACCATTTTTGTGGTTGCTTCATAAGATTTGGTCGGTGTCCTATTTTCCTCGACTAATAGACAACCATGTACTTTCTAAATATGAACACCTGACAACTCAAACCCCTAATATAATCCCTTTCATAGCCTAAGAAAATTATCCCATAAAAAAGAAAAACTTTCAAAAATATAAGATGATCATGCAATACGCAAATTGTTGATTATGAACACTGCTAGATGGGTAACAATTCAATGCCAAACCAATCAACCTTCATGCAACCAAGGAAAACCAACAACTCACCTTTGTAATATTGAATACCACAAACTTGCAATCAGGAAGTATGTTGATAGACCAAGCAGACAAGTGAGATGTCAAATTCTGAATGGTGATAGTTATATTAGATCTAATGTCAAAACCCCAAAATTTCATAAAAATTTAAAAATTTTAAGATAACATAAAATGTCTGTATACGCAGTTTACTAACTGCTAGCGGTTAGCGAAAAATGAAACAGTCTAACATTAGTATTAATCATTTTCATATTACGTTAACTAATACAACTTTCACTTTCGTAATGTATATAAGATTGATCTGGATACATCTTTTCTTTCAGTTTTACTAATAAGTTTACTTTTTGGCAACTAGGTGAAATCTATCTTTGAAAACTTGGGCTTACTTAGAATTTATGCTAATGCATATGGACTGTTGGTTCTTACAGGTTTAACAGGTAACAATCGATCAAGTAGGGGTTTAATTCAAAAAGTAGCAAGAAGTATATATGTTGCATGTTAAACGCTAGTAAATAACTGACTATTTAAAAGCAAGCTCTGATGAGGTAAAGTAGCTGTCTTTTATTTCAAGAAAGTACTTCTATAAATATTGATAGTAAATATTTCCAATAGAGTACATGTTTTTCTATTTTTATCTAACTTACTAGTTATGGAAATTATCATCCTGTTGCTTGTATGTAAATATGCTCACTAACAAGTTATAAACTTCAGTACTTACATTATCACCTTGCTGCATGTACTATTGTAATAACATACATTACCATATTATTTTAAAATGTACCAATCTGATGGTTACTTGCATTCTCTAGGAATCTTACTGCCTGGGAAACTCTTTGACATTATGAATTTGGTCAATGAAATTAAATGCATCATTTCATGATGGAATACTATCTACCCTCACTTTCATAAGTTTAATTCATAGGTAAATATATTTTCAATGTTATTCTCATGATTATTGACCTTGAGCATGGTTTACTCCATTGTAAATTTACTATTATCATATTGCCTCACTTGTAGCAAGTTGCTGTAAAAAAAATAACTATGATGGTAGATTTTTTTTTACCTAGAAATTCTAATATGAAGTCTACCCTATGTGACCCTAATATTACCAATATTCTTATATTATACTAAGAAAAAGCAACATAACAATCACAAACTATCCTTATCAAATAATGATAAGATTCATTATTATGGTCACTGACATAATAAGCATACAAGACATTACTTGCAAAAGCTTACACTAAGGTCGAGCTTCGTGATTGTGAAATTGACATGGTTCAAATACCATTACTCTATATTCAAGTTACATATTTAATTGTTAGTAACTAAAACTACCTTAAACCATCGATTTCCAATAGTCTAGTTTTGAGCTACATATAATGTATAAAAATAATATAAAAATCATTTTGCAAAGTGAATATACAAATGGTATATTGGATAAGTTTATTGTATGGTCGACTTGGGATTGTTCCCTTAACAAAGTCAACATTATAACATCATTGTTGTCAATTAACATAAGCTCAATACCATCATTTACCATGATATAGTTTTATGATTTTCATTAGCGACATATATATATTCTAAGGTCGTGTGCATAGTTATTTATTAAATCATTGTAATAATATTTCGATGTTTGGAAACACAAATAACTATAGAACAATTCTATGCATGGTTGAAAGGATTCGGAGGCACGTGGACTCTTCCTGTCCATGCATTGGTGACTTTTAAGAGCTAGAAAACCCTATTCTCTTGTCAAATATCTCTGAGGGTTTTGTTGGCCTTCGAGATGCTCTGTGTGATTGTTTTGGCAGCCATTAGAGGCTGTTCTCTGTCTTGCTTCACTGTGGCCCATATTCGTTGTTGTGAGGGTTCAATATTCATTCTTTTCTTACAAACTGTCGAGCTTGTGAACCCTTCTGTGCGAGTGGTTATTGTTTGTATTTAGCTCTTGGCCTATCAATAGGTTTTAGCTCTGCTTCCCTCGTGGCTCATCACAGCACTGTAAAAATTGAGCTTATTGACCTCATCTCCACTCCAGGGCCGGCGTATCGGTTATATCTCTCTCTACTTCAACTAATTAAGCTGATAACAGCTTCGCCAATGCTCAGATTATTTTTCTTGCTTGCAGGTAACTACATTCAATTATTTTTTTTATAATAATAACTCGCTAGTAAAAAATGTCCATACAGTTCGGTTTGTAATGGAGAATGAGCATTGTATTAACGCACAGTATTGTGCTCTATGTAGGGACTCATGACAGCTCTAAACTTTAGTGATGATGATAACGCTGGCTAGCTTCGGGAACTCGTGGCTCCAGCCGGTAATCCCTGAATTTAAAGAATGGGTTTTTACCCTGCTTGTAAAACGGGTTGTTGATGGTGAAACCTCGATCTTGGAAGCTTGTCCGGTTTCTTCATTCGATATGTGCTTTTAATAAGTTGTTTTTTCAGTTCAGTTTACAAACCCTATCTATGATGCTGGGTGGTACTGGCCTTGAGTTGTGTGATCTATTTTGGTTAAGTTTTTAGCCTTAGGGCCTGTCAATGTAATACATTGGGTTTTTAATAAGGATTTTAACTTTGAGCTCTGTCTCGTTATTGCAAAGGTTTTGTAATCATGTGAATTATGATTCTGTATAATTTAGGGTTTTTCCTCTTCGACTATCAATGAAGAAAATTGCTGTCTAAGATATCTATTTGTAAGTAATATTTGTTAATATAAGGACTGTAGCTCAGTCGTAATGTGAAATTTATAATTTTGAACTTACTTGTCCAGTATATACTATCTAGGGTTTACCTGGAAATGAAATCCTTGTCTAATATTTTATTCAACTTATTATTATTTAAGCGTTGCTTCTTATTACTTCGGTCTGGCTATTACAGGTGTGTGTGGTGGTATATTAACCTGTTAACTGTAAACTGATCTTGCTAGATCATAAAATATTTTTGTTTTAAGAAAAGACTGTAAACAGTCTAAAGTATGCTTTGAAATATTCCTGTAATGTTTATTTATATAGTTATCAATGTGAATGGATTTAAATTAAGTAAATTAAATTATAAATAAACATTTTTTAAATTTAGGGTTTCGAACCTGAGGTTCTTCCTTTACAGGTTATAAGCCTGTCTGATAAATATAAAGTAGTTTCTAAATATGTAAATATTTAGGTTTATATTAATTATACTTATATTTACATTGTTTTTATTTACTATTCTGTCACATAGAATTTATTCATATTTCTCTCAAGGATAGAAAATAGACTTTGTAACTCTGTTTAGTCTTTATAAATTAAGGGTTTGTAACATAGCCCTACTCTAGTTTATTTTAAATAATAGTTGACATTTATTTAATATTTTTAATAGATAAACTGTGTAGATAATAGCTTATTTATATAACTACTGTAACTCTAATGTAGTTTATTGTTTCTTTTCTGCACTTTATTTGGTTATACTAAGTAAAAACAGTAAACACAATAAATCATAACACTGTTTTTCCTTCATAATATTTTAAACATTAAAATAATTTACTCTGCTATTTACAGATACACAATCCTACCTACTAATTTCATTCTCTTATCTACTTAAAACATTCTATTTGTGCTAGAGTACGACCTGGTTTCCAGGTGTGGAAAAACATAGTCCAGAAATTTATTTTTCATTCTATTTCATTATTTCCTAAACCAGTTTCATTTCTATAATAATCCAATAAGAATATTAAATCTAACATTTCATGGACTCTAAAATTTTAACATTCATTTAGCAAATAAACTAAGATTACTTAATTGAAACAGTAAACTCAAATAACATAGAACCTGTTGAGGACAGATGACAACAGCTTTAGGAGGTCATTCCTCCCTACCAATCTCCTGGAGAGTGCTCAAACAATGCTTCCTCAGGACCCTCGAGCCTGTTCCTGGTCTTCTTGGCTAAGAACTGGGTGGAGATAGAAAACAGTATAACCCTTTGTCAATTGACTAGTTCTATACCTCAGTAAATACTTTGCTCTCAATAGTATGATCTTCAGCTTAAAAACTGTACTAGATCAACCAACAGTTATCCCCTCAAACACTTTCCAAATTTCCCTTCCATTGAATTTCTCTGAAGTACATTCATTCAACCTGAATGATCACTTCTCTAGAATGAGTAGCCTCAACTCTCTTCAATGGGAATTTTTATAAAGATTGCCTAGGTCTTTTGGGTCAACTTTCATTAATTGAGCCACCTGCTCTGATTCCACTTTCTTGGGGAATCATGACCCCAAATGTAAGGAGGTCACCACTTGAAACAATTTGAAGTGGTTTGAGGATGTTTCCACATGTCAGTTTGCTCTCCACCCAGTCTCCTCCACCAATATGACCAGTAAACACTCTTTTAACAGCTCTCTTAAGCCGTTGTCTCCTCCTTTATTTATTTATAAATAAAATATTCAGAATTTACATTAAATATCCTTGAACTTGGTGAGTCATCAATTACAACTTAACATAAAATTTAACATATTATCCACAAATAATATAAAATTGTTTTTTGTAAAATTGGTGCATGTGACATACACACCCCTTAAAGTATAACATCATCCTCGATGTTATTTATTCTTCATCCTCAGAATTCCCCTGGTATAGAATTGGATATACATCCCACATATTACTTTCCAATTCCCAGGTGGCTTCCTCTGGACTAAGGTGCTTCCATTTCACCTTCACCTGACCAATGGTGCGGTTCCAAAGTGTGATCTCCCTCTGTTCGAGGATACAGTCCGGTTCCACCAGAAAATATCCTTCTAGTTCCACCTGTACATCATTCCAGTTAACAACATGAGTAGCATCATGAACATATTTCTTTAATACATAAATGTGAAAAACATTATGAACTCTTAAATTCGGTGGTAATGCTAATTGATAAGCTACTTGTCCAATCCTGGACAGTATTTCAAATGGACCATAGTAACGAGGTGCTAGTTTGGCACAACTACCCAACCTCAGAGAGCTATTTTTGGGTCTCACCTTGATGAACACATGTTCACCTACCTAAAACTCCTTTGGAGTTCTTTTAAGGTTTGCTTGACTTTTCTGTCGATCCTGCGCAATTTTTAGATTACCTTGTACCTGCTTTACAATTTCTTCCATTTCCTTTAATAGTTCAGGACCTAATACTAATCTATACACCAGATTACTCCAAGAGATAAGAGTATTACATTTCCTTCCATACAAGATTTTGAAAGGACTAAATCTCACTGACGCTTGATAATTATTGTTATAAGCAAATTCTACCAAATGCAAATAATCCTCCCATTTACCTAGCTTGTCTTTCCCATACATTCTTAGTAAATCTTCTAGTACTTGGTTTACTCTTTCAGTCTACCTATCCATTTGAGGATGGAACGAAGTACTAAAATTTAGTGTAGTGTTTAATCCTTTAAACAAAAATTTCCAAAAGTTACCTGTAAATTTAGGGTCTCTATCTGAGATTATAACTTTCGGTATTCCATGCAGTCGAAAAATTTGCTTTAGAAAGATATCAGCTATGTTTGCAGCTTTATACATAGTTTTAACAAGTATAAAGTGGGCTGCTTTACTTAATTTGTCAACTACTACCATTATAGAATCATTTAAATTCTGATTTTTAGGCAATCCATTAATAAAATCAAGACTAATTATCTCTCATTTCCAGCTAGGAATGGGCATTGGCTGAAGTAATCCAGCTGGGTGTTGATGTTCAGTTTTCACCTGCTGACATTCAAAACACCTAGCGATATATTCTGCTAGTTCAATCTTCATGTTTGGCCAAAAATATTCTTTTCTTAACATAGTTATAGTCTTCTGATAACCTGGATGGCCTGAGTATGGAGTTTTATGGATTTCATCTAAAATTAATAACTTAACTTAGGTACATTAGGTACATATATTCTGTCTTTGTACAGTAAAAATCCTTTTTCATTCAAACTGTACCCTTTACTTAAGCTTTCTGTTGGATCTTCTTTCGTTTTAGCTTGTAAATTTTGGTAAATTTCATCTTGTTCTACCACTGCTTTAAGTTGTTCATCTAGATCGGTTGTATACATGCTGATAACTGCTATAAATTTCAGCCTTGCATTTCTAGTTAATGCATCAGCAACTTTATTTTCTTTCCCTTTAATGTGCTGAATTTTGAAATCATACTCACTTAGAAAAGCAAGCTACCTAGCTTGTCTAGCATCTAGATTAGGCTGGTCTAAAAGATATTTTAGTCCTCTATTATCAGTCATTAGAATAAATTTTCTTCCAATTAGATGATGATGCCACATCTTTAGAGCATGTATAACAGCAGCTAATTCCAAATCATAAGTTGCATAATTATTTTCATGAATTTTTAATTTCCCAGATTCATAAGCGATAACATGCCCTTCTTGAGTCAATACTCCGCCTAAACCATCATTCCAGGCATCAGTACAGACTACAAAATCTTTATTTGGATCAGCTACTCTTAAAATAGGTGCGCTGGTTAAAGTTTTTAAATTTTTAAAACTATCCTCGCATTTCTGATTCCAATCAAATTTCTTTCCCTTCTTTTGCAAGGAAGTTATCGGATTTGCAACTCTTAAAAAACCTTCAATGAACCTCCGGTAATAACCAGTAATTCCCATGAAGGATCGAACATCACTTACATCTTTAGGAACTGGCCACTCTTCAATCGACTTTATCTTTTCGGGATCTACCGAAATTCCTTCCTTAGTCACCACATGACCTAAGTACTGAATTTCATCCTTAAAGAAATCGCATTTACTAAACTTTGCAAAGAGTTGATGATCTCGTAACTCTTGCAAAACAATTTTTAAATGTTCCTTATGCTCTTTTTCAGATTTCGAGTAGATTAGTATGTTGTCAATAAAAACGACCACAAACTTATCTAGATACTTATTCATTACATTGTTCATTAAACATATAAAAATAGCTAGGGCATTAGTAAGCCCGAATGGCATGATGAAAAACTCGTAATGGCCATATCGAGTCCTAAAAGTTGTTTTAAAGATGTCTTCATCTTTAACCCTAACTTGGTGATATCCAGACCTTAACTCATATTTTGAAAACACCATGGATCCATGTAGTTGATCAAATAGATCATCTATGCAAGGAAATGGGTATCTATTTTTAATAGTCATCTTATTCAACTAACGGTAATCTATGCAAAGTCGCATAGTTGCGTCCTTTTTCTTAACGAAGATGACAGGTTCCCCCGAGAGAGACAGACTAGGTCGAATATACTTCTTGCCAATAAGTTCTTTTAATTGTGACTTTAGTTCATTAAGTTCTGGTATGTTCATTCAACAAGGGGCCTTTGAGCTGGGTACTGCACCAGGTACCAGCTAAATGGTAAAATCTAGTTCCCTTTTTGGAGGTAGTCCCGAAATTTCTTCCAAAAATACATCAACATACTCTCTTAAAACTGGTATGTCCTCCAATTTTAATTTTTCTGTTTTATTTAGATTTTCCTCATCAGTTATTGTTACTACATAAGCCTTACAACCTTCCCTAACAGCTCTCTTAATCTGCAGAGCAGAGATCTTCCTTATGGTTGTTTTTCTAGGGATTCCCTTTACACTTATTGATTTTCCATCATTATTTATACATGTAAAGGTTTTATCATAAGAGTTTAAGATTACCCTATGTTTCTCTAACCAATCCATACCGATTAGTATGTCGTAAGAACCAAGAGGTAGTACATTAAGCTTTAAAACATTTTCAAATTGATCCATAACTATTGCACATTTCTTTACAAAACAAGTTACCTTCCTTTTTGCACCAGTAGCTAACTGAACCAACCAAGAATTTTCAAATTTTTCTACAGGCAGCTTACATTTTTCTACCAATTCAGGTGAAATATAACTAATACTAGCTCTTGGATCAATTCAAATAGATATAGGGGTTTGGTTTATCGTACCTTCTACTTCCACCATGGAAGTTTGATAGTCTGCTTGTCGATTTTCCAAGGCTGCATTGATTCTGGGCATAGTCCTTGCTAGGTCTCCAACAGTCATCTCCTCCTGTATGGTATGGATATTATTGATAGTCTTTTTCCTATTAGGACAGACTGAGGCATAATGTGGGCCATTACACTCCCATCACTTTATGGGTTCTTTTCATTCAAAGTTATTTGTGTAATTTCCATGATTATTAGCAGACTCTTTACCCTTTGAATTGTTCTGATTGTTTGGTGAATTATTCTTATTCCCTTGGAAATTATTGTTAGGAAAATTTCTGGCCTTATTATTTTTAGAATTATGGTTGGGTACAAACTCTTTCTTATTTTGATCATAATGGTTGTTATTCTTTTTGGCCTTCCAGTTGGCCATGCTCTCCTTCTTCTGATTCTGTTCATAACAGAAATTAGCTTTCCTCATAGCTTATTCTAGAGTTTTTGGATTGTCATACTCAATCTTATCCTTGATGTGATAAGGTAAACAGTTGAGGATTCGTTGTACCTTTGGTTTTTCATCTACAAGGTATGGCACATACCTAAGTAGACTTAAAAACTTGTTGTTCAAATCTTTCATAGTCATTGAACCTAGTTTAAGCTTATAGAATTCTTTTTCTCTCTCCTCATAGTACTGCTTAGATAGAAATTTCTTTTTAAATTACTTCTTAAAGGTACTCCAATTTACATTCTTCTCTCGTATTCCCTTCACTCTCTTTAAATATTGCCACCATATATCAGCCTTCCCTAAAAGATTCTAGGTAGCAATTCTAGCCTTTAATTGGTTAGAATAGTTGTAAATCTGGAAGTACTTCTTCATCCCAGATAACCAGGATTCCGCTTCCTCCCCCTTCTCAGTTTCTCCATTGAATGTTGGTGGTTTAATCTTTTTAAACTCCCCAGAAATTTCCTCATAAAGTTTATATTTCCTCTTTTTAGTATAATGGTTGTCATCACTACTATCACTAGTGGAATGAAAATTACGTTGATCACCAAATACCTCTGAAGATGAGCTACTTTCATTTTTAGTCTGTTTAATATTTTATATTTATGTTGAAGAATTATATCTTCTGAATTAGCTCTTTTAGCCCTTCCCTCAATTTGAAATCTTTCTGTTAGGATCTGATTCAGCTCCTCCTGAGCTCTCAGAATCCTTTCATTTTCTCGTTCAACAGATTCCATTTCAGATTTTAAGTCTTTTACTATTTGTAAAAGTTCTAAGGAATTAGTGGTTATGTCTTCTTGTATAGGGTCTCTTTGTAAGTCTTCTTGTTCGTTAAAGGTAGATTCGTCTTCCGCATATTCCTCCAGTCTTTCCATACCCGTTGTTAAACTTAGAAACAATTTCTCTTTGGAATAACATTAAAAGAAAATAACATCAGCAAAATAATTTAAATTCACTGTTTCAGCAAATTGGGCTTCATCAAGGCCTAGTGTTTGAACCTTGTGCTCTGATGCCACATGTCAAAACCCCAAAATTTCATAAAAATTTAAATTTTTTAAGATAACATAAAATGTTTGTATACGCAGTTTACTAACTACTAGCGGTTAGCGGAAAATGAAACAGTCTAACATTTAGTATTAATCATTTTCATATTACGTTAACTAATACAGCTTTCACTTTCATAATGTATAAGATTGATCTTCATACAGCTTTTCTTTCAGTTTTACTAATAAGTTTAATTTTTGGCAAGTAGGTGAAATCTATCTTTGAAAACTTGGGCTTACATAGCATTTATGCTAACGCAGATGGATTGTTGGTTCTTACAGGTTTAACAGGTAACGATCGATCAAGCAGGGGTTTAATTCAAAAAGTAGCAAGAAGTATATCTGTTGCATGTTAAACGCTAGTAAATAATTAACTATTTAAAAGCAAGCTCTGATGAGGTAAAGTAGCTGTAGCTGTCTTTTATTTCAAGAAAGTACTTCTATAAATCTTGATAGTAAAGATTTCCAATAGAGTACATGTTTTTCTATTTTGTCTCTAACTTACTAGTTATGGAAATTATCATCATGTTGCTTGTATGTAAATATGCTCACTAACAAGTTATAAACTTCAGTACTTACATTATCGCCTTGCTGAATGTACTATTGTAATAACATACATTACCATATTATTTTAAAATGTACCAATCTGATGGTTACTTGCATTCTCTAGGAATCTTATTGCCTGGGAAACTCTTTGACATTATGAATTTGTTCAATGAAATTAAATGCATCATTTCATGATGGAATACTATCTACCCTCACTTTCATAAGTTTAAGTCATAGGTAAATATATTTTTAGTGTTATTCTCATGATTATTGACCTTCAGCATGGTTTACTCCATTGTAAATTTACTATTATCATATTGCCTCATTTGTAGCAAGTTGTTGTAAAAAAAATAACTATGATGGTAGATTTTTTTTTACCTAGAGCTTCTAATATGAAGTCTACCCTAAGTGACCCTAATATGACCAATATTCTTATATTATGCTAAGAACAAGCAACATAACAATCACAAATTATCCTTATCAAATAATGATAAGATTCATTATTATGGTCACTGACATAATGAGCATACAAGACATTACTTGCAAAATCTTACACTAAGGTCGAACTTCGTGATTGTGAAATTGACATGGTTCAAATACCATTACTCTATAGTCAAGTTACATATTTAATTGTTAGTAACTAAAACTACCTTAAACCATCGATTGCTAATAGTCTAGTTTTGAGCTACATATAATGTATAAAAATAATATAAAAATCGTTTTGCAAAGTGAATATACAAATGGTATATTGGATAAGTTTATTGTATGGTTGACTTGGGGTTGTTCCCTTAACAAATTCAACGTTATAACATCATTGTTGTCAATTAACATAAGCTCAATACCATCATTTACCATGATATAGTTTTATGATTTTCATTAACGACATATATATATTCTAAGGTCGTCTGCATAGTTATTTATTAAATCATTGTAATAATATTTAGATGTTTGGAAACACAGATAACTATAGAACAATCCCATGCATGGTTGAAAGGATTTGGAGGCACGTGGACTCTTCTTGGCCATGCATTGGTGACTTTTAAGAGCTGGAAAACCCTATTCTCTTGTCAAATATCTCCAAGAGTTTTGTTGGCCTTCGGGTTTCTCTGTGTGATTGTTTTGGAGGCCATTAGAGGTTGTTCTTTGTCTTGCTTCTCCATGGCCCATATTCGTTGCTGTGAGGGTTCAATACTCAGTATTTGCTTACAAACTGTTGAGCTTGTGAACCCTTCTGTGCGAGTGGTTATTGGTTGTATTTAGCTATTGGCCTGTCAATAGTTTTTAGCTCTGCTTTCCTTGTGGCTTGTCACAGCTCTATAAAACTTGATCTTATTGAACTCATCTCCACTCCGGGGCCGGTGTATGGGTTATATCCCTCTCTGCTTCAACTACTTAAGCAGATAATAGCTTCGCCAATTCTCAGATTCTTTTTCTTGCTTGCAGGTAACTACATTCGATTATTTTTTTTATAATAATAACTCGCTGGTAAAAAATGTCCATACAGTTAGGTTTGTAATGGAGATTGAGCGTTGTATTAACGCACAATATTGTGCTCTATGCAGGGACTCGTGACAGCTCTAAAATTTAGTGATGAGGATAACACTGGCTGGCTTTGGGGACTCGTGGCTCCAGCCGGTAAGCCCTGAATTTAAAGAATGGGTTTTTACCCTACTTATAAAAAGGGTTGTTGATGGCGAAACCCCGAGCTTCGAAGCTTGTCCGGTTTCTTCGTTAGATATGAGGTTTTAATAAGTTGTTTTTTCAGTTCTGTTTACAAACCCTTGCTATGATGCTGTGTGGTACCGGCCTTGAGCTGTGTGATGTGTTTTGGTTAATTTTTTAGCCTTAGGGCCTATCAATGTAATACATTGGGTTTTTAATAAGGATTTTAACTTCGAGCTCTGTCTCGTTATTGCAAAGGTTTTGTAATCATGTGAATTATGATTCTGTATAATTTAGGGTTTTTCCTCTTCGACTATCAATGAAGAAAATTACTATCTAAGATATCTATTTGTAAGTAATATTTGTTAATATAAGGACTGTAGTTCAGTCATAATGTGAAATTTATAATTTTGAACTTACTTTTCCAGTATATACTAGCTAGGGTTTACCTGGAAATGAAACCCTTGTCTAATATGTTATTCAACTTATTATTACTTAAGCTCTGCTTCTTATTACTTTGGTTTGGCTATTACAGGTGTGTGTGGTGGTATATTAACCTGTTAACTGTAAACTGATCTTGCTAGATCATAAAAGATTTTTGTTTTAAGAAAAGACTGTAAATAGTCTAAAGTATGCTTTGAAATATTCCTGTAATGTTTATTTATATAGTTATCAATGTGAATGGATTTAAATTAAGTAAATTAAATTATAAATAAATAATTTTTAAATTTAGGGTTTCGAACCTGAGGTTCTTCCTTTACAGGTTATAAGCCTATCTGATAAATATAAAGAAGTTTCTAAATATGTAAATATTTAGGTTTATATTAATTATACTTATATTTACATTGTTTTTATTTACTATTTTGTCACATAGAATTTATTCAGATTCCTCTCAAGAATAGAAAATAGACTTTGTAACTTTGTTTACTCTTTATAAATTAAGGGTTTGTAACATAACCCTACTCTGGTTTATTTTAAATAACAGTTGAAATTTAGTTAATATTTTTAACAGATACACTGTGTAGATAATAGCTTATTTATATAACTACTGTAACTCTAATGTAGTTTATTGTTCTTTTCTGCACTTTATTTGGTTATACTAAGTAAAAACAGTAAACACAATAAATCATAACACTGTTTTTCCTTCATAATATTTTAAACATTAAAATAATTTACTCTACTATTTATAGATACACAATCCTACCTAGTAATTTCAATCTCTTATCTACTTAAAACATTTTGTCTGTGCTAGAGTACGACCTGGTTTCTAGGTGCGGAAAAACATAGTCTAGAAATTTATTTTTCATTCTATTTCATTATTTCCTAAACCAGTTTCATTTCTATAATAATCTAATAAGAATATTAAATCTAACATTTCATAGACTCTAAACTTTTAACATTCATTTAGCAAATAAACTAAGATTACTTAATTGAAACAGTAAACTCAAATAACATAGAACCTGTTGAGGATAGATGACAATAGCTTTAGGAGGTTGTTCCTCCCTACCAATATCCCGGAGAGCGCTTAAACAACACTTCCTCAGGACCCCCAAGCCTGTTCCTGGTCTTCTTGGTTGAGAACCAAGTGGAGATAGCAAACAATAGAACTCTCTATCAATTGACTAGTTCTATACCTCTGTAAATACTCTGCTCTCAGCAGTATGATCTTCAGCTTAAAAAATGCACTAGATCAATCAACAGTTATCCCCTCAAACAATTTCCAAATTTCCCTTCCATTGAATTTCTCTGAAGTACACTCATTCAACCTGAATGATCACTTCTCTAGAATGAGCAGCCTCAGCTCTCTTCAATGGGAATTTTTATAAAGATTGCCTAGGTCTTTTGGGTCAGTTTTCATTAATTGATCCACCTGCTATGATTCCACTTTCTTGGGGAATCATGACCCCAAATGTAGGGAGGTTGCCACCTGCAACAATTGGAAATGGTTTGAGGATGTTGCCACATGTCAGTTTGCTCTCCACCCAGTCTCCTCCACCAATTTGACCAGTAAACACTGTTTTAACAACTCTCCTAAGTTGTTACCTCCTCCTTTATTTATTTATAAATAAAATATTCAGAATTTACATTAAATATCCTTGAGCCTGCTGAGTCATCAATTACAACTTAACATAAAATTTAACATATTGTCCACAAATAATATAAAATTGTTTTTTGCAAAATTGGGGCATGTGACATCTAACATCCCTAGTTGAAAGAAAAGCAACACATGGCCCTTGTTTTCTTCAGTAAAAATGTGCCTGCAGCATCATCCGAGCTACACTTTTTGATCAAGCAAATTCAAACTCTTTCAAAATTAATAACATTCATTATCCCCATAAAAACAAGTTCAAATTATATTCCAAGATGAATGAAATTCACCTAACGTACACAATTTTATTGTTATGCACCTCCCATAAGGCCAACTTACTAAGACCACCATGACAAATATTAAGTACCTCTTGAAAATAACCTAATGTGAAATTATCAGGCTTTCTGAAATCGAAGGCATTGTTGCAGAGCTCAATTGCCACTAGGATCTTCTTTCGAAGGCTGTAACTCCTCTTCTTCGTCTCCATTAGTGCGCCACTGTGGTTTCTTGTACACCAATGTTAACCAAAAGTTATAATAAAGGTGATGTCCTTTAAAAATATTATAGGTTAATTTAATCACAATCACGTTTATAACAAAAAAAATGATGAAAGTATAAGAAATATGAATTACAACTACTTACAGTTCTCTACTTCTCTGAAGAATTTTTGGAGGCGCGGTTTCTTATTGTTATTTTCCCAAATTATTCTTTCCCCGAATTTTATTCTCTAGATTATGTAATCAAATTGGGTAGCTTCTCCGTGGCTGTAGGAAATCTTTTAAAAGATTGGGAATGATATATTTTCAAAACGTTGACAGACTTTGGACAATATTTGTTCATTCCACACACCATTGTTTGATGGCCCTGCCAGACTCTCTAACAATGGTAGGAGTTGTAAAATTAACTTCTCTAACATTGGAAATCCACTAGCTCTTTCTGGTATTGTTTTATAAATTTATGCATTGAAGTACAAAATTTTCAATTTTTTCACTCCAACCCCAAATCTGTGCTCATACTAATAGGTTATAGATGCATGTTCTACATGATTTAAGCAAAGGGTTGTGTTCACGAAAGGACCAACTGAATATGGCATCCTTAACCCATCCAGTCATACATGAATTTCCATTATATTCAATTATTTTTTTCTTTTTTGTCCATTTATAATTGTATTGAATGTGTAGGAATAAAATTCTTCCAAGTATTTGCATGATTTGAGCAGGTTGAATAGACAACACTTATTTTGTTGTTCATGCAGACATTTATTCAAGGAATTGGTGCATTTTTTGCTCTGGTGAGTGACATGTCTATATTTTGTCTTCTAGTGGACTAGGTAGGGTACTTGATTCTTGTTATATGTTGTTGTAACTTATCTAAAGTTGTAGTTCAGTCATTTACATGTGTCTATTGTAGCTCTAGTTGTTGATAGATTATCAAAAACAAATTTTTTTAATGTTGGTGTAGCTAGTTTTGACAAGCACAAAAGAGTTACAAGTGGATAAATGGGTTTTCCTTTCCTAGGCTTATTTCTATATTGAATGTGTTTTTAGCATTATCAAATACATAAATTCATTTTTTTGAAAATCTTGTAGAATAGTTGAATTTGTTACTGATATGTTGTAGAATGTTATAGATCATGAAATTTTTAAATACTATAAGGTCCAAGGTATTTTTTTCATTGATTGTGTCATACACCAAGATACAAACCTTATGTCGGATATGATGTCTTGGTTGGGTTTGTGAAGGTATTGAAAGGTCTAAGCCACATTGTTTTCTCCTTTACGTATGCTAGTTTAACTTGTTCATTAATTTATTACTACTACTGTTATTTTTTTTCCTTGGATGCTTCAACTTTAACACATGGACCTTTGTGAGTGTTAAGTTGAAAGAAATGAAATTTATGTTATATATGTTACCACATTGTTTCTCCTTTACGTATGCTATTTTAACTTTTTCGTTAATTTATTACTACTACAGTTATTTATTGTCCTTGGATGCTTCAACATTAACACAGGGACCTTTGGGAGTGTTAAGTTGAAAGAAATGAAAATTATGTTATATATGTTACCACGTTGTTTTCTCCTTTACATATTCTAGTTTAACTTGTTCGTTAATTTATTACTACTATTGTTATTGATTGTCCTTGGATGCTTCAACTTTAACATAGGGACCTTTGGGAGTGTTAAGTTGAAATAAATGAAAAGTATGTTATATATGTTACCACATTGTTTTCTCCTTTATGTATGCTGGTTTAAATTGTTCATTAATTTATTACTACTATTTTTATTGATTGTCCTGGGATGCTTCAACTTTAACATGAGGACCTTTGGGAGTGTTAAGTTGAAAGAAATTACCTTCCTTATACGATGATGATAAAACTTAGAATTATTGTACATAACACCTATGGACTATATACCTTGAGAGATAAGATAAAAAATTTACTCTTGGTCTTGTGGGTAAAAGGGTTGGTTCCCCGCCTTGATTGTACACATCAGTCTTGTGGGCCTTTTCTTGTGGGTCTTGTGGGTCAGTCTTGTGGATCTTGTTTATCAAACAAGATTTCTTCTCCCTTGACTTTAGGCATGTCTACAGGGAGCACAATATGAGTGCAGATGACTTATGCAATGAAGCACTTAATATGAAGGCTGGATAAGTTGTCTGTGATCATTTTGTTCTCCCCGTGGTAATGTTTTTTTAGTTTTTCTTGGGGATTTTTTATTATTTTCCCTCTCCTTAGGAAAGTGTATGTTCTTCTTCCATCTCCTCATATGTTTGGAATGGATTTATGTCATGATATTCTACCAGTTACCTTTGATTCATTTTGAATATCAAGGAACAACTATTTTTCTTCTGGGAAAAAAAAAACTACACCTAGTCTCCCTATACCACTTATTTCATGAATGCTTTCTAGGTTTTCAAAAAAACCTACCTACCTACCTACGCTTTAGTATTATAACCAATGTTACCAGGAAAAAGTTATCAATTCATAGTAAACCAAGAAACTTACTTGGTCTTTTGCAAGGGAAAAATGTGATGTTGACTCTAGAGTTGCAGAATTCATGGCATGCTTCTTAAAAGATGTCTGAAAGTTGAAATGAGAGCTATAAATAGGCATGGGTTGGCAATGGTAACAAATGTGGCATATACATTTTCTGAGGGAAATTTATTTTTCATCTTATGTATTTTTTTCTTTCTAATATTTTTCATTATATGAGAAAAAACTATGGACCAAATATGTCTGAATTAAAATACAAGTTTTACTATGGCTTAGAAGTCTTAGCATGAGACTTGTTTTATACCATTTTTTGTTTTTATTTCCATTCCCGATACATTGCTAATCAGGAAGGAGCTTCCTACCTCTGCACATTTGAAAGGAGATTATATTAGCTTGATGTATGACTATCCTAAAACACTGTCATTATTTCGGCAATGGGATTGAAAGTTCATCCTCATTTCTTGATTGTTTTGATTAATACCTTGAGGGATGTATTTGTCTCACTCTGCCCTATAAATACCTATCTATCTATCTCTTAGGTATGTCCATTGTTTTGTTAGTGACTTGTCTCCTATGAGACAAAGTGTGATCGTAATATATATATATATGAGTATAGAAATTAAGGAAGGTCTAAACCGCCTTGTTTTCTTATTTTTGTCCATTTATAATTTTATTGCATGTGCTTGACTAATTCTGTTATACATCTATGAGACTCTGCATCCAATAGATAAGTAGAGTAAACTACTACTTTCATGTTTTCAATTTCTTTTTGTTTTGTTTAAACAGTGGCATTCCAAGTGGGCTTTTTGGAAAAGTTGAACAGTTGTGGGAGATTTGATAGTTCTTTCGAGGTATAAATGATAGTGGGATTGGCATAGTCTATCTTTAACTTTTATTTTATTTTATTTATATATCAATTTGAATATGGTTTCTTTCCTTGATTGTATTTTAGTGGTTGTTTTACAAATTCTTTTGGTGGTTGCAGCATTTTTCATGTGACTGGAAGAATTTTTCCTGTATATATTAAGTGCATTGCAAGGGATGATGTAGAAGCTTCACAAAACTCTTCCGTGAAGCAAGGCCAACAGAGTTTTCCTTAATATGGAGGTCAAGTTATAAAGGTTGTTGTTGAGATTCATTCCAAATAAGAACGAAAAGGGATACATTATTGCATTTTTCACCTCCCAAGTAGAAGTAGAGTGGGTTCGATAACAATTAAAAAACCTTCATCATTAGCACTTGCTTTGCATGGAAAGATTTCAATGGAAGAACATAGGAGGTGCGTATTTGAAGATGCACTTGAAGGTTTAAGGAAATTTTTTTTCCACAAATGTGGTAGAGACATCTCTAACTATTACTGGTGTAAGATATGTTGTGGAATCTAGCATGGAAAAGGAGAGCATGTTCGACCCCGAAACTAGTATGAATGTGTTGAGAGTGGGTGAAATCAGCTAGAGTGAAGTTGCTTAATCATCTAGCCGTGTTGATCATAGATTATTTTCCTTTATATGTTGACTACAAGTTTCATCTTTTTCATTAAATGATGTGTTATGGTGCATCATGAATTGTCCATGTAAGTTTGATAGGTGCATTGCATACATATATTAGTATAACACTTGAATGTTTATGTTAGTTATGTGAGATGTTAGACGTTGTTAATTGTTTATGCTAGTTTCTTAGTATATATATGCATAAAATACATAGATTGTCATTATGGTCACATTATGAGATTTAGCGGTTAGGGGATTTTAAGGGTTAGGGGCCCTACATTTAGGTGGATTAGAGGCTTAGGGGTATAGGGGGTTAGGGTTTAAGGGATTCCGGGTTAGGTGATTTAAGGGTTATGGGGTTAGGGTATTTGCTATTAGGGGGTTAGATATGATTCCTTTTATGATATTTATTTATGGTCGTGTAGTGAGGATTTCTCCTCACTGCAGGAGCAGGAATGGATCCCTTGTGCCTATAGGGCACAAGGGTAGGTTCCTATTGTTGGAAAACAGGAAAAACAAAATGGAAATGCAAGTAAATAGAACAGTAAATTAAACTAAGCTAATCTAGTGACAGAAACTAGAACTAAACTAAATCATAAGCAAGAGTAGAAAGAAGAAGTGGAAGCTTTGTGAACCCCTCTGCCGGAAACGGTTTAGTGTTTTGCCTCCTTAAACCTTGCAAACAAACCTAAGCTATCATGGAAAACTTGCAAAACAATGTCAATGATAAAACCTACAGCTAGAAAACAAGGTTAGAAAGCAAAAACAACTAAACAAACATGTAAAGAAACATTATACCTCTCTTGGGTCAAAATGGGCCACCATGCCCTAGCTCATGGGAGCACCTCTCTTGGTTGGGAAGCAATGGCTCAATGGGATGGAGATGGAGGAGAGGGAGTGTGGGTGGTTTGAGAGACAAAGGTCTCAAAGCATCCATGGGCAGCATAACAATAGGCACGGGAGGAGTGTTTTGAGAGTGACCCCCCACCCTCCTTTTATAGCTTTTCCAAGGGGTTTTAGGGTTTTAAGACCTTGGTCAGGGTTTTAGCCCCTTTTTTGGGCCTTTAGCCCCTTCCACCCTAACTTTAGCCCCTTTTAGGGTTTTATCCCCCTTTTTAGGGCTTTAGCTCCTAGGGGGCTATTTTGGGCTCCTTTAGGGTTTTTTAGCCCTTTTCTTCATCCTTGGGATCTTTTGGAGGTGTGGGGGTCAAATGGAAGGTCTTATGGAGTGAAATGAGTGTTGTGAGATGGATTCCTTGGGTGGTGTAGGCCATTGAGAGCTATGTGGGATATTTTTGGGTTAACAGATTGCCCCCTAATGTGTGAGGGCATGAGCTCAACATATGGCCGATGGACATCATAGGATTTGCTGTGTAGAGGTGGTGCTTCCAGGGCTGGGGCATGGTGGCTTTTGGTTTTTGTATTAATTTGGTTCCCATCAATGGGTGAGATACAAATGTGTGACATGTATATGGACAAGGCGGGCATCCCCATGCTCATGACAATGTCAAAAGAATAATTTGATCTATGCTCTAAAATACAAGAGCCGATCATATACAGCTGATGTTACAATGTTGTTTGCCTCTATGTGAGGCTGAATACAATACTGATCTAGTTCATTGGACCCATGGCATTCTCATGGAATGATACATCTTCATGACTGACAGTCTACTGGATCTGGTACATAGTTGTGTGGACTCGCTGATTGAGAGTCAAAGTCTCTATGGTACAAGTATGTTGCATCAATCATAAAGGTATATCGAAGCACTGCCGGGGCTTCTAAACACTATCTCCAATGCAACCTGAAAATCACAAGGGACATAACCCATTTAGGTCCCTTGAGTAGACTCACCATTGTGCTATAGTTAGGTGAAATCCGGGGTCTTCGACCAAGTACTATGCGGAACAAACCCTGTATGAATCTCAACAGTGCGATGATGGAGTTGAAGTTGAGCACGTGAGAAACAACCATCCCAAGAGGCAGTAAGGACTCCTCTCAAGTGGTCCAAGGAACTCATCAATGATGTTAATGAAACCAAGGTACAGGGACCTCTGGGTTTCTGGAATATGTGTGTTGGCGTCGACAGAGAGAGACCTGCCCCTAGTCAAGGCAATGATGTTTCCTTGACCAGGAGCGCGAGGGAGAAAATCGAAAAGTTTGAAGCAATTTGTGGACTGACTCATTGAATTTGGGGGGGGGGGGGGAAGGGAAGGAAAAAAATTGAACAGGGGTAGGGGGGAGTGGGAGACTCAAACTTCCTTTATTCAGAGTATGACAATAGGGTGGACTAGGCAGCAAATGAAACTGACTCAAGGGAATGGGATCATAGCTGTAATACCGGGAATGTCACTGTAGACGGGAAATACTTGGAGGAGGTGGACACTTTTGATATTAATGGGATCCAAGGACGACACATTGTAGAGTACTCTGAACAAAGGCGACCCAATGTGGGGATGCTACCAAACTGTTTTATGTGGGGTGGTGTCTCGGGACACCGTTGTTGTACGATCTCGTGGATTTTTTGTGAGCCCGAGAAGGTAAGTGCTCGATGGTGTTTTCAATTTTACAGAGTCTGAAAGCATGAAGAAGACTCCAGTGGGGGCTCTTTTTCGTTGGTAGTCTCCTGTGCCTGAAAAAGGATAAAAGTATACGTAGGAGAGCTCGCCCATCCTGGAGGGGATGAGATACTTCTTTACCGTTGGTAGTCCAATCAGGGCGGAAAAGGTTAAACCTATACTGACTAGACGGTTATTCAAATACTTTTACGAGCATGAACGAAACCAAGTTTACTCGGCAATCTTTTCTTGTTGAGGCGGTTGGAAAAGAGCTTAACGACAACTAGTGGTGAGTTTTTTCATAAAGTGCGGCCCCTCTTCCCGAGAAAACATAAAAGTATATAGAGGGGAACAGTCTTGGCTTGAGTGTGCCAAGGAGGTCCTTTTCATGAAATGGTCTACATGGTCCACAAAAGGAGGTAAACGAGACGATGTAGATGCCCTTTCCTATACTTTAGTGAGAGGGAAAGGAAGCAGCTATGCTTGAAGATCTTTTCATTGTTTCAAGGAGTTAGAAAAGAGCTTAAACGAAACTCCAATGTGATCAACGGACTGCAGTGGCATGAGCGGTGCCCCATGTTGGGACGGTGGACAGAGGTCCAAAGGTCATCCACGCAGTATGGATGAAGCAGAAGGCTCTCAAACATACCAATACATGTGTGGGATAGATCGCAGCAGAGGCCTGCGAGTCAGTGTGGCAGAGGCATGCAAACCAAGGTGGCTCTCGGACAGAGGTCAATAGAGTGTGTGTGTGTGTTGTGGTGGATGAACTTGACCACATGCGATGTGAGTGAAGGTCTGGGGGCATTTATATGCCAAATGCATGCAAGAAAAATAAGTTGTTTTGTGGACAGTGGTCCAGTGGTCCGCATAAGGTGCGGTGAATGGAAAAGACAATTATGTGTTAAAAATACAAAATAAAAGCTAAAATTATAGTCCTTAACGAGCGGCGGCCCGAAAACTCGCATGAGTAGCGATTGAGAAGTGTGATACAAGTACAGGTCTGTAGACACTTGCATCGTCATGTCATGGCTTCATAAATCGAGGTGACTTGTGGGAAATGGTCCTGAAATTGATCTGTTAAACATGAGATGATGGTCTCATTAGGAGATGGAAATTTGAGACCGGAGGTGTCAGAGGTTTCTCAAACCAGTTCTGGGTGAATTTGGATTAGCAGCTGATGGTGTTGCCCCTGACTTGTGCTAAAAAATGTTGAAAAACAAGAAAGGGAAAAAAAAAATGCTATAAGGGACTCATAGTGGTTATATCAGGCATAGACTCTCTTAAGGTGGAGCCTGTTGCGCAGCTTCTTCCAGAGTCAACCATCTGAGTCAGCGAAGAGGCATGCCCCCTTGTCGAGACGAAGGTCATTGGCAAGGAAGGATGACAAAATATGGTCTTTTATGGGAAGAACTGATTCCACACTATGGTTTAAAGGGAATGGGGTAAAACCGAAGGTGGTCTTACATATATCTTTGTCATTGCATAAGTAGTGTCGGGATAGATCAGGTGGATCTTCCATGGGTAATGAGACAGAAAGGCGATTGGTGCTAGAGATCATGTAAATGGTATTGGTTGTGGCTTTGGTTGCCTTGCCCCGAGTCTCTGTTGGAGGAAGAGGGGCAGGCCTCGAGACGGTAGGAGTCTTTGATGGACCTAGAGGTAGGTTCAACATCATCTCAATTGGTTGGACATGAGTCAACACATCCTGGGGCCTCATAAGTAGGGCAAGTGGTTCAAGGTACCACACAAGATCTCCCAGTGTGAAATCCTGTAGATTGCGGGTCGCTAAGGAAGACTTACTCATGATCCCGGATGGTGGGAAAAGGAAAAGGAAAAGAAAAAGGAAAAGGAAAAGGAAAAGAAAAAGGAAAAGAAAAAGGAAAAGGATCATGTTGATCGGGAATAAACCCCATTGTTTCCCTGGTAACTAAGGTTGAGGTTGCAACTGAGGTTACGGCTGTGGCTACGGAAACAACGAAATATACAGGTCTGATGGACCGTTAGTGATGGTGGAGACAAGAGGGTCTATAGAACTGGACATCATGTAAATGGACATGGTGTCTGAAGAAGGCGGTGGGGGGTGAACTTCTTCGATCAAGGTGATCTCAGACTCAAGGGAATGTTGTCGAAGGTTGGCTAGAGCCATTCAAAACTAAGACAAGTCTTGGCAATGGTGAGAATAATGTCCATACAAACCGCAGAGGGTGCAAGCATGGTTTGTTCTCAGTGCCTTGTTTCTGACTATCGGCGCAGTTGTGAGTTCAACCACGGGGATGTTTTTGTTTGTATCCATGGCATCTAAATGTGCATGGATCATGGGGATTTTAGGGTAACTCTGGGTTGAATGTCCCTGTTGCTCGCAAATGGCGCAAGGCAGGACTTGTCGCAGTTCTGCGGTGGCTTTGGCATTCTTGCCTCTAGCCCTTTTTGGGTGGGGCAGTGCGGGTGCGGGTGTGGTGGTTGGCTTTTGCGGACCGGGTGGAGGGTGAGACTCGACCACAATGGCTTGCACTGGGGTTAAAACAACCTGGGGAATTGTTGGTTGAGCTGGTGGAACAAGATACCACACTGGGATCCCAACGTAAAGTTGGGTAGGCTTAAGATGGCCTTGACCGGCTTGCTCATGACACCAGGTGGGGGAAAGAGGAAAGGAATTGTATGGACTGGAGATGATCCCACATAACTCCTAGCTGGTTGCATGTGGGGGTGAGTTTGTGGTTGCAGCTGTGTGTAATGTTGCTACTGCGGGTGATGTTGTGGCTGCTATTGGCATTGCAGCTGCGGACGATGTTGTGGTTGTGGTTGGGGCTACGGCTGTAGTTGTTGTTTGGGTGCAGTGGTGCTTGATGAGACCATGCATAAGTATGCAGTTTTCTTTTGTGTCAGTGGTGGTGACACCAACAGGAAAGGAGCCGTCATGGTGGGATCGGTAAACAACCCAGGGCCCACATTCAACGGTGGGGAAGTTGGTGTGTTTTCAACCACAGTGTTGTTGCAGGGATGACGTTAGCATGTGTGGTCGCTCCTTACGGCTCAATGGTGTTGATGGTAGGGATAACGTTGGAAGGTGTTGTTAACCCTTGCGGATCATGGTAGGTGAGTTGGTCAACTGTCACAATCTTCCCTTTGTGGGGGAGCATCATGAGGTAGAAGACAGTTGATACGACGGCTCGCATGGCGTACATGTAACTCCTTCCAAGGAGGAGGTTATAGTCCAGTTAAGCGTTGATGACTTCGATGTCAATCAGGACTGTCTTCCCAACTAACGTGATGGGGACATGGGGGAGGATTCCTTGGGCTTTAGTGGGATGTCCATCATAAGCCCACATAGTCATGGAAGATGGTTGCAGAATTGGTGATCCAAGCTTCTTCCAAACCAAGGTAGACATGATGCACATGGATGCCCCCTCATCCACTATGCATCGGTGCACAACCAAATTTCAAATGGACATTGGGATTTGGAAGGCGATAGTGGAGGGCATGTGTGGTTCCCCGTTCTCTATGTCAAAGGTGATCAACTTGGAGTCAGAGGGGTCTACTGCCCCTAAAGTGGCTAGTAAGGCTTTTTGTTGCATTGGGCACATTTTAAGTACCTCAAGAGTGGACATGGCAGTTGGAGTTTGGGCCAAATCATCCCGTTGAGGCCTGGAAAATCGCAGGTGGCAATAGTAAGGGATTCTCCCCAATCAGCCTTCCCAACTAGCCTGCTGACTGTTTGGTATAGGGAATCCGTCCGGTTTGCGGTCCGGCTACCGTAGGTCAAAGTAACAAACAAAGGATTTACCGGTTGGGCCCGTCCCACCGAGTTTTTGTATTTTGACTTAAAGGAATGATATGCACGTGCCTAATTAAATGCAGGCTGGTTTAAATGCAGGGGGCGGTCACAAGGTGATGCGCAGGTTCTTACCTCTCGTCTTATGCTCACAAGCAAACAAACCAGACACGAACAGAAATAACTAACTATCTAAACTATCCCTAGGGAGCGAGGCTATCATCTTAACTGAGCAATACAAAATCACATACGGTAAGAAAATTCATAGATAGCTGATACTTTTCCCACAGCACATGAAAACTACAAATATTCAAATAACCAGTTAGCCGATCATTCTATAACAACAATTATTACTCATAGTGCAAATGCATCCCAGAAAAGACTGCAGAATAGTTAACAAGAACTTAGGTTCAAAACATCAAATATCCTTACAGCGCTTGAAATACAGCTGAACACGAAATAGTTCTTCTTCAGCATTATTCATTAAATAGCATTGGTACATATCACTTCTTTACTCTTTCCAGTAGACCAAATTGCAGTTCACTTCGCAAAACGAAATAGTTCCTCTTACAAGTCAACAATTACAAAATTTTCTAAAGAAAAAAGGCCCCTTTTTCCTCGAGCTTCCCATTATTTAAACTACAACTGATGTCCTCTGGGTTCCCTCAACGCATCTTTTCAATGCCCTTGACGATTCAGTTTCTTTCCTGGTCATTTCACCTTCTCCATCATTTCCACAGGCGTTTATTTTCTGACAGTAACCGCTAAAAAGAAAAATGTCCCATCGGCGCCTAGGTCATTCGTTCACGTTGTCCTTTCCGACGCGATACTCTGCTTCAGCGATTCATGAGATGATCTCTGCATACAAACTTGGTGCATTATCCATTGAATTCAGACATTAGGCATCAATAATTTTAAAATTATAATGATATATTCACAACGAGCTAGCCTAGTTCATCCGGGTGAGGAACTGCGGGGCTCGGAACGGCAACGAAAAGGTAAATCGGCAGTCGAGCAGTTCTTAGATCGGATGGGAGAAGGCTCCAGGAGCCGCAACGGCGGAGGAGTGCCAGAAGAGGGGGAGCGGAAACACGGGCGTCGTAGGTGATCGGGCGGCGGAGAGGAGGGGATCGGACGATAGACTACTCTGCCACCCGCAACGGCGGACGGAACGCAGGCTACAAAAAGGCGCCAGAGGCTAAATAAGGCGGAGCTCGGGTGTCGGGTGAAACTCAAGTCGGGGCCCGACTTTATCTCCCCAGCCGCAACGTCGGGTGAACCGGAACTCTGGGGCAAGCGATGCACAACCCGAATCGGGCGTCGGAGAGAAGTGGATCGGACGGAGACTTTGGTCTAAGAGCCGCAACGGCGAGTGATATAAGACTCCATTTCTTCCAAAAGAGGCCCGATCCAAAGGGAAGAATTAACAGCGCTAAGGCTCAAATGAGGCCAAAAACCAAAAATTCACTAAGGTAAACCTTCACACTCTTAGAAGTGTTAAAACCGATCTCGCGACTCACATTGAACTGAACGCAACCAGCCAACAAGACGGACGCTCAACTTTAAAGCAAAGATACTCAAAGACGCCAAAATTTCAATCTTACATTCAAGTATATCAAGATAAGGAGGGGTCCCAGAATTTAAGTGAAAAACTGAAGTCGAGGAAAAGGTTGCGGCAGCAACACATCCATAATGCTATAGCTGACTGCAGCTCTAGCTGTGGCATTATTGGCGATTCTGCATATGGGGGGGCATGGAAACGGGGGTAGCTGAAGAGATAAGTTGACTGTTTTAGACATGGATGTTTTTAATGAGTCAACAGGTTTGGTGGTGGTACCGTACTGAGTCCGTCTAGTCTGTAAGTTGACCTCTTTAGTGGTCATGATTAGCAGGTGGTAAACACCCGTTTTGGCCATGGGTGATGTGTTGCGAGAGTTAGGGTTGGGTTGGGGAGGGGGTACGGTTTCCACCAGTCCTTGGACTAGTAGTGGGTTTTGAAGCACCATAGGAGGAGGCCTTTGAGGTGTCGGGTTGGGTGCTGAATAGGTAAGTTGATTGTTTTAGACGTGGATGTTGCTGATGAGTCAACAGGTTCGGTGGTGGTACTGTACTGATTCCATCTAGTCTATAAGTTGACCTCTTCAGTGGTCATGGTTAGCAGGTGGTGAACACCTATTTCGGCCTTGGGCAGTGCCCCCAGAGCATTGGGGTTGGGTTGGGGAGGGGGTGCGGTTGCCACCAATCCTTGGACTAGCAGTGGGTTTTGAAGCACCATAGGAGGAGGCCCTTGAGGTGTCGGGTTAGGTGGTGCTTGGTTTGCAGGGTTGGCAGCCTGTTGGGCCTTGTTTTGAATGGCCTGCTTCGCATGACCCATGAAGGGACACTCGAATGTGTAGTGTCCATAGACCTCACAGAGTGTGCATGGTTGGTTGCATCTTGGTGCATTTGGTTGTGGGAGGTTATGGGCTGGCCGGTTTTCCACGGCATTGTTGGGAGGATTCAGTTGTTGATCACCTCCCTACGGTTGGTTATTGCCTTGGTTGTGGGTCCATTTATTCCTAGCTTTCCCTTGTTGATTGTTGGGGGCAGGATAGTTGGGATATTTTTGTTGTGCGAATACTTGTCCCAACGAAGCGGGTGGAGTGGGGGCATGGGCTTGAACTTGTTGCACTGGTGGGGCATAGTATATTTGTGGGGGTAGTGGTGCCAAAAATGTGGGAATTTTCCCCACATACTATTGTGTTGGCCAAGCCATGGCCTGAGCCTACTGCGGTGGCGCAGGTTGTGCATAAGAGGTTGTTGCTTCAGACTGGGACATCATTCTAGCATAGTTCGGAGCTTTGTTTTGGTAAGCAACATTAGCAGTGTTGCTTGGTTGTGGTGCAACAGTAGGTGGTGTCGGTCGAGGCTATGGTTGTTGGGATACTAACCCTATGATGCCTTCCGTAGCGTGGGATGCCCCCGGTGCGTCACGGTAAGAGGTACTAGGACAGGGAGCGTCTGGAATGATAGTGTACAAGTATCCAGACTGAGAGTAGATCAAGTCAAATTGTTGGGCCTTTATTATGGCCTCTTCTTCAGATTGGGGATGTTTGGATTCGACGTCCTTTGCGATGGGTGGGAGAAAAGTATTAAGGAACCAATCCAAGAAGATCTTGTCGTCTAGTTGGATTTTGCATAAGCTACGACATCGCCGCCACTCATGGATATGGTTAGTTATGTGAGTGGTAGTGCTTTGGCAACAAGATAACAGGATCTCCACCACCTCGTCATATCTAACAGGGAGTTGAAAATACTGTAGGGACATGAAGGCTAGGGAGTTGAAGTCGAGGTACTTGGCTTGTGGCAGCTCAATGTACCACTTGGCCATGACACCTGTAAGGGTGCATTGGAACAGCCTCAACATGATGGAGTCATCTACGATGCTGTTGGATGAACACCATAGATGGAATGTCATTATGTGATTTTGGGGACATTCCCCGACTTTGCCTTCAAACTTCGGGATGTTTGATGGCAGCTTAGTTGGCATGGGTGGCCAGAAATATTGGTGGGGGATGGGATCATTCATTAATCTAGCCAAGTCAGGAAATTTTAGATGAGCCATGAAGGGTATATTTGACCCCAAGTTGATGTGGGAAGGGGCATGCAATGGGGGTGGGGTTTGCAGGTCCATAATGCATCTGCATGGCTGGGGGTGCTTGTGGTGGCACCATTGTGGATGGGCCAATGCCCCCAAGTGTTGTGTGGGGAGTGGTATGGGTGGCGGGGGCATTGCCCCCATGTATGACAGTAGGGGAAATGTAGGTGGATGGTGCAATGCCCCCCTGTGTGGCAGGAGGGAAAGTGTGTGTGGAGGGGTCACTGCCCCCATGTGTTACCACTAGGCCAGCTTGGCTGGTCACTATGGGTGGTGGAAGCTGGCTAATGAAAGTCTGCATGACTGTGCTTGGGCCACTTGCCAAGTTGTGAGTGACAGGTTGTGATGTGGACATGGGTCCACTTACTAAGGTTAGGCCGGAAAATGGATCCGGGTTTGCACTAGCCATGGGGCTTGATGGTGTGGTGTGGAGGTCTGGTTCAGACTGATATGGGTCTGAATCAGAATCAAAGGCTGTGTTGCCCTCTAACGGTGTGGGAGATTGCTGAGAGTGGCTTCGACAGTGCCGATCAAGTGTTCCAAATGGTGGTGGTTCGCCTCTTAGGCGTGAGGAAGATCATGGAGGATCAATTGTGTTCTCTTTTGTGTATGAAACTGGTGGGTATGAGATTTGGACCCCAGTTTCAATGGCTTCCTATTGGTTGAAGGTGGTCTCTTAGCCACCAAGACTGCCAGAAGATAGCGCTTGGCTTGTTCCTCATGGGTGCTTCTACTCAATCGGAAGGGGTCGTTGCCCATTTCGCTTGGCAATTCCTCTCAACGGCCAGCTACTTTGGCGTTCCTGTGGTACTCCGCACAATGAGTTTCTGGGAAAAGCCCAAGTACTTCCCACAGTTGAAGCAGTCAGGGACTTATGTCCTCAAAGACTCTAGAATTGATTGAACATAGTGTATATTTGGTAAATTTTAAGGCTTACTCAGCGTCATGAACTGAGTTGGGTTAGTTATTTGGTATGGTGTCTTGGTTTGCTTGTTTGTTCTAGTATTTGGTTGTTGCAATATGGTTTATGAATTCATGGTAGAGTTCATATCATGGTTTTGTATGCAAGTGTAAACAGAAATTTGTAAACAAGTACGGTGATTAACCCTGGATTGCTGGCCTAACTAAATGTCTACCTCACAATGATATTCTTCTTCAACCAAGAGAAGGTGCTGGGCTCTCAACACAATGGGACTAATCCCATCTGTATATCCTCAGGTCACCTCCCGAATTCTAGGTTGGTCAGCAGGGAGGACGCTTAGCCCCGTGATAATCGCTCCTTCTCTACCCCCTCTACCTTCCAGGTCACCCGGTTTTATTGGTTTGGGAAAAATATCATGGAGTTCCTAGATCTATACGAGATTCCCCTTCGTCGTATCCCAAAATACCCCAGAGGGTGATGAATGGGTAGAGGAGGAAGGGGGAAGCAAGCTGGTTATTTTTAAGTTATTTTTAGTTAGACTAGTTCATTTTATTAAGCCTTAATGGTCCATTTAACATTTACACATTGTTTATGAAATTATTTGCAGAAAATACAAATTGAAATTGAAAATGACCTGCAATGGTGGACAAAGGCGGCTAGGCCGCACTAACAGTCCTCTGAAACTGAAAAATACTGTCAATTAAACTTAAATTCAACTTATGTGTGACAGGCCGCACATTTGTGACCAAATCTAGCGAGGGGGCAGCAAGATTTTTTCAGAAATGAGAGAGGGGGTCGCACAGAATGCAAAAACAGCCGCAACCTGAGTTTTTGGGCTAAAGTCGCACTTAAATTGGGATTAAGTGCACCCTGGGTGCACCTGTTTGCTTATTGAGAGTGCCCCAGTCTCACCTTTTGCCCTGATAAGAGCACCCTGCTCCGGAATGGGGTTTTTTGGTAAGACAGAGTTAGATCTGGCCGACAGTAAATAGTACTGGGGTCAGTATGACTCGGTTTGGCCTAGCAGAGGCTTCGGTAGTGGTTAAAACAGGAAATAAACAAGATTTAAGAAAGATTTAACATAAGATTTCTGAAAACTAGGGTAAACTTGAAAAAACTTGAAACTTGAAATTTTGGCCCAGGGATCTGGTGGGATCGACTTGGTATGGTCGCCAATGCTGTAGTGAGGATTTCTCCTCACTACAGGAGTAGGAATGGCTCCCTTGTGCCTATAGGGCACAAGGGTAGGTTCTTACTGTTGGAAAATAGGAAAAATGAAATGGAAATGCAAGTAAATGGAATAGTAAATTAAACTAAGCTAATCTAGTGACAGAAAGCATAACTAAACTAAATCATAAGCAAGAGCAGAAAGAAGAAGTGGAAGCTTTGTGAACCCCTCTGCAGGAAACGGGTTAGGGTTCCACCTCCTTAAACCCTACAAACAAACCTAAGCTATCATGGAAAACCTGCAAAACAATGCCAATGATAAAACATGCAACTAGAAAACAAGGTTAGAAAGCAAAAACAACTAAACAAACATGTAAAGAAACATTATACCTCTCTTAGGTCGAAATGGGCCACCATACCCTAGCTCATGGGAGCACCTCTCTTGGTTGGGGAGCAATGGCTCAATGGGATGGAGATGGAGGAGAGGGAGTGTGGGTGGTTTGAGAGGCAAAGGTCTCAAAGCATCCATGGGTAGCATAACAATAGGCACGGGAGGAGTGTTTTGAGAGTGACCCCCCACCCTCCTTTTATAGCTTTTCCAAGGGGTTTTAGGGTTTTAAGCCCTTGGTCAGGGTTTTAGTCCCTTTTTTGGGCCTTTAGCCCCTTCTGCCCTAACTTTAGCCCCTTTTTTAGGGCTTTAGCTCCTAGGGGGCTATTTTGGGATCCTTTTGGAGGGTTTTAGCCCTTTTCTTCATCATTGGGCTCTTTTGGAGGTGTGGGGATCAAATGGAAGGTATTATGGACTGAAATGAGTGTTGTGAGATGGTGTCCTTGGGTGGTGTAGGCCATTGAGAGCTATGTGGAGGATTTTGGGTTAACAGGTCGTATGCCCTTTTTCTCCCCATTTGTTATTTTTGTTTTTGATATTATGTCTGGAGGGAACAGGGAAAATGAACAAGCATTGTATGTAGAGACCCTTAACATCATTAATTTATTTTGCACACTTTGGGATTGATTTTGTATTATTATGTGATGTACATATTATGATTTACAGATAATATATGTCAAACATTTTATGTTTAAAGGAAGTGTGACCCATTTTTTGTTGAACTAGTGGAGTTATTTTTATTAGATATAAGGACACATAGTTTTAGTTAGGTTGATTTTAGCTTATATACAAGGTATATATAGATAGATAGATAGATAGATAGATAGATAACATGGAATAATAACATGCATATAATGTGTATTTTTCTTATTTTGTAGCCTCAAATAGAGCTCATTTGTGGAAAGATGGGTGATATATTGAAGAAGGTTTGTTGGGTGTAGATGGACATGAAGCTAAAAAATGAAACACTTTTATTGACAAGTTGAAATTGAGTTTGATTTACTTAAAGGAGGAGGATTATACCTTGGTATAGTCATGGAAACATACTAGAGATTATACTACAAGCCTTCAATACAAGGCCACGTTCTTGAATGAGAACTAAGAAGTAGCCTTGGTGTATTCCTTTCTGAAAAACCAATACTCCTCTAAAAAACAAATTGTTGCAATGGATGGAACTATATAACAAGGTGTTGACTTGGGGTATATTCAAGAAGATATCTTGGCATGGAGCACATTTATCAGGTTTATGTAAATTATTGGAGGCATATCTTTGAAATTTTAAAGATTTTTTTTGTTGCCTAGTCATTTTTTCCCTATAAAACCAAATACATTAAAAAATGAAAGTAATCACAAGTTGAAATTAACATTATTTAATATTTCTATATATTATTTATATTATTAAAAATACTTAAAATCATAATATGCCCTAAAATCATTTTACCGCTTGTTAAGTCATAAACTTGTTTTCTTCAATTTTATATTTTGATTGTCATTTTTATTTTAAGTTTGCTCATTTGCTTAAGTTTGCTCTTTTACTTACTTTAGAAAATTTTTTGTTTTATGTGAAATTTTCGAGTTTTGCCTTTAGATTTTTATTATTTTTCGTTTCTTTAGGTTCTGAAGGGTTTTAAAGGATTTATATTGATTAAGGATTTCACAAATAACACCATGAATCAAAGTTTTCCATAAAAACCTCATTCAAAATGGAATTAATGACAAAAAAGTGCCAAAATTGGTTTTAAATTATTCTTGTAGCGCAACGGCCAAAAAATTACACTGCGGCGCTACAAGAAAATCGTTTTTTGCCAGAATGGTCATTTTTCAGTTCGATTTTTTGGGGATTTCATTCCTAAAGTGTTAAATAAATCATTGGTCACATTTGATATGTGTTTTGCCAAGTTTTTTTTCATGTAAACAGGCATCTGGTCTCACGTGAGGGAGATTCTGGCAATTGTTCTAGCAACTGTATGCAAATTTATGGCAAATGATGATAGTGAGCGAAATAAGGCAAGATTTTCAAGGAAGATGTTCTAAATTAAATATTATGAAGTTGGTGGAGACGCTGGAATGAAGACATCTGCTTAAAATCCGGAATTTCATAGTTACACAGAAAATTTAGGGCTTTCTCGTTGCGCCAGCTGGAGGCAAATTGGACAACTAAAGACACTTGTATAGTTAAATTTGACAATCAGACAGCTCAAGGAGTGATTTTAAACCTCTGCAGCCAGACCAAAATAAGGTATTCTGCGTTAACCTGATAGTGGCTGCTAAATTGGGGTTTTCCCAGTAAAGCTTGTTTTGTTAAAATTGATGAAAGAAAACATTAAAGTATGCTTTTAACAAAACCCCTGTTGAAGAGATAGTAGTGTAAGAGGTTTTTAGATGCTGTAGCAAGTGGAAAATTGAAAGGTAGTAGTGCATTGAACCATTACCCTTTTGAAACCCGAAAAGATGACAGGGTGAAGAGCTGTGCATTTTGTGGTGACCAAAGTTTCATAGATTTATTTATTATTTTTAACCAATGCAAAAAATGAGCTGAGTATGTGAATTGTATGAAGGCCTAATCTTATTGGGTGCTAAAGCTGACTGTTTTTTGTGCTAAAATCAAGTGGGAGCAGAAAGTGAGCAGACATAAGATTGCTCTTATATCTCCTCGTCTACTAGATAAACAATCCCCAGTTGATCTTAGAAACCACAAGTTGATTCAAAGAGATGGCACCTAAGATCACTTGTGCAAAATCTTTTCTGCACAGAGATAGCTCATAAGTTGCATTTAAAGGAATTAAGGGTTACCTTTTTTGTACAGAACCACAACACACAGTCGTTTTCATGCATTCTAGAGATGGTCTAGCATCTAAATGAACAGCTTGGATAATTGTTATTGTCTGCAGCAGTTTTATTGAAGATTTGATGGCGCCCTGCTGACCCATATTACTCAAGCCTGATGCAAAGCTTGTCCTGCAAAAAACAAAAAATAGACTATTGAAATAATCAAGAGAAGACAGTCAAAGAGAATTGAAACAAGCTGACTATCAAACCTTAGAAGCTTGAGGAGAAAAAAGGAGCTGTTAGGTCATTCAAAAGGCTTTAAATTTACACAGGTTTTCAGTCATTGAGAATAGAAGGGAAAACCCTAGTTAGGAAACTAGGTTAGAAAATCAAAGTTGAAGACAAAAAGGATGTTAAGCTTGAAGAAGTACCATAGCCCTTAAAGGAAGACTATGAACATCAACAACTTTCAGATGATAATAAGGATAAAAGCTCACTGTTTACAAAAAAAGAAGGTCAGCCTGTGCAGGATAGGGTAACAGCAGAAACTTTTAGTGAAAAGAAAATTGTTGCCACAGAAAAGATTGCTGTAAAGGAAGAAAACATCCAGGCCCAGCAAAGGAGCCCCATCACCATTCTATCAGAGGATGAAGGATATCTATTAGAAGAAGATGAATTCACTGTCAAAACTAAAACTAGGGTTGGTTCATGCAGGGAATTCTCCAGCCTAGAAGAGAAGACAGTCACACCTAAGAAAAGGAAGACCAAGGTAAAAGCTATAGAGTTTGCTACAGTTAAACATCAAGGTAAAAGTTTGACGATGACGGGAGAACTTGTCTCAACATGGAGACCAAAAACTATGCCAAGAAACAAGTTAAGGCTGAGTATGAAAAAGCTTTTAAACCCTATACTAAATACAAAAGAAGTGACTGTTCTTGATGATGATTCTTCAGATGAAAAGCCATTGAAAGCAGTAAAAGAACCCAGCCTCACTGACACAAAGCTATCTACTGTATTTCTGGAGCTAAGGGATGAATTGTTGAAAAGACAACAGCAAAAGGAGACTGAAGTTTCTTATTCTGAAGACCAACAGTTGAGGGATGAAATTACACCTGCAGAAACAATAAATCAGGAAAACACCAAATGGCAACATAAAATTTAAACAGAGAATGCTGGAAAAAGAAGAATGGCATGATCATAATCAGAGAGATATGCCAATGGATATTCAGTCATGGAATACAGGAGGTCCAAGAACCAGCTCTACCAGCAAAAGAAGATGATGAATCTAAGCAGCATCCAGTTTACAGTGAAATGCAAAGATCACTGAGAATTCTGCTCAGTTTTTCCTGTTTTGGGTTATTTAATTCAAATGAATATCACAAGCTTATGGAGAGGAATTTTTGAAAACAAAAAGAGGTTTTTGTTCATAAGATATCCATATACAAAAACCTCTCTCAGTTTTGAAACATCTATCAAGGTTTGAAATATTCAGTTTAATATTTGCAGCCTATTTTTCAGGGATTTTAAATATTTAATATTTTCCTGTTTTAGTGTTCATCTTACGGGGCAGATTCTGATTGATTGGGGACGAATTTTTAAAAACCAAGAGAGGTTTTTGTCCATCACAGACCCATTCACAAAAACCTTTATAATTTTTTACACATGTGTCACGAATTGAGATATATGGAAGCTTATTTGACACCTATTTTTCATAAATTCGCCATATTTGCCAGGAATCCGATTTACTATTTTTAGTCAATTAGTTGAAAATTAGTTATTGTAACTGCTGGGTAGTTTCAATTTCGACCTAATGAAGGGAAGATAGAACTAATTATTTGTAATTATAAAAGAGGGACAAGGGGACAGAAGAAGGGTTCTACTTTTTGGTTGGCTAAGGAGGTCTTGGACTTGTTGATGAGTTAAGTACATAACTCTCATGTTTATTTGTTGAACAGAACTATGAAATATATGATCTTGATCACCCTCCAGTTTATGTTTTAGCTTCATTTTTTAGCTTGTTTAGCTACTTGACTGATATATTCATTGCTGGTTTATGGTTTCTTTACTTGTAATGCTTGTCAGTTATGAATGAACTTTAAGATTATACTCTGATTGGTACCTGGTGATTATATTGTGCATCTCTGTTCACTTTTGTTTATGATTTAGTTCCTGCTTGACTCATGAATGTATTCCCTTCAGTCACCAAATTTTACAACCAAGAAAACCTTTCAGAAACCCTAAAACCTAGTTTACTTGATTGAATTCTTGAGATTGTGTTGGCTTGTTTCTTTATAGCCTGGAAACAATTTCTGGCACAAACACCGCTCAACACTAATATGTCTATACCAATGGTGATTCTAGGGTTTTTATGCAATGAAGTGAAGAGGGAAATGGTGTTAGTGAATTTACAGGGCAGAATGGATTAAAGAATTTACAGGGAAGGGCAAGAACAAGCTGGGGTCATGGCCACCGAGAATAGAACCCTTGCCCCATTATATGAATCACAACCCTATCCTACAGTAGATGTAGGCTAAGAAGACTGGATTTAGAAGTAATCTGTCTGGATCTAAGAAGATGCTTGAAGACACATCTAAGAAGAGTAAATGGATATTGGAATTCAGGCAATTCTAAACATGGTGATGAGATTGGTGTCGATGAAATTGAAACTATCAAACATTTGTATTGAGCTTCATGTTGAGTCTCCACTGCTTGGTGATGAGATTGTTGTAGGTGGACAGAAATTGAAATTGTCAAATATTTGTATTGAGCTTCACGTTGAGTCTCCATTGCCTCCAGAATGGAAGCAATTCTTAGAACTTCAGGTTTGTTTCCTTCTATGTTTTTTTTATTACCTATTGTGTTTTTCTTTTATTCATGGTTTTTTGTTGCTATTGTGGACGTGGTGAAGATGAAATGACTCAAATATCCTTGCAAGTGTGAAGCATGAGATGTCCAGGGAACTTGGGAAATTAAATGTGAGAAATAAAACCAACCAACCACTGCAACAATTCCAATGACACTACCCTCAATGCTTCCCAAACACCTCCACTAGAAATCTCCCAGTGCGTCCAAAAATCAAACCCAATCTCATATTTTTCATATACCAAAACTATGCAGGGAAACATTACAGGAGGGTATCCCAAGAGTAATAGAAAATGCAAGGAGCCCACAGATATGTATGCAGAATATTGTCTTGTAACTTCTGAGTTCATGAAAGTCAGTAGCGCCTCAATGAGTCTTGGTAGTTCTCATTCTGTTAAGAGTCCTCTTTAATATGGTACAAAACAAAAATTGATATTATATAGGATTAGAAATAAACAAATGGGTTTATTAACCAATGCAATATATAAGCATGGTTCCAATATCGCTTCATTTTCAATATTTGTGTTTGATCTAGGGGCAATTGAACTAATGTGAATTGTGTGATCATCCCATGGGTAAAATTTGTTGGAATCTGAACAGGAGAAGAATTGAACCCAGGGCCTACCCTCGACTGGTGGGTTGCTTTACCACCAAGCTCTCTGTCCCTTCCATGAAGGGCACATTAAACATATAAATTTCAACTACAAACCCTAATGCCATTGTTATGAGGGATATTTTTTATTTAACTATTTATATAAAAAATACTAAAAAAACTTGGATCATTGAACAAATGGTCGGCTACAATGAAGGCATTATTATGGTTTTTAGATTTGATAAACCCCCAAGTGAGACCTAAATTTATTCTTCTATTGTTTGGGATGAAGGTAGTAAGAAGTGGATGAGTTGACGCAATCTGAAACATTGTTGAATATGGTCTCGACCTAAATTTGGTACGCATGTTTTATGATCTGTAGGTTCCAACATCAATCTCTGTATTATCATTTCTAGGTCCCAATTTTGATCTTTGCATATATCATATCCCAACTCAATTTGTGTATATATCTCAGTTCATATTTGTCTGTATGCATTTGTTAATTTTCGGTTGGGGAAAAAGGGGATCATCATTGCTAATCTGACCATCTGAGTAGTCCAGAAGCTATGAATAGTTGAAATTATACAACCTATCAGGCCTTGGATATACCCTTCTTTCTTATTCCCCCCCCAAAAAACATCTGTAGAGTTCTAGGGTTTTATAAACATAACTAAATATGTAATTCCAAAGCCTCAATGACTGAATCAGGAAGCAAGTTCTTTACTAGTAAAGACAAACAATGCATATCAAAACTTTCATGTTTAGAGGAGGGAACAACAGTATGGATCAATACATAATACTTTTGTATGGAAAAAAATTGTTTATAGAACATGTTAACTAAGTATGCACATGAGCATATATGCACAGAAAAAACGGAGCCTTTATTTATCTAACTAGATGTTCAAATGAGTAGGACAAATCAAGTACATCAATACATGAATGGGTAGGGTTAAGGGTAGTAGAGTATGCCATCGATAGTTTCATTGGACGTCATAATGCTATCATATTTGAAATGTTCATTTGTTTTGCTTATCAATTTTGATACGTATGCAGTGCTGAATTTGTGATGATTGATTATGTTCCAGGGTAAGGGAACAAGAAGTTTTGGTAAGAGGAGAAATAATACCCACACTCTTTGTATCCGGTGTGTTCGCTGAAGGTTTCATATCCATAAGAGTAGATGTTCTGCATGTTCCTACCCATCAAAGCACATCTGTAAATGTAAGAAAGTTGTTCAGAGTCTACCAGTTTGTTATCCTAAGGTGTAGTAGTGGTTCTTATGAAGCTTCAATCATGGTATGTAGTCTTATGTAGTGTAGTGTGTGCCATGTTGAAATAATTCCCCCATGTATAGAAAGCTTCATTTGGCTTAGGTTCCAGATCTGATGTGTAGCTAATTCTGCCAAGTTTTTCTAGGACTTACACCCATGCTTCTTACCTTCAAAATTCATGCCATGTGAGGGCGAGGCAGACCAGATATTTGAATCCCTTGTGGTTGGATAAATAATCTGTTGACCTCACCAGTGAACTATCTTCTTGGTAATGATTCCATGGGGTTTGAACGGTAGGAAGTCCTTGAGTATGGGTTTACATGTGGTTCCTTAGGAATTTTTCTAAATTTCAATGCTTTGGAATGAAAGCATTCTCATCCTCTGCCCTATCCATGAAAGAAAGAAATTATGAGAGTTGTTTGTTTATGAACAATTTCCTTCCATGTACCCTAAAATATAGTTGGGTCTCAAAGAGAATAAAGTGATGCTTCATTTAAAATGTTCCTACGTAAACAAGTACGTATGTAATCAAGGGATCTTTGTGTAAAGCTCCATACAAAGAATAATGTATGCGATCACACTTCTTATTATGGATGTGCTTGTTCATCACACTGTAATAATAGCTATAAGTAATACTAGTAATATAAAACATACTTATTTGGAATCATGTCAGTACTGTTCACTTGTTGAACTTATAGCTCTTTCCATAATGAGTACATAGTAAGCAATATGAGACACTCTAGTCAATCCACTCTTGTAGATCACTCATGTTATGTGCATTATTATCATAACACTATTGATTAGGGAACTAAGCTAGTATAAAAACTAATAAAGGATAATCATTGTACCGTATGAACTAGGTGTAATTTTATACCAAATGCATTATCAATCCCATTTGATCACTGTATGATCTCGTTATGTGTTATGCATAGTTAAGCTTACCATATAGGTTTGATTCCTATAAAGCCCAGTATGTTTTATTATGGAGCTTCTTGCATATCATATCATGTTATAAGCTTAATAAAGCTCCCAGTAATATGATGACCAAGGTTTCATATGTAAGGATAGAGTAACTTGTTAATTTATTGCTTATATGAGCTAGTATATACTAGTATGTTTTATTACCATTAGTATAACCCTTATTTAACTTGTTACAAACATGTATGAGTATTGTAAGTAATAATAACTAGTTAGTACCATTGATTTTATTTACCTATAATGAAACGAGTTCAATTCCCATATTAAATAAGGTGTTATAAGATATTCCATTGATTAATCTCTTGTTATAAGATCTTACATTGAAACGGTTTCAGTTCCCGTATTAAATAAGGGTTCAATTCCCGTATTAAATAAGGTGTTATAAGATATTAAGCTCTTGTTTGAATCAATGGTAATAACACATATTCAATTAGACTGCGATAACTTAGTATCAATGTCATAGGTAAAGATTAGCACATTAGCTATATTCATTATATCGAGTATTGATAGGGGGGTATACATAACCATACTCTATACTAGTAACCAATCTCATGAACAAGAACAAGCACGCTGTAAGATCATAAGAGTAAGAAGTGTGTTAATTAGGGAGATGAGGTACCATAACCTTCCTGTAAACTAGCTACCATATTACCCATATTGTACACACAAGATTCAAGTTGCTAGTATAAAATAATATGAAAACAATATATTTTCATAGTAATCACCCTATCAGTGCTCATTAAAGTGATATGATTCATGTAATATCCCTAATATTTTATATAGCTAAGCTTAGGTCTCAGAGCTGTAACTATGGTATTCATTGTATTGGAACAAAGCATGATGTAAATAGAAGCAGTAAGGTATAAGTGCTTAATACAAGTATACTAGTAATGATGGAACTCATATGAATATCATAGTACTAATTACGTAACCTAATATGAAGTTGATAGTACTAACGATGGAACCTAATACAAAGTTGATGTACTTTTTCCATTACTCTGTAACCTTTATGATATACTGTTGATACAGGGAATGACACTAACATGATAAGATATGTTATATCCCTAATAAGTGGTAAGTGCATAGTAATCTTGAATCCATTCCTTTGATTTATCCTTTGAGTTACCAACGTACACAATTAACCTTAATTTACTATGTGAATACGCCTAATCTATGATCTAGAACTAGTCAAATTGGCATGTAATGGTGAAGACAGTGTTTAAGACATTTTCCATCCAAAAGCGTTGGTGTGCATGCCTCATAATTGGTGAGCATGCACTTATCTATGATTTGTTATATATTTGTAGGTGTAAAAGGTAAACTTGGGGAGGTCCATAGGTTTTTAAATAAAACCTGCTTTTCTCTTTGAATCAAGATCCTACATTATCCTCATCTGACCCATCTGACCCATCTAGAAGACAACTAACTAGACTTCATTGGGTCATATGGGTCAGATTATAGTAGGTTTGTTGCATTCATATCTGAAGCATGGTAACATCAAATGCTTCTAAAAGCGCAACATTCAGGGATGCTTCAGAGCGATTCAAACTTGTCTAGCATTGGCATGTTTAATGAGCAGTTTCTAGCTTTAAAAAATGATCAAGGAAGGAATACAGTCACTCAAAGATCTGAACAACAGCCATTGTTAGAAATTAATCTGTTGTCTTAAGATATGCACCTGCTATAAGAGGAGATAATTTTCTTAATGTCCAACTAATGACCAAAAAAATGGGTCAATGGGACTAAAAGGATAGAATCAGTATAAGTACAATGTGGGAGTGCAAATGTAGCTCCTATAAAAACTAGAACTATATCCATGACAAAATAAAGTAAAAATAAAAAAAACTAGTAAGGCCTCCTCCAAAACATGTATATAACCGTATCCAAGGTATGGTGAAGAGTGAACATGAAGCAGATGAAGTCAAGAACATCCGAGTGTGATAGTCGATGACGATGGGGGGAAACTAGGAAAGGGGTCGCTATCATTCCTTTGGAACTCTCTAGGTGTCCAACTGTATGATGCTTGTTGAATAAATATGCCAATTTGTTTTGAATTTTAGAAGAAATTAATCCTCAAGATTTCCCAATAAGTCAAAAAAAATAATTCATCTCTTCAAAATTTTCTATTAGTTTATATTCATAGATGTCTCTGATTTTTTTAAACATTGTTGAGGTTTCTAGGTTGTTTTCTTTGGGATTTATGAGTTGATGGGTATCAAATACATGAAGGATTTTACCAAAGACAATTAAAAGTAAGTTGACTGTACCTATCCATACTACACAAGAAATTGTTGAACTTTGTACTACTATTGAATTCCCATAAAGCAGAGGACAATATGGAAAAATATTGCTACTATGGTAAACATAAATTAAACTATGATAATCCTATATTCCTTGTTAAGAATCCCACACACCTATATCTTCCTGTGACGGTATAATTCTCTCAAAGCAAGCCATCTTTAAAATACTGTGAACAAGAGAAACATGGATAATGGTTGTTCTAGATGTTTGAGATATCATTCAACACTAAATATCAATATTGGGCCCCCTACATATAATGCGAAACAAATATAGAAGAGTTAATAAAGGTTTGCAATGTGCATCACACTCTTTAGATCTATCTTGTTTGTTCATGTTGCGTTCCAAAAGTTGCAAAGAAGAGGAAGGAGTACTGATCAACTGCTCTCGTTTTCAGGTGTTAGGCAGTCTTGTTCATGATGCAACCAAGAATTTAGAAACAAATATATTTTATTCTCAGAATCTTAAGACAAAGGTATGATTATCTTGTTTAGTTTCTTCATTAACTTGGTTTCTTTAAATTTCCTTATGTCTCTATAGACAATGTCAAATTTAGAATTTAATCTATGAACATTTCTTTGCATGTTTATGTCGTTCTTATATTGAATTCCTACTCTCTTGGTTCTATTATAGATCTAGCAAGACTTTGAGGAGCTACCAATTGCAATAATCATTTCCTTACTTGACTCTTTAAAGGTGAGTGCACCTTACTGATTTGCAATAGTCATGCATTATCTTAGCTTGTTAGTTTATATAGTTTGAAATCATATGTACTAGCTTGTTATTTTGTATAGTTTGTTATCTTAGCTTGTTTTTTATGTAGTTTGAAATCGCGTTTACTAGTTGTCCAGATTACTAGATTATGTCCTTCATGGTTGTAAAATATTTAAACAATGTTTACTAGCTATACATATTAAGGGACAAAGTGAATTTCCCTATTGGGAGACACAATATGTTTGCTACTTATTTTCCCATGTTGATTTTAAACTCTTTAAGCCCCATACGGTCAACAACCTAGGACTTATATTTTTAACTTTTAATACATCATCAGCATATGCTTAAGATGTATTATAGTCAACAAGAATCTCTCATGTCCAATAACCATACAATATTAGTATCCCATCCTATGTTTATAACTAGGATGTTTCCTAAAACCCAAATATTGACTCCTACATTTTGCTAAAAGTGGGAAATCGTTCAAGAATATATTTGAATCTGCAACAAATAAATGTAAAGTTAAAATAATGTAGAAAATAACAGGGAGTAATTTTATGGTTAAATTCAGGTCTGGTTATAAAGGGTTTATCCCTTCTAAAGCTCATTTTCTAATACCTTTAAAGTTGATACCACATTCAAAATCAGGTATAGGACTATGGATATATCTAAGTATAGAAATTAAGGAAGGTCTAAGCCACATTGTTTTCCTCTTTTTGTCCATTTATAATTTTATTGTGTGATCGTAATATATATTTGAGTATAGAAATTAAGGAAGGTCTAGACCACATTGTTTTCTTCTTTTTATCCATTTATAATTGTATTGCATGTGCTTGACTAATTCTGTTGTACATCTATGGGACTCTGCATCCAATAGACAGGTAGAGTAAATTACTACTTTCATGTTTTCCATTTCTTTTTTTTTGTTCAAACAGTGGCATTCCAAGTGGTCATTTTGGACAAAGTTGAACAGTCGTGGGATATTTTCTAGTTCTCTTTCGATCTATAAATGATAGTGGTATTGGCATAGTCTATATTTAACTTTTATTTTATTTTATTTATATATCAATATGAACATGGCTTCTTTCCTTGATTGTAGGTTAGTGGCCGTTTAAGTCACCTCTGAATAAAATGATCACATAAGTATTGATACTTCTTGTCAGCAAGCAAACTCAAAGGTCCATACGATCAAATTTTGAATATGAAGATGTAGAAGATGAAGAATACTTCATGCTAATGCATTCAACATATGACTGTTATATTGAAAACATATAGTGTTAAAGACTTACACATGTTAGGATGGAAGTATTTTAGCATGCATGTAGTTCTTCTAAAGCACTAGGGGTATTTTGCAATTTAGTTGTACTTGGGACTTGAGTGTGTACCACTCAGGAAATAATAAAGAGTTGTAATAATCCAAAAACCCCCTAAGAAACCACATTCTTATATTTAGAACGCCAATGACCTCTCCATCATTGGTGTGGCTAGCTAGTGATGCCACACATTATCATAGTTGCGTTGGCATATTGCTAGCATAGATCTATCTTAACCTTGTATGTATTAAGTGCCTAGTGGGATCAAATCTCTTGAGGTGACAATATTCTTGATGATGGAAATTTTTGTGGAAAGGTTTTCACCTCATGGGATTTGGTCCCTCTCGGTGCTTGATAGATCCATGTTTAAGATTAATCTACACATGTTATAATTAAAACATATTATTTTTTTTAAAGAAAAATTAATTTGAAAAGCCAGTGTGATGTTACAGTCACTTGTAACAACATTCCCCCATGTTGGGTTGGAGAATGTGCTTCTTGGTGTAGTAATTATCCTTAGTGGCTTTGAGCACTTCCTTTCAAGTTGGTTAGAAAACCATGATGGTTACCAGAGTACTTCCCTCACCCCTTGGCAGAATTTGAGATTACCTATGCAAAACTCTCACATATCCCCCAAAATTCTATACTTATCAAGGGAACATGCATAAACCATGATTCCATGTATATAGAAGCCCCCATATATAAGGAATACTCACAGGTTTCGCAGGGAAGGAAATGTTATAAGGAATGTCTGTGAGGTTAGTATGTAGGGCCTTACAATCACTATGACCGTAACGATCCATGTCATGTCCCCAACCCTTACTTGGTGAAGAGGATGCGACTAACATCTATCAACCCAGGAAATCTAAGCCCTGTGAACATAATACATATATATAAAAAATGCATTTGAACTTAAAGCATATAAATACAAAGATGCAGAATAAAATGTACATGATATATATAGCGGAAGCAAAATCATTTATTCAACACATTCATGCATTCAACATGTTCATGATAATGTCATAATAATTCATAAGCAAATACAATTGCAGAACTTAAATGCACCAGAATACTTATCTTTGAAAGAATCTCGTCCCACAACCAGCTATGTCGCTGCAATGTTCCACCCAACAATAGGCTAGTGTTCTCTTTAATCTCTTAGCAACACTGCCACCCCCAAGATGGGCATGATATTCCCTAAGGAATAAGGAACACTAGCAGAATTCACCCATAGCCAAGGATACAATTAAAATTCAGTCAAGCCAACATAGTTGGGTTTATCAGACTTACACAGGCAGTGGCTTACAATCATCCAAATTCAGATGATACACAACCAATCCAACAGATGGGTTTATCAGGCTGCCAGCCAAGCCATCCTTCCAGTTGGGTTTATCACGCTATCAAGGAGGTGGAAAGACTGATTGCTAAGCTAGTGAGCTCAACCCCAGAGCTATGAACACCCACACCGGATCTAGCCTGATTTTTAAACAATTGCACACCCAACACATGGAAGCATTCCCTTTTCTGCTATAGAGTCCCTCGGGCCATGTCTTCCCTTTCAGTGCTATTCAGGGCATGCAAAGAAGAAAACCAGCCTTCTAGATTGGTCTGTGAGGTTCTTTCACATACTAGGTTTATCAAGAAAGTCTAGACTCTATTTCCATTCCTTCAATCAATTCAAATGCCAAACATGGATGCACACACCGTGATCTCAGTCCTAGGATTTATCAAAACCTAGCAGACACCAGGGATTACATGCACATTGAAATTTACAAATTTCTGAACATTGTCGGTGCCAGACCGATTGCTGCAAATTACCAAAATAAAAATGTTTGTTGGTTATTCAAAATCAAAGACACAAAAATCGAATTCAGAAAATCGTATTCAGGAAAACAACTAACAGACAGGATAAAATGTGAGAGAGAACAAAATTGTCAAACAAGGGAAAAATCATAACACAAAAAATAAAATGTGAAGGATTCAAATCATGAGATAGGGGAAATTCCATTAAGGTTCAGAATCATAATCATTTTTTGCTTACTGGATCTTGCGTGAATGCCCAATTGGGTCACTAAAAACATTTTGTTTAATCCAAATCGTGAGGGAAGGTGAAACACTGCTGCATGAGGGAAAAGTGGTCGTTTTTGGTGTTTTCTTGCCCAAGAAATTCAAAAAATGTTTTTCCCAAAGTGGGGATTTGCCCAATTCGAATTTCAACACTCTTCCAATTCCCCACTCCCTCATCCTTAGGAAAAATCATGCCCCCGTCTCATTTAGTTGAGTTGACATAGCTGGCTATTGTTTTCTAATTAAAATTGCAAATTTAGCATGCTTTCTAGCATTTTTTAATGTTTAGCTAGCATAAAATACCATCATCTCAACCATAATATCGGAAACATAAACACTAAATCAATGGTGGGTCTTTTAACTATCTCCACACTATGATTATTTACATAATTTTATTTAAATACAAACGAGGTCAAAATGGGGTATTACAATCCATTTAATGCCAACAATAGAGTAGACCCCTCCTTTCACCTATAGAAAATGAAAAAATGTATATGTATAGAATCCATGCAATACTCGTAGGTAATGCGGGGAAGGGGGTGTTGTAAGGAGTGCCCATACAGCTAGTTTGTAGGGCCCTATAATCAATACGATCAACATGATCAATTTACTCCTAAAAATAGAATAGAGCCCTCCTTTCACCAAATTCCATTTACCAAATGAATTACTTAATTATTAACCTAGAGAAAGTAACACGGGGCTTATTAAATACATGTTTCAAATGATAATTCTTTCATTCCAACTGAGGTATCGTTTCAAAATCAGTCAATAGCAAGATGCACTTGAAACAAGAAAGAAGTATATTTATTTTCTTTGCCAATGAGGTGAGGATGTGTGAAAACAAGTGTAGGTCTCTATCATCCCCTATTTTTCTACCATGAACAATTATATCAGCAACATATCGGCAGACCTTCTTCCTGACAGAGCTCCTACTAAATAGTGAACACCTCCAGATTCAATCATTGCACAAATTAAGCGTAATAAGAGTTAATCACAATAGCAAAACACACATGTTGCAAACTTGTTTTAATAGATAGGCTTTGTGATTTCTTATATTCTGTTAGTTTTCCTACATTTGGTTTTGAACTAAAGTAGTTCGACTGTAGTCTACAATGTTATGGAGGATTATCTTTCGCCAATGTAAAAGTGTGTATAGATAATTCCAATTTACTGGAATGCAATCAGTTCAGGACGATGAACAATGTTCAATTTGATAATGCTTTAGTTAATAATCCTCAAATGCAGTACTTCAGAAACATAACACATCTGTCAATCATAGAGGCAGAGTAAACTATTTTTTTTGGCATTTATAGTTGCTTACAAGTTACAATTTTGTAAGGATTGTGGTAAGAAGTTTTTTTTTAATGTTGCACTGACTTATTGTATCTTTTGATGGAAATAATGGCTTAGAACAAATAATAGTTGGCTTGTGATGTGGCTTCTTCACAGTTTATGTACATCACTTTGTACTAGTTTGGTTCATTAATAATATTTCTTTCACTTCTGCAAGGACCTATCCTTTAATGGTTTGACTCGAAATCTGCCACGGAGTTTCAGCTAATTTTTAGGTCTTAGTGTTATGTGAGTTAATTTGATTTCCTAGACTTGCAAATAAGTATCTAGAAGTTATTTTATAATAAAAAAATTATTTTGCTTCAGGGATATGATTTTTGGTATCCTTGTAGGTACTTGCAAAAAAACCAACTTACTGGGTCTGTTAATTCCCTTGCCAATATTCCGCTCACAGATTTGTAAGTCAAACCATTGTTCTTTTATCAATTTCTAGGTTTTTTTTTTTAACTGGAAAGAAGAAACTGTACATTTGTCTAACTTTCATTTGTTCTTCTCAAGAATATTGAAAACAACTATTTTAATGGTTGGATACCCAATGATTGGAAGTCCAATAAAAAATTTAAGTAAGCATTCAACTTACATATCTTTTGTTTTGTCTTATTACATCTCTAGAGCTTCAAAGTATGAGTTAATAAAATGCTTCATTCATTTGGTTATGTTCTAAGCATGTATCTTATTTTTGGAAGAGATATGAACTTTTAGATAGAGGTTAATTCTTTGGGTATATGGATTACTTATGGAAAGGATATCCATATACTGTACAAACAGAAGCTTAAATTTCCTTTACAAATATAGTGGTAATAGGTTTACCAATGGTCCTGCTCCTCCTCCCTCACCAAATACTCAACCTCCACCTTCAAACAAGTGAGCACCCATGTCCAATGTGGGCACTTCGTCAGGTGGCTCAAATGGTGGAAACAACAACAAGAGATCTCTCAGTGGGAGGGGCCATAGTCGGTATAGTATTTGCAATTATTTTGACTATTGTTGCTGCTATATTAGGAGTTATTTTATTTGCACATAGGTATCTTAGAAGTGAGAAGGACAAAGAAAAACTAAGCAATGGTGTGTCTTTCATCCCCCATGCTCCCCTCGCAGCTGAAGGTAAAGTTTATTATCTGCTCTTAAATTTTGGGTCATTGTAGGCTCATATGTTTTCTCACTCTTTTTAGGGCAAGTTATTGGTAGTCATTTATTGTATAGTATTTTATTGGAGAGTTAGTTAGAAGGATTCATTATAAAAGAAGATGTAGGGTAACATTTGTTTGTATCATCCCAGTCACCATTATGTTATTGTCATTGTTTATGTGATGGATCTTTGGGTTTGATCATGGTGGAAAAGGTCATGGATCTATGCATGTCCTCTTGTAAATTGACATTAGCTGAATTTTTAGTGTGTTATTCCCTGTACTTGGGTTCCCACTTTAAACTGGTTCACTATTGTGGTTGGTTGTTGTTAGATTTTTATCATTCAATCTAGCATTATGATCTTAGGATATTTAACTGAGAGAATAACATGCATAGAAATAAAACACAAGAGATAACAGACACAAATAATTTTCCTCGGGGAAACCATAAAGGAGAAAACCCCGCAACTTCCTCAGAGATAGAATCAGCACCAAAATTAAAACCCGAAAACATAAAGATGATCTCTCGACAGCAATAGTCTCTCTCTTGTCCCAGCAACTTCTCCTCTCACTCATGCACCCCAATGAGTGACCGAGTGTGTGATAAATAGAGATACTCACTCTCTATTTATATTACTTCGTTCACTTGAAACCCACTCCAACATGTCGGCCTCACTTTAAAATTACTTACTAGAGCCGACATCTCTAGGAGTGTCTAATAACCCTAATGCCCCACAACTTGTGGGGACTTTTCCTCCTCCAACCAATAGGAGGGTAACACAATGGTGGGGACTATTCCCCCAACTTACAATGACTCACCTAGGGTCGACTTCTCTAGGATAGTCTAATAACCCTAGGGCCCCATAACTGTGGGGACTTTAACCCTTGACCAATAGGAGGGTTACCCACAATGACTTGACATGACTTCTTTATATTATAGAAAATTCTTGGAATAAACATCGGGGTATGACATGACTCAATTACATTACAGACATGTCCCGGAATAAACATCGGGGTACAATACATAAGATATACAGATGAATACATTTCGAAGTTACAATTACATCAACACTCCCTCTTAACTAGGAAGGTATTCTCTTGACACAATTTATCAGTACAAGTCTTCTTCTCTATATCATCTGGATCATCATCGAGTCCTCGTCATCTCCATCTTCAAGTCATATCCATCTTCAAGTCATCTTCATCTTCAAATCATCTTCATCATTGGATCTGGATCATCACTTGATCTGAATCATCATCACTCGATATGGATCATCACTAGTCATCATCACTGGATCTGGGTCATCACTCGATCTAGATCATCACTAGATCTGGATCATCACTTGATCTGGATCATCACTGCTATATCTGGATCATCTCGGAGACATCATAACTGGATCTAGATCATAGCTTGATCTGGATCATCACTAGGTCATCATCATATGTGTTATCTCATGATTCTTCTCATCACAGGAAGTTCTATAGAGCCATCCATTTTTCATGTTGGTTATAAGCCTAGCCACCATGTAGGTCTTCTTTGGCGATTATATCTGACCTACTCATCAGAATGGCCCGCCTAGCACTTACATCTGACCTACTCATCAGAAAGGCACGCCCAGCACTTACATGGCCCGCCCAGCACTTACATCTGACCTACTCATTAGAAAGGCACGCCCAGCACTTACATCTAACCTACTCATCAGAAAGGAATTCCCAGCATTCACATCTGATCATATAGCATCAATCCTATAATCACATCAGAAAGGCCCAGCACTCACATTCACCAGCATGATAGGACACAACTACTATCATCTCTGAGAAGGCTCAGCACTTACATCTGACCTACTCATCAGAAAGGCATGCACTCACATCTGATCTTGTAGGAACCAATCCTTTAGTCACATCAGAATGGCCCCCAGTCCTAGACTAAGCTACCTGGTAACTGACCAAGTGCCTCCATTCTCCTGGAGAATGGAAATTTCCCTTACATTTGACCTACTCGCTATAATGGCCCAGCACTTACCTCTAACCTACTCGCCAGAAGGGCATGCACTCACATCTGATCTTGTAGGAACCAATCCTACAGTCACATCAGAATGGCCCCCAGTCCTGGACTGAGTGTTCTTGGTAACTAACCAGGTACCTCCATTCCAAGAATGGCATTCAGCACTCATATCTGACATGGAAGGAACCAAATCCTCTCACCATGACAGAATGGCTTAGCCCTTATATCTGACTTGCTCGTCAGAATGGCTTCCAGAATCGTCACTTCCCCTTGGAAGGGACCTCGATCTGGAGAACACCAAGCTTCTCCCTGAAGTACTCAAACTTCACTTTGGACAATGGCTTCGTCAACACATCAGCTATCTGATCGTCTGTCACAACATATTGGAGCTTCACTGCTCCCCTCTGCACCATATCCCTGACATAGTGATACTTGATCTCGATATGCTTCGACTTGTCATGGAACACTGGATTCTCTGACAACTTCACACAACTCTGGTTGTCACAATGTATACAAGTAGCATCCAACTAGAGATCAAATAAATTAGACAATAGCTTCCTCAACCATACTGCCTCACAACTAGCTGAACAAGCTGCGACATACTCTGCTTCAGCTGTACTCAGCACCACATGAGATTGCTTCCTGCTAAACCAAGAGATCACACCTGGTCCCATACTGAAGCAACACCTGAAGTGCTCTTCCTATCGATGGCACTGCCTGCCCAATATGAATCAACATAACCCTCCAATTTAATATTCTAATTCGCATCGTACTTGAGCTCATAATCAATTGTACCCCTCAGGTACCTCAAAATATGCTTTGCAGCAATCAAGTGAACATGTCTCAATGTGTTCACAGCAAAGCAAATATCTGATCTCATATTTGTCAGGTACATCAACTAACAATACATCGTGGAATCAACCATCTCTAATGAAGCACCACTCAATAGCTTCATGTCCGATGCCATAGGTGTGGTCATGGACTTGCAGTCCATCATCCCGAACCTCTTCAGGATCTCTACTGCATACTTCCCTTGTCCAAGGAATATTCCATCCGCATTCTGCCACACCTCCATGCCTAGAAAAATAGTGCATTGACACATAACAGGAACATCACTGGTCTTTCGCCTTCAACCTTGAAGCAAAGGTTGGAATCCACTTTACTCTCAGTAAAGCCTAGAGTCATCAGTAATCTATCCATCCTGTCATATCATGTCAAACCTCAGGATCTTCTACATTCACTCCCTCTGAAGCATCATACTCCCTCTGTCTTCTATACTCTATGCATAGAAACATTGTGTACTGGAGTGACAAGTAGCTTCCTCTGCTACTAATATTCTATGTATCCATCTAGGGTCACTGGATACCAAGATCCTCTATCTTGAACTTTTTCAAAAGTTCATCTCGAACCCATCTGTGAACTTGTCATCCTCTATCAACCTTGTAGCAAAGGTTCAGATCTTCATCAATATCCTCATGTATGTGTTATCCCATGGGTGTCTTATGAGCTCATACAAGGCCTTCTTTCATTTGCACACATGATTCTACCTATCATGTGTCTCAACTCCCACTGGCTACAAATGTCTCTTCGTAGTCTATGCCTTCTTTTCGTGAGAAGCCTCATGCTACGAATCTTTCCTTGTATCCCACGATGTTTCCATCTACTACATGATGGAACTATGAACTTTTCTTCATGTATCGATGCTACATTCTAGACATCATTCTTCTTGAACTGGTCTTCCCTTTCTTCTTAGAAGGTTCTGCATCAATGATGTTGCTGCATTCGTCATATTATTTTTCATTTTGAAATGTCGTCACTTGTTCTTCAGAACAAGTTTCATCCTTCTTTGCTTGTAGGTGATTATGTATGCGATCTTTCCTACAAGTCAAATTTATTTGCATGGTTAGAGACATTTCATAAGGAATATTCATAATGGAAAATTCTTATGCATAAATATATGATCATGCAACTACTTTAGCCAGTACAACATTCATCCATATCTCAGGGAAACTTTTCTAGATTCCTTCCATCTCTACTAGGACAACATTGAGATTGTGCACTAATCCAATATGTCAGCAAAGAGGCTTCATTCTAGATAAGTAGCAATGGAGAGTTGTATAGCACCATGATCTACTTACCCATTGCATACATATTAGCAGTATACTATCATTAATGCAAACATTCTATCATGCAGAATACATTAATTGAATGTAAACAAATGCATAACAATATCATGAAATGACAATTGAATACTTATCTTTATTTGTTTCATGGGTAGACTCCTTCTTGAGCCTTTAGTTTCATCGTCCTCTTCATTCATAATAGCATTGTTTCTTATCCAAATGCTAATATGGATAAGAGGTTCTTCAAGAGTTGAGTTCTTCATATTCCTCATCGCTTGAGAGATCTTCTTTGGATGGTGAGAGCTTGATCTTCAGTTGCTCCCATCTTCTTTTCTCTTATTATTAGTTGAGCTTCTTCTTCTTCCCAGAGTCTATTGAAAGTAATCACTTCCTTCTAGCACACATTCCTCGAATGAATGAATCCCATGATCCTGGGAGACCATTCAAGGTGGCTATCACCACTTTTGCATTCTTCACTTCTTCTTTTACCACTTCAAGTTGTTCTTTGATTTGAGAGACCCTTGCAAAGTATGACTGTATGGTCTCTGCATTCTGGATCTTCACATTCTTCAACTGGTTTCTTAAGGTCATATTTCGAATTATATTCTTCCCTTCAAATAGCTTGGTCAAGGAATCAAACATCTTTGGTGTATTTAGGGAAGACACTTGTGGTACAAGTTGATCCATGATTGAATCAATAATGATCTTCTTGGCCTTGACCAAGTTCTTCTTGTGTAAGGCTTTTAGCCTTATCTCCCTCTGGAACTGGAACCTCTTTACTCATGTAGGTGTCCAATTCATTTTATTCAGAGAGATCAAATAATTCCATGCTTGGAAGTTTTCAACTTCACCAATCTTATCATCAAGCTAATGTGATAGATCACTTTGAAATGAGAACCTCAAATGCAAATAGCAAAAGATTAGATCTTACCGATTTGAGGTGTTTGTCCCGGTTCCGGAACTGGCTGATCTAGGGTTTGTCAAAGAAACCCTAATTTTCAAAACTTGGAATATTTTAGATATGATTGGATAGAAAGATATATCTCTTCAATTTTAGTTGTCCAATGTAATCCTTTTCTGAAAACAATGGAGAGAGACTCCCGGAATAGGAAGCCCTAGTTTTCCAATTTCTTCTACATAAATGTTTGTTACTGTTTCTATGGTATCTCCGAAATTAATGCTCCTCTGTTCTAAAAATTTGCACTGAGGCAGCCTCACATGTTCATAATCCAACACCACAAGTTTAATCAGAATTGATTTCACCAATTGGTACTTATGATCATTTTCCCAAGGTGACCTGTTACAGGACTGTTCAGAATAGTGAAGTTGTACGGACTGCCACGTCTCACTGGTTCATCTTCTGAGTCTGAAACTTGGAGCATAGAAATTAAATTCCATGCCCTTTCTAGAAAATATTCATAAATCTCATTTGGACCTGTGTATCCCAATATATAGCAATTCTCCCCAGGTGTCCTGTTTAGGGATGAATTCTGGAAGAGGATGGAACCCTAACTTGGAGGGATCATATCTCCCAGACTATAATCTGAGGCTGAATTTTGGACACATTGTAAATAAAGATTTCATATTTGGCCTCTGCAATTTTCAACTCCTGCTCCTTATCCGATATCTAGATATAGTGAATGTACCAAAACTTAGCAATTTTAGTATTTAAGGTTTGTCTAGCTCGGGGTCAAACTAGGGTTTGACTTTCCCAGAGTTTCACCGAACCAAAAATATTGATCCAGGTCTCTAAAATTCGATTTTGATGAGGAGAGAAATCCTATGCTAGGCTCTATCAAAAATTCCTCACCTGTAGAAATCCTAATTTCCCGTACCAAAAATTGAAAATGCTCGGAATCGAATTCTGCTTCGACAGAAAGATGCGCCCTTCAATGAAGAGTCAGCCTACCATACTTTTGTTGATGGATTGTGGAGAGAAACCCAAAATGTAAGAATCCCTAGCTTCTGTAGCTACACAATGTCTTCTTCTCAGGTTAGCTCTGATTCCATTTTAGATTGTTATCATTCAAGCTAGCATTATGATCTTAAGATCTTTAATTGAGAGAATAACATGCATAGCATTAAAACACAAGAGACAAGAGACACAAAGAATTTTCATCGGGGAAACCATAAAGGACAAAACCCTGCAACTTCCTCAAAGATAGAATCAGCACCAAAATTAAAACCTGAAAAACATAAAGATGATCCCCCAACAGCAGCATTCTCTCTCTCATCCCAGCAACTTCTCCTCTCACTCATGCACCCCAATGAGTGAGTGTGTGTGTTATAAATAGAGAGACTCACTCTCTATTTATATTCTTTCATTCACTTGAAACCCACTCCAACATGTCGGCCTCACTTACTAGAGCTGACATCTCTAGGAGTGTCTAATAACCCTAGTGCCCCTCAACTTGTGGGGACTTTGCCTCCTCCGACCAATAGGAGGGTAACACAATGGTGGGGAATATTCCCCCAACTTACAATGACTCACCTAGGGTCAACTTCTCTAGGATAGTCTAATAACCCTAGGGCCCCATAACTGTGGGGAGTTTAACCCTTGACCAATAGGAGGGTTACCCACAATGACTTGACATGACTTCTTTATATTATAGAAATTTTCCGGAATAAACATCATGGTATGACATGACTCAATTACATTACAGACACATCCCGGAATAAACATCAGGGTACAATACATAAGATATATGGATGAATACATTCTGAAGTTACAATTACATCAACAGTTGTATTACTTGTTATGGACTATTTATTGTTATTTGCTTCTGATGGGTACACTGCTAATCAGAATGAAAGTAGTAATTGGATCTACTATTTTCTCCACATTGGATATATCTAAGTATAGAAATTAAGGAAGGAAGGTATAAACCACATTGTTTTCTTCTTTTTGTCCATTTATAATTTTATTGTGTGATCATAATATATATATGAGTATAAAAATTAAGGAAGGTATAAACCACATTGTTTTCTTCTTTTTATCCATTTATAATGTTATTGCATGTGCTTGACTAATTCTGTTGTACATTTATGGGACTCTGCATCCAATAGACAGGTAGAGAAAATTACTACTTTCATGTTTTCCATTTCTTTTTGTTTTGTTTAAACAGTGGCATTCCAAGTGGGTATTTTGAACAAAGTTGAACAGTTGTGGGAGATTTTCTATTTATATTTTGAGGTATAAATGATAGTGGGATCGGCATAGTCTATCTTTAACTTTTATTTTATTTTATTTATATATCAATATGAACATGGTTTCTTTCCTTGATTGCAAGTTAGTGGTTTTTTAAGTCACCTATGAATAAAATTATCAAATAAGTATTCATACTTCATGTCAGCAATAAAACTTGAACGTATTGTTGCTAATATTTCATCTCATTTCATTTCCATTTATCTAGTGGATAAGAGTACTTAGATTTAATGCCCAATCTTCTTGATGTGAAATGGAATTAGTTGTATATTTATTTTTACTATTCTCTATACATTTTGGGTGACGAGTTGCTCCATTTGCTCATCCTTTTCTTCTATATAAATTGAAATTCTCCTTTCCATGACATCATCCACCACTTACTTATGAATTTTTCAGTCAAATTCAGATATCTTGGCATGACTCTAGATGAATCGGTAGATACTTTAACATTGGATGCATGCTTGTCATTCCTATAAATTTCTGGTATTTTTGCATTTTGCATCATTCAAGCATACAAAATAATGATTATCAAGTTACTATAGATACATAATGGCTTACCTTGTGATATTCCTTCAAGTGTTTCAAGTGCATTTATTAAGTGCAAGAAGGACTTGAAGGACTAGTATAGGGTAAGCCATTATGGATCTATAGCAATTTGATAATCATTACTATTGTATTCTTGAAAGATGCAAAATTTGTTTGAATGTCATAATTATCAAGCAATAACAGCTTCTTAAAGGGTTCTAGCTCAATGGTAGACCACCTACCTCTTTATAGGAAGGAGGTTGGTGGTTCGATTCCTCCATGCCCTATCACAAATTTGTGGCTACAAAAACTATTAAATTCACATATATATGACTATTAGTAGCAAATTTCTCATATATTATAGCACGACTAACATTTAGTTGTATTTAGCTTATTTATTAATATGTTATCATCTAGTAGTTTATTTAGTCGTATGTTTGGTCATTGATTGTTGCAATCAGTGACTAAATTGGTGACTAAATCAGTGACTAACTCAATGACTAAATCATTGATTATCAATGACTAAATAAATTGACTGAATAATTGACTATAAATGACTAAATCAATGACTAATAAGTCAACATATTAATGACTAAGTGAAATAAGACTAAGTTAGTCAAGCTATAAGATAGTGGAAATTAGCTACTATTAGTCGTCGACTCAAAAATAGTCGTTTATAGCGGGATTTTAGTCATTAATTTCTCATTTTGTACTATTGATATGTCTCAGAAATATTATATCCAAGACATGGTGTAGGAAGGAGCAATGCAACTCCAGTACATATACACATATGGGAAGATTGTTGATGTACTTCCTATGCCTCTGTCCAAAGTAAAGTTGAGTACTTCCGGGACAAGCTTGGTTTAGTACATAATGACTCCTCTAGTTGAGAGGGAGTACTTATGTTTCTCCATAGGTAGAAGAAAATAGATAAAATCCCCACTAGTTAGTCATGTGGGACATGAATCAGGATTTCTCCCCGTCTGTAATTCATGCAGTGGTACATGCCTCAGTCAATCCATGTAGAAGATAAGCCACTTAGTTGTACATAGATCATATTAGTCATGCAAGAATACCTAACTCAGATGCAATATTATACAAGGTGCACAACTCAACTAGGGGTTTTCATATCTCATGTGAAGTGCAACCACATGTACATAGCTATAGTCAAGACCTCATATGACTATCAAATAATAGCAAGGTCTCCAATACTATCAGTGACTATTAGATAATCGAATGAGTTATAGTCAGGACTGTTGGGGACCAGTCAAACCTCTTGGAGAGGTGATATTTCCATACAGTTGGCTAGTGCGGTACCGAAAAGAAAAATGAAACCACTTTGAAAGTGTTAAGGCCTTGGAGAACATCACAGAGAATGGAAATCTCATAGAAAACTTCTCTATATCGTAGAAGATTCTAGAAGTCAACAAGCAAAAAGAAAGTGTTGAAGATTGAAAAAATGTGAGATTTTATTTTTATAAGAAAATTACACATTTGATGTGTTACAAAGGTTTGGCATGATTGATTGAAAATTCATGGTTTCCAGTTTAGGGAAACTACATAAGTATGAATAGGTAGCTTATAGGTTTATTAAAGTATTTGATAAATTATAGACCTATTATATATTATGATGTGAGTCAGATCATGTCTAAGATTAGGCATAGACATTAAGCATGTGTTTAGGTACCTTCAAGGTACTATTTTTTATGGACTTGTATTTTCCTCTAGTGGTAAGGCAAAGTTACTTGCTTATGCCAAATCCAATAGGAGTGGTAGTGTATTGCAACTAGTACTACATGCTGAAAAAAAAGTGTAACTTGGGAAGCTACTTGTTGGGTTATTTAGAGAGAAGCTTACAGACACTCACTCATATAATCCTAGTTGTATTAAGCTCTTAGAAAACCCTGTGTTTCATGATAAGTTGAAATACATTGAGATGAAGTATCACTTCATCAAAGACATGGTCTAAAAAGATAAAACTTCAATACATTGCTACTGAAGAACAGAATGCAGATGTGTTAACAAATCCTCTATCAGTGACAAAGTTTATGTACTTTTGAGACAAGCTTGGAATGGCAGAGAATGGCTCCCTCATTGCATTAGTACAAAATGAGGAATTAATGACTAAAAAATGGCTAAAATTCAGCTATAAACGACTATTTTTTAGTCGACGACTAATAGTAGCTAATTTTCACCATATTATAGCTTGACTAACTTTGTCATTAATTGCTTGACTTATTAGTCATTGATTTAGTCATTGATAGTCATTGATTTAATGAATGATTTAGTCATTGATTTAGTCACTGATTTAGTCATTGATTTAGTCATTGATTGCCACAATTAATGACCAAATATACAACTACATAAACTACTAGATGATAACATATTAATGACTAAGCTAAATATGACTAAGTGTTAGTCGCGCTATAAGATACTAGAAATTAGCTACTAATACTCATATATATTTGAATTTAGTCATTTTCTTAGTCACAAATTTATGATAGGGCATGGAGGAATTGAACCACCAACATCCTTCCTATAATTAGGCAGGTGCTCTACCATTGAGCTAGCACCCTTTAAGAAGTTTTTATTGCTTGAAAATGATGATATTCAAACAAATTTTGCATCATTCAAGCATACAAAATAATGATTACCAAGTTACTATAGATCCATAATGGCTTACCGGCTTGTACTAGTTATTCAAGTGCTTCAACTACATTTATTAAGTGCAGATATATCTTTGTACTTAATAAATGGAGTTGCAGAACTTGAAACACTAGTATAAGGTAATCCATGATGGATCTATAGTAACTTGGTAATCATTATTTTGTATGTTTGAATGATGCAAAATGAAAAAATACCAAAAAATTATAGGATTGACAAACATGCATCCATTGTTAAACTATCTACCAAGTCATCTAGATTCATGCCAAGATATCTGAATTTGACTAAAAATTCATAAGTAACTTGAAGATAATGGTGGATGATGTCATGGAAAGGAGAATTTCAGTGTATATAGAAGCAAAGGATGAGAAAATGGTGTCCCAAACTCCTCTTACTCCAATGTGGTCCAAGCCACCATCCCCTATAAAATGAACACATGTGCATGTTTCTCTTAGGTTCCATGAACATCTTACACAACCTTCAGATAGTTTCAATCATATTTGGATATCCATATTAACTTCAAAAGGCCAAAACTTGAACTAGTAAATTTGGAATATTTAAAATATATGTACAAAAGGTCTCCACATCTAATCAACCAATACATCATTTACTTATTGCATGATATTAGAATGGGTGGACATATTGTTAGACAAAATTTGGAGAACTTTTATAATATTTGGACGTTCATTCCTAGGATGTATATGCCCATCCTAGGAAAAACTAAACAATAAATTATTTTTAAAAAATCAGATACAAATTTTGGAATCAACAAGATAGGATCCCTTGTAATTTTCTTTAGTCTTGAATGGAGCAACTGATCACCCAAAATATATATAGAATAGTAAAAATAAATATACTACTAATTCCATTTCACATCAAGAAGAATGGGAATTATCTCTAAGTACTCTTAGCCACTAGATAAATGGAAATGAAATGAGATGAAATATTACCAACAATACATCCGAGTTTGATTGTTGACAATAAGTATGAATACTTATGTGATCATTTTATTCAGAGGTGACTTAAGCAACCAATAACCTACAATCAAGGAAACAAACCATGTTGACATTGTTATATAAAGAAAATAAAATAAAAATTGAAGATAGACTATGCGAATCCCATACAAAAATGTGTTGAGAATCTTACCTAGGCTACTCTAAACCACATTCCAACCAACCTGGATCTCAAAAAAATTATTTGAATTATTGAACCATTGATCTACAGGAAATGAGTGCAATTGAAAGGTTGAATTTTCTAATTGAATGAAATGAAAATTGTACACTGAACAACAAAAATTTCAAAGGAAACATATAAGAATTGCTCAGTAAATTACAACAATAATCTTTATTAATTTCAACATTATATAGTAGTGTTACATAATGGAGAATTCGAATCCATGTGGATAATATTCAAATCTACCAATTAAATCCTGATTGAATGGCTAACTAGAAGTGCCTAAATTATTATCCAAGCTCACTAGTATAACTCCAGATGTCTAATTCAGTCTCTCAATCAATTAAACCAGTTAAATTGATGAGGTAGGTGATAAATAGTGCCTACCCCCATGCAGCCATGCAATACTGGTGCTAACTGAGCTAGAGGACATCTAACTGAATGTAACTAGAGCATATCTTAGCATGACTACCTACCAACTACAACCAACTGAAGAAGGTTGATGGTGGCACTCGGGGTGGCTCCTAAAGTGTATGGATTGGAACCGGTGGAACCTAGATGGAACACTAATGGCACCAATGGGGCACACTGGTGGCACAAATGGCACCAGTGGCACAAAAATCATGGCGGCACCATACTCTAGCAAATGACTCCTAAGTTAGGCATATGATCTAATAGACTATATCTGGACAAGGAAGGATTATAAATCCTAACACAGGGCCCCTCAATCCTAACTTGGACAACTATGGGCCCTAGAAACAAGGCCAAAATTCACCCATTACAATCTAAAAGAAATAAAAGTTAGATAATAAACCGAGGAAATAGGGAAAACCTCATGGGAAACCCCCTCCTCAAAATAAGCAGGAACATGAAATACAAGCTATTCTTAGGAGAAAAATATTCCTCTTTGGTAAATAACTTGCAAAAACTCTATTGCACTTTGCAGCACTATGCAACAGTATGGTTCGTATGTGGAGCAGCATCCTAGAACTGTACATGTGAACCTCTCCAAACTAATTATTATGTCTATATTAATTTTCATCTTTGGAAGAAGAAGAAAATGCTCAACTGAATCAGGAACATAAATAGCTGCAAGATGAAAATTGGACCCATGTAGAGCAACTGAGATAAACTGATGAGAGAGAGAAAGTGCTTGAGAATTCAAGCCATGTGAGGAAAAACCAAGAAACTGATATATTTCATCCCTAAACATCAAACCATGTGAGGTAAAATCAGCTCCAATTGTTGGGATCAACTGTCCAGGCGAATGCGGAATGTCTCTATCTTTACTAGTTCTGTGAGGAGATGAGCATGTGATCAAATAGAAAGGTAGATAATACTTGGTATTGTGGACAGAGAATTCCTGAGCTCCATAATATTATACAGCTTCAAAAATAACCAATGATCCACAAAATATAATATCAGAAAACTCATAAGAGAAAACCGACATCAAATCCCCAGCAACAATTTTGAAAGAGACTTGCGGTACTTGATTTTTCACACCAAATTTGATGAGAACGGCTACAAGCATGACTGGAGGATCTTGAAAATTATAATTCAAACCAAATAAGGTCATAATCATATCCAAATAAGGTCATATCATATCCAATATTTGGGAACAAAGGTTCCAAGTGCCCCACCAAAATGATAGATGCATAGTTTTCTCCTTCTTCAATAAAATTCTGAATATTGGTGCATGCAATCATGTAGGAATTTGTTGGAATCTCTAGATCAAAGAGACTGAATGGATCACTCCTAAAACTTGAAATTTCTTCCAAAAGATACAAATTATTACTTTTCTGCACACCAGTAGCAACATTAGAGATAGAGAAATCAAATTCCTCTTCATTTTCTGAAACAATCACTTGCAAACTTTGCACATAATTTAAAATAAAAGAATCACTAGAGAATGTTTGAATAGAATGGAAGGAGAGTATTTCCTCAATAACAGATATCTGAATGTCTTCTTTTGGATCATCTATATGAGAATATGAGATATCAGAGATCTCATAAACTTCTGGAGCAACAGGAGAAGGAATCACTCCAAGGAGATTTTCTTCAATTCAAATTGATTGTGTTGAAGATTATGCTTCTTCTTCATATTGAACAACTTGATTTGCTGCTAGAGACGGAAAATATAGACTACATTCTTGAACTCATCATTCTCTATTTTAATAGAACCTCTCCCAGTAGCTGGTATTTGGAATTTGTCTCCCATATGAGTGCTAGGTCCTCCTGATAGAGTGAGAGTGGTGAAGGATTCCCTAGAGGAAACCATGCGGTTGAATGCTCTAGAATCTATCAAGTAAGCCTTCAACGGAGTGAGGCTTTCCTTAAAGGAATGGTATCTCTCATATTCTTCAATATGCTCTCCAATATTAGACATCTTTGCACCCTGTGGAAGGGAAATATTGTTATGTTCAAGGATTTTTTTCAACTGGTTGAGGGTCTTCTTCATGCACTAGCTTTTAGAATGAAATCCCCTCATACAATAAGGACACTTAGTATTTTCAAACTTTTTTATTTTTCTTGGATCCCGAGGCTCTTTCGGAATATTTCTTACTCTCTTTTGGCTTTGAATCATAAGATTTGGTCTCCTTCCCCTTGTGCTTCCCTTTAGCTTGTGTATTGGTCGATTTTGACATCAGAAGAGCTTGATTCTTGGAAGTTTGGAGGAATCCTATTTGAACCAACTTATCCTGCTCCTGTATTAAAGACTCGGCAAAGCCATCTAGTGAAGGAATATTCCAATTGGGGATGGAATCTCTTCCATAATAGAAGGTAGAGATGAAGAAAGAGTACTCAAAAACAAGTTTGCTGAGAACAAAGAGCACAATTTGCTCATCCTTCATCTCTATTTCGCATTTCTTACACTGTAGTGCTAGAGACTTGAATTTTGTAAAAAACTTCTTGATAGTTTCAAAACTGTTAGGCTGCAATGCAATTAGCTCAATCTACAATATGTGACCTCGAAGCTCATCTTTCTTTCCAAACAAGAATTCAAGCTTCTCTAAACCTTCTTTAGGATTCTTCAATCCCTCAAGATGAAAGAAGAGATCCCATGAGATGTGAGTGCAAAGGAAGCCAAATGCTTCATCCAAATGATTCAAGAACTTATTTTTCTTAGTAGGGTGATGAGATTTTGTCTCTCTTCCCATAGTCATCTTAAACAGGCCAAGATTGCACAAGGATACCTACATATCTTCCCTCCAATCAACATAGTTGAAGGGTGTAAGGATCCGGGGTACAAGAGTTGTAGAATCCATCAATTTTCCTTCCGAACAGACAATTCGTCAATCTATATACATAGTACCTATAAGTAACACTACAAAAACACAATCAATTCGTAATTATGTCAGAATAAATCCTTCCATATCAACATGTACACTTTCTCTGTTAGATTTTTATCATTTAAGCAATATGATCTTAGGATCTTATCTGAGAGAATAACATGCACAGCAATAATCACAAGAGACAAGAGACACAAAGATTTTCCTCGGGGAAACCATAAAGGAGAAAACCCCGCAACTTCCTTAGAGATAGGATGAGCACCAATGGCAGCAGTAAAACCCAAAGACAGAAAATATGATCTCCAACACTCATTCTCTCTCTCACTCATGCCCCCTAGTTGAGTTAGTGTGTATATTTTTTAAAAATGAGGAGAGCCTCACTTCTATTTATATTCTTTCATTCACTTTATTTCCACTCCAACATGTCGCCATCACTTAACAATTACTTACCAGGGCCGACTTCTCTAGGAGAGTCTAATAACCCTAGTGCCCCACAACTATGGGGAATTTACCCTTTGATCAACAAGGAGGGTTAACCTTAACTCAATTGTGAGGACTATTTCCTCGACTTACAATGGAGGGTTAACCTCAATGAATTTACATGACTTTATTATATTAATGACTCTCTCGATAGGAACATCGGAATACAATGAAATACAACGGATTCTCTTGATAGGAACATCGGGGTACAATATAAGATATACAAGTGAATACATTTCAAAGTTACAAATACATCAACACTCCCTCTTAACTAGGAAGGTATTCTCTTGAAACAATTCATCAACACAAGTCTTCTTCTCTGGATCAAGTTAGGATCATCATCAAAGCTGGATCATCCTCGAAACTGGATCATCACTGGATCATTATCAAAGTTGGATCATCACTGGATCATCATCGAAATTGGATCATCACTAGATCATCATCAAAGCTGGATCATCATTGATTCTACTATCTCAATCAACTGATGCTATCTCTCAATTCTACTCATCATAGGAAGTTCTACAGATCCAGCCCTTTTTCATACTGGTTGTAGGCCTAGCCTCCAGGTAGTTATTCTTCTTCAGCACTTATATCTGGCCATGGGAGGAACACATCCAACATCCATTGCAGAAAGGCCCACCCAACACTTACATCTAACCATGGGAGGAATAGATCCAACATCCATGTCAGAAAGGCACGCCCAACACTCACATCTGACCATGGGAGGAACACATCCTGCATCCATGTCAAAAAGGCCCAACGCTCACATATTACCATGAGAGGAACCAATGCAGCATTCATGTTAAAAGGGCTCTACACTTACATCTGACCATGAGAGGAACCAATCCAACATCCATGTCAGAAGGGCTCTACACTTACATCTGACCATGAGAGGAACCAATCCAGCATTCATGTTAGAAGGGATCTGCACTTACATCTAACCATGCGAGGAACACATCCAGCATACATGTCAGAAAGGCTCTACACTGACATCTGACCATGCGAGGAACACATCCATCATACATGTCAAAAGTTCTCTGCACTTACATCTGACCATGCGAGGAACACATCCAGCATACATGTCAAAAAGGATCTCCACTTACATCTGACCATGTGAGGAACACATCCAACATACATGTCAGAAAGGCTCTGCACTTACATCTAACCATGGGAGGCCCAGCCTGCCACCATGTCAGAAAGGATCTTGCACTTATATATGACCATAGAAAGAACCAATCCTACCATGTCAGACCTAGCCTCTCCTAGCAGGAATCTGATCGTCATCATCACAAAAACTTGGGGAGTGTGTCTCAGCACATCCCTCCCACAACCCCGGTTATCATAGTCACATAGGGTGGGTAACACATCCATCCCTCTCAACATACTCGGTCTATACCCTATCCAATTGTTCTTTGTTGCTGTCAAGATTATTGGAGTGTGTCATCGTATCATTGGTTTGGTCAAAAGGTTCCTTGCATAAGTACGTACTAATCCACACATCATATTCATTACACGGCTATTACTTAGCCCCTTGTTCCCTGAGGGTTAGTATTTCACAAAAATTTACATTCATAACAAGCATTTCCACTTGATAACCAATTGACCCTTGTTATCATCATTATTTCATTTCACGTAACAATTTTAGTTCATCACAACTACACATGACATATAAAAATTCAATCACATCACAATAAGGCTTCGACGTACTGCATCATATTTTACACATTTTATCAGTGAAAACATTTAAACATATGTTATCATCATAAAATATAGGAATCCCATGATAATCACCACATCATAACCGTATTAACATAGTAACATCATAATTACAATGTCATAGTAAACATAGTAACATCATAATATTGGTCCCACCACGTCGTAAGTAAAGATTACTCAGTCGAGTAAAGTCCAAAAGATAATAAGAAAATAAAGTGGAATATGTCTAACTCATAAATAAGTCTAGTCAAAATATGGGGCATTACATACACCCACCCTTCAAGAAACTTTGTCCCGAAGTTATGGTCAAAATAGTGAGGAAAAGTCTCAATGCATAGTCTTTGTGTCCATCCTAGGTAGCAGAATCTGGACTACACTTGTCCCTTTAGAAGTTATTAGTATTTCCATGAATATTTTATTAATTGTTAGCTTCACTGAATCTCTCTCAAATGAACACCACTTACTTTACTTACTCGTTAGTAAATTTAGTTACACTACATATCAATAGTTTCTTCAATGGCCTACTATCTATAAAACTTGCATAATGCCATGTCTATTAATCATATACTCTTTATCATTCAATATTTGTTAAAGAGAATATTTACCCATGAATTGCACATTATACAAAGAATACTTATAGTTTCGATCTCAAAACATAGGTAGTTTGAACCTTAACTTAGTCAAACACTTTTGCAGTAGTCCATCATATTATTTCTATGTTGTCATACTACAATTACTACTTATTTCTTGGTAATATTAATAATGGACCACACTTTCTATACTATTCACTTTAATTATTAGCTTGTATGCTTGTCATATCATTTAGCTATGACAATATATAAATGCCATTTATACATTCACCTTCTTCTACACTAATCCTTATTATTAGGCTTGAAATACTTCTCCCATTTATAACATTTTTTATTTATTTATTTATTGCTAACACTCTTATGGTAATTAGGTGTGTAATTATTTGTCTTTAAAACATACTATCTTCAACCTACTTTACTTATCCCATATATTTACTCATTGATATCGTTATCACTTTCAAACCTCTTTGTCACTACTAATCACACAACTAACCATTCTATTGCACCACTCCCTTTAATGCTCCCAAAAAAATGTATATTTAGTACATTTAATGTTTTCATTGGTTTATATATTATTGCATTCAATATTCATTTCATAAATATTTATGTATCATTTTTAATTCATTACCCCCTTACCATTCATATATCCTTGTTAAACCTATAGGTTTCCTTCTAGTATTCAATGTAACATTAGGTATAACACCCTTCGAGTATTCTCCAAACATTGAATATAACACCCTTCTTTTGATATAATTACCTTCTAGTAATCTAGTAACATTGAGTATAATGCCCTTCATTTGATATAATTACTTTGTATATATTGGTGTTACCCTACTTACACTCTCTCTAAATATAATATATTGATATCAATTGATATTAAGTCTACTGTAAACTTTGAATAACAATTTATCATCATTTTTTTTTAACTAATAATAATATTAATATATATTGGCCAATTTATTGATACAGATTTTTTGCTCTCGCACGAGCTGCTGCCGCGCTGCCCTAGGGTTCTCTGCTCGCTCTGAGCTGCCAGGCTGCCTCATGGCTGCGCCTGGGGGAGGGCATCCCCCTCCCTCTACGTCCCCCTCTGATGCAGATGCTTTTTGAAGATTATTATCGCTATCTGGGAAGAATCCAGTGGCCCCTGCCATCCCGAAATTCATCAAGAAACTGGAATCCATACCTGAAATTGATCTCCCAGCAGAACAGCCCATCAAGGTTTCTCTGGCCTTGGCAGAGAGAGGACTGATTGGCCAATTCATGGGGCTCTGGCCTTCGGCAAAAAAAATGGACAACTGGATCCAGAGGAACTGGAGGCCTCTGATAAAGGACAGTGTCACATGCTATCCGGTCGGTCGAGGCTTTTTCATCTTCGAATTCATAACAAAAGAGGACCAGGATCTTATATTCAGAAGCGGCCCGTACTTCATGGGAACCCAAGGCCTTTATCTTAACAGATGGACGCCAGATTTCAATCCCGAAGTTGATGTCCCTAAGGAAGTCCCAGTATGGGTCAGGCTTCCTAACCTCCCGGTACACTGCTGGAATATCCAAGCCCTGGAAAATGTGGGGAATGTGCTCGGGAGATATATCGATAAAGCAGAAAACAAAGGACAGTACACTTGCACCAGGATTTGTGTTGAGGTTGACCTTGAAGCAGGGATCCCTGAAGCAGTTAAGTTAAAAGTAGGAGACTGGCACCACTTTCAAAAGCTTGATTATGAAGAGTTTCCATTTAAGTGCCGCCTTTGCCATGAGCACGGCCACTTCCAAAGAAACTGTCCCAAAATGCAGTACCCAAAAGAGGGAGACGGCTGGAAAAGAGTCAAGAAAGGGAAGTCGACCCCCAAAGCCCAGGAAAAAAAGACCATAGAGGACATGCAGAAAAACAATACCCCTTCAAGCTCAAATAGATCTCCCCAAGAAGCCACAAAAGAGATGCCAGTGGTGATCCAGAAAGCAAAGGATCCACAAAAGGATAGCACCCCTTCTGGGAAAGAACCAGCATCAATAAGCGTGGAAGAGATCCCACCTGGATTACACTTCGGCAATAGAGAGGTAGACTCCCATGTGGATCCGTTGGAACCAGGGGAAATACCACTCTCTGATCCAGGCGATTTGAAGGTTGCTTTCCATTCCGAGCCATCCAGGGGCACAAATGAGGAACCTCTTCTCCTTGAAATGGATCCGGGAGAGGATACGGATGATGGTGACTCTTCAAGCAGCCTGCACACCATTCCTGTTAAAAACTCAAGAGGAAGGAAATCCACAAAAAAGAAAAGGGAGGAAGCATCATATCTGGTTGTACTCGAAGGCTCACAAAAAACCCTGAAAGGAATGCTGAACACCAGATCTAAGAAAGGACCATCCATGGCCCCAAAAGGGTCCAACCCCTCTCCCAATAGTAATTAATGCGGCACATCTCCTGGAATTGCAGAGGCTTAGGATCCGCCTTAAAAGAAGAAGCTCTAAAAGATCTAGTCCGAATATATAAGCCTGAGATTCTGCTAGTCCAGGAGACGAAACTGGAGGAAGCCTCTCTCCTCCAAGCTGGGAAATCGTTTTGGAAAAAAGGGTCAGGCATTGCTAACAACTCCAGAGGAGCCTCTGGAGGTATAGCCACCTTTTGGGATACATCCCTCTATGACCTTGAAGCTGAAGATCGCTCCATGCATTGGGTTTTCACAAAGCTAACCCACAAAATCTCCGACCGAACTGTAAGTCTTTTCAATCTTTATGTTCCTGTCCTGCATGCAGAAAAAAAAGATTGCTAGAATAGCCTTGAATCGTATCTCAACTCGAAGCAGCCTGATAACATCATTATAGCAGGAGATTTGAACATTACCCTAGCTGCCAATGAGAAAAAAGGGGGAACTTTTGTTAAGGACCCAGCAAGGGAATGGGTTGAAGACATCATCCTTGGATGGGACCTTATCGATATAAAGTCGGCTAAAGGGAAGTTCACCTGGACCAATAAAAGGATTGGACCTGGCCATATAGCGGCTCGGCTTGATAGATTCCTTGTTCAATCTTCCTTCCTCTCCTTTGGCCTCTTAGCTTCTTCTAAAATCTTACCCCATTGTACCTCTGATCATAAGCCCATTATGCTGGATATTACCCTTGATCAAGACCTTGGCCCGATTCCCTTCCGTTTCAGCCATCTTTGGATCTAACAAGAGGACTTCTTGCAAGTTGTCTCTGATTCCTGGAAGTCCCATATAAGAGGGTCACCTTCCTTCATCTGGGAAAGGAAATTAAAAGGACTTAAGCACGATCTGAAAATATGGGAAAAACTCATCACCTCCCCCATTGCCAAAAGGAAAAAAACCCAAGCTTCCCTGGAAGACCATCAATCTCAGATGGAAGCTTCTCCTTTGTCGGAAAATCTACTGCATTTAGAGTGGGCCCTCCAGAAAGACTATTTTTCTACCTGCAGATTAGAAGAGGAGTATATGAGGCAAAAGTCCAGAATTCTTTGGCTTCAGAGCGGGGATAAAAACACCAATTACTTCCATAAGCAGGCTGAAGCTCGGAAGAATTTTAAAGCTGTCTCAGAAATCAACTTCCAAGGCGCTGTGCTTAAAGATTTTGAGGACATAAAGAAAGCTGCCGTTTCCACTTTTAAAGATTTATTCACGGCCCCGGTTGAAGAACCTCTTGATATCATGTCCAACCCGTTTGATCTCATCCCTTCGCTGATCAAACCTGAAGAAAATTCCCTTCTCACCACCCCGATCACTATGAGTGAGCTTAAAAAAGCTTTAGAGGCTATGAAGCCAGATAGCGCCCCTGGCCTTGATGGCTTCACAGCCAGGTTCTTCTCTTGCTGCTGGTCAATTATAAAGATAGATCTCCTCAAAATGGTCAGGTACTCTCAAGTGATCAACAAGATAGGAGGAAGCACCAATTCCTCCTTCCTTGCGTTGATCCCGAAAGAAAAGGACGCTTCCAGCTTCAACCGATTCAGGCCGATTTCTTTATGCAATACCGGGTACAAGCTTATTACCAAGATAATAGCCACCAGACTTAAAAGAATTCTTCCTCGGATTATCCCTGAAAACCAAGGCGGCTTCATCAAAGGAAGAAAAATTCTTGATAACATTATACTTGTCCAAGAAGCCATTCACTCAAGCTGTAAGCGGAAGGAGAAAGGTATGATCATTAAACTTGATTTAGCTAATGCTTTTGACCGTGTTAGGTATGATTTCCTGTTTGCAGTGATGTCAAAATTTGGCTTCTCCCCTGCTTTTATAAATTGGGTCAAAGGTTGTGTATGTGGGCCTTGGATAGCCCCTTTGGTCAACGGACGTTGTACCAACTTCTTCCAAGCTTCTAGAGGGCTCAGGCAGGGCTGCCCGCTGTCCCCTCTCCTCTACGCCATCCAAGCTTCAGTGCTTAGCTTCGAGCTTAACTTCTTCCAAGAAATCCACACGCTGCCTAGGTTAAGAATGGCGAATAATGTTTAGGACATAAACCACGCTCAATTTGCTGACGACACTTTGCTGCTAGATGGGGCATCTATTCACTCTGCTGAGCACTTTAAACAAGAACTCGTTCTTTACAAAGAAGTATCTGGCAGCAAAATAAACTTCCAGAAAAGCAAAATCTTTAGTTGGAACTGCTCTGCCAGAGAGTTGAGGGATATTGCTAGATTGCTTGGAATGGAAAGCACTCTGGATTGGGATGGCTTCACGTACCTAGGTATCCCCATCAGCAAACCCAAATCCAAAATAGCAAATTGGGAGCCTGTCCTGGAAAAAATCAAAGGCAAAATACAAAATTGGAGTGCCAACTGGCTTAATCCTGCAGGGAAGTTGATCCTTCTTAAATCTATCCTGAACAGCATGCCAATTTATCAGTCTTCTATCTTGCTCGCCCCTTGCTCAGTCCTCAGCAAGATAGAAAGCTTATTCAGAAAATTTATTTGGGAAGGTGGGAAAGGAAATGAGAAGAAACTCCACCTAGTTAGCTGGGAAAAGATCCAAAAACCGCAGGCTGAAGGAGGGCTGCATGTGAGGAGCTTAACCTCCCAAAATCTGGCTTTAGGAGCAAAGCTGCTATGGCAAATGATCTCAGGAAAAGATTGCTGGAGTAAGCAAGTGCTCCACAAAAAATACTTTCCAGGCTCAAGGAAAAGGTGCCTTGATGCTACTCCTCGGCATAGAAATGGCTCTCCGGTTTTCAAATTATGTATTAAAGCCCTGGCTTCCTTCAAAAAGAGGCTCTACTGGATACCAGGAAACGAGAAAACAATAAGAGTGTGGGAAGATTCCATCCTGGGAGACTCCCCTCTAGGGCAATGTCAAGAAGTGAGAAACATCAATCGCTGGCTGCTGGACAACGGAGCTACAACGCTGTGGGACCTCTCAGCTTGGGAAAACAGCAATTAGATAGGCTGGAACCTTGGTGATCTGTCACCGGAACTAGAAGCAGAAGCAATGAAACTTACAGTACTCCTTCAAGGCAAATCCCCTTTCAGAGAAGGGGCTAGAGATAGACATGGGTGGGGCAGCAATTCAGGAAACTATTCAGCTTCAGAAGGTTATGAGAATATCCAGTCCATTCCCTATGTCGCCCCAAATCTAGCGATCTGGAATTTTGTCTGGTCAAGGCCCTTCATCTCAAAAATTGATTTTTTCTGCTGGACACTGGCCCATAGAAGTATCCTCACTGGCGAAAATTTGAAGAAAAGGGGAATGGAAGGCCCCTCTCGCTGTCCTCTCTGCAAAAAAGAAGAAGAGACATCCGATCACCTCTTGCTGGGTTGCCCCTTCTCCAAAGAAGTCTGGAAAGAAGCTCTGAAGATTAACTCTGATATTAATCTCCCAGGCACCATCCATGGCCTTCTACCTGAATGGATGAAGCTCTCCCCGTTCCAGCTATCCAAGAAAGCATTGCTTCAAACTGCCCGGTGTTGGGCCTCTAAAGCCATCCTCTGGAAGATTTGGCTTGAGAGAAACAACGATATTTTTAGGGATAAAGAAAACCACTCCTCCAAAGTCGCCATTCAAGCAAGGGCAATTATTGGGGAAGCCATTGATCACAACTCTGCTCTGAAAGGTATCTCATAGCTCCTCCCGGAGGATTCACAGTGGTTAAACAAGATTGCCCCAAATTTTCAGAGCAAATCCCAACCTGATCAATATAGCACTGCTAATTGGGAAATCCGACTTGAGGAACCTGCCTTCACCAGCTGGAGAGAATCTCTAAACGAGGTTTGTCTTTTTTTCGATGGAGCTTCTAAGAACAATCCAGGTCGTGCTGGTGGAGGAGGAGTGTTAATCTCACCCTCTGGTACTATGCTTGGCCGTTATGCCTGGGGTCTAGGCTTTGAGTCAAACAACACAGCTGAATTCTGCGGTCTATTGCAAGGGCTAAGGATAGCCTGCTCCAAAGGAATCACTTCTCTAGTTGTCTTCGATGACTCTAGGATGCTGATCCAAGCCCTTATAAACCAGAAGAGGCCCTCTTAGCTAAAGCTAGCTTTGATCTATCAAAAAATTCGACATTTAAGCCAAAGCTTCCACTCCATCTCTTTCTACCATATCCTCCGGGGGCTGAACTATTTAGCAGACAATGAGGCCAATAAAGGGACCCTCTTGAGCAGAGGAATCTTAGAAGTGGATGGACTTGAAAGGAGAAATGATATCCCCTGATCTGTGTAGCCCCATGTTCACCAGCACGAGCTGTTACTTGTCAAGCAGTGTCCCTCCCTTTTCCCCTCAGTACACTGTGTCTCTCTTTCCTGCAGTCTCTGCCAGCAAAACTCTGCACAACGCCTCCTTTACTCATGATCACCATTACTTACCTTCATGCTCTACCAGCTACCTTGCTATCGTGATCACTAGCGTCCATCTCTCCACAAATGTCTCTGCAGCGATCCAACGGTGGTTTGCTTCTTCGTGGGCTGATATTGTGTCCTCCAAGCGTTGCTATTGCCCCTCTATCCTTTATCTCCCACCTCTGAATCTTCTTTGGAGCGAGAGTAAACCTCTCCATATCCGTTACTGTCAGTTAAGGAAATGCCTGATGAATTCGAAAATGAGCTTGGTTGCCTTCGAGATGGACCAAATAGGTAAGATCAGAACTAGCACTCGACCTTCCAGGCATGAGAAGAAAGATGGAAACTTCACAATGAAGTCTTCAAGAAGCTATGAGAAGAAGATCTCAAAGAATATGCTCAATCTAGCATCAAAGGCGTGGCTATCTCCAAGAAGAACTTCGAGAACCTTCTCAATGTGCTGGAGAAGGCGTTCATCAAGTTGCTGGCAAATATGGACACCTATTTCTTTCCATATTGGCACTTATCTCTGTTGTTTACTGTTTATTATTGTTCAAATGAGGCTGCGTCCTCCTTGTATTAGCTACCTAGGATTCCTTGAAACTTTTTGCTACCGTTACCATCAAGCCGTTGAGAAGCAGTGGACTCTTGAGACTAATCTGACTCAGAATCTTGGACTGACTTTATGTCAAAGCACGCGGTAGCTGCTTTACCGCATCCCTTCTAATCTACTCCTATGTTTTGGTCAAAAAAAAATAATATTAATATATATTTAATAATATTTTCATAATCATATCTACTTTATTTTATGCATATAAACTTTGCACAAATAATAAGATGCTTTACTTTTAAAATTCTTAATATAAATATGGCATTATTATATTTCTCAAAAGTAATAAGATGCTTTCATTTGAAATACTTAATATGAATATGGCATTATTATATTTCTTAGTATATTCGTCTAAGTAACTTGGAAGTTCAGCGAGATAATGATATTGCGTGTTTGTAAGTAAACATGAATTGTTAGTTGAATCACTCGAAGTAAATCTCCCTACAACCTCACCCTTTTATATATCGTTATGGCTATTTGAACATAAAACGCCAATATGAGTTTTTTTTTTAATATTCTAATATGAATTTTTTTCTTGAATATTCTAGATATTCTAGTCTTTACATATGGAACTGTATTGATATTTATATAATAATAGTTAAACTGCATTGATATTTATATAATAATAGTTAAGTATCAGCACCCATTCTTACACGGAGTTGTCCCTACTCTAGGAAATGCTCAAATCCATTTTCATATTATTTATTTATTATTTTATTTTTTTAGTATTGTATTTATTTATTTTTTTCTATATTTCTTTTCTTTCTTTCAATGCATCTTGATTCTTACTTGCCAAAACCTTTTCAATATGTTCACAAAATTTTGGATTAAAGCAATAATTTGAGTAAATAATCTGCTTTATGATTTTATAAAGAAAAAGAAAAAAACTTCTCAATTCTCTACATTAGAATGGTGCTTCATTGTATTTAGATATGTCTTTAATTGGATTCAGTTACCAAAGAGGAACGATTCTTGGAGGATCCATGGGAAAAAAAAATCAAGAGGAATGGAAGGTTTTAACGGCATTCAATCATATTGAGTGTTAGCATGATCTAAGCTTCCTTTTCCTTTACGCAATAAAACATCTACATCAAAAAAATACATAGTGAAAATAATACGGTCTAAAATATTTATACCTAGTTGGCTAACTAGAACAGAAAGACACGAAGCTCATTCAGAACAGAAAGATAGGAAGCTCATTCACGCACAGCCAAACGAGGAAGACACTGATGCAAGTTATTATTTTTTACCATGGACGACAAACAAAACAAAACCCTACTCTTAGCCTTTTGTTAGTCATTTCCTCCTAAATTTTTAGTCATTTCCTCCTAAAATTTGTTTGACATATAATCAACGCTCACTTTATGGCAGCCCTAATATATATATTCAGTTTTGTAGATTTCATTGAATCTTAGGTATTTCATAACTTAGTTTCTGTTTAGTATAGTTGGGCACTGATCCTATGACAAAGACCTCTGTTTAGTACAATTGGGCACTGATCCTATGACAAAGACCTATTGGCGCTCTTTTTAGCTATTAATGAAGGAGATTTACTGGGCTCCTTATGACTAAGGCTTTTGAAATATATTGGTTTCTTAATACATCTATGTGATTTCCTTTTGTATTACTGCGTGTGTGACTGCACCTTTTTGTGCATTTTCCCTCCTAACAACTGTGGTTGGTTTTCTGAGTTTTTCTAAGTTTATCTTCTTTTGCATGATGCCAAGGACATTTCCACCACAACAAAGAATATGAAAGGATGACTGTGACTGAATTGATTCACGATTCTAGCTTTTGCTTCTACTTGAGATGTGTGTCTGTGTGTGTGTTTTTTTTTCTAGAGTAGGCCAATGGTTCCAGTGTTGGAATCAGCGGCTTTGATACCATGTGTAGTGCTCCTTCATCGTGAAGGGAACTAACTCGGTTCTCCTCACGTCCTATGTACCCAGATTCATGTGAGCCTATATTTTTCAATAGAATACAATATGGTTTGATATGGTTTACTATCTCTATTTTGTTTATATTGCAGCAGCTTATCCATTTAAATATTCTAGAATTTTCATTAAATCTAGTTTATAACAACTAAGAATTTTACATATGCATATACAACTTACTTTCATATTTCATTTCATGAAATAACTTATTTTCAAATTATGAAAATATTCAATCAAAATTTCTTAAGTGGAATACCTGGTTTGTGTACAACTATAGGTATTCTCGTAAATTTAGTGTCCTTCTGTGGCGGCTTCCTTCTCCAGCAGCTTCAAAGCTCTCTTTTACCAAGCCTTATTGACCAACTGATAGAACCACCCCTCTGATCATGCTAGCCCCCAATCCCACATACCAATAATATTGAAAGCAACTTCCTTTGTTCTCCTTTGGATCCATAGTGCAACAAAACATTCCCTTTTTTAAGTTTCCCACCTCCTTAATAGTTATTTTTTCATCCCCTCTGTATTCCTCCTTTTCCCCATCATACTAAGTCTAATTCTTTCCAGAAAAATCAACAACCCCCCTCCAGTCCTGTAAAAACCTTCCTAAATACCTTTTCCTCCTCCAGAAGCCTCCACCGCCCTCCAGCTCATTTCTCCGGACCCAAAGATCATTAATCTTATCCCATTAATCAAAATAATAATAAATTATAGTTCTTACATTCTCTTTATCTCGAGTTACTTAATAACATTAATGCAATTTAAGTTGGTTCATTTCTCAGGACCCAAAGATCATTAATCTTGTCCCATTAATCAAAATAATAATAAATTATAGTTCTTACATTCTCTTTATCTTGAGTTGCTTAATAACATTAATGCAATTTAAGTTGGTCTTATTGATTTGATTGAAAACATTTAATTTTTCTAGGTAGGATCACCTAATGGTGTTTACAATATTGATGTAATTAATGCTTGTTCGAGTCACCATTTTGTATTAATTGTCTTAGAATAAAATATTATATTTTGGGTGACTTTTGAGAATTTAGGATAATATCTATCTTAATTGTTTACCAGCCAAATCCAATTTGACAATAATGGCTTAGTTTGTAGTTGAAGTCTAATAATTGTATCAGCTGAATAAATAATATTAAGTACATTAATCCCATCTCTATTAGGTTCAACCACTAATAAAATATATATGTATGTATATGTTACCGAACATGTAAATCAATTGGACACTCAAATAATTTAATTTAAACATAATCAATGGAGCCTAGGTGTATCCCACAATGGTTATAATATTATTAATAATGTTATTAATTTAACATTAATAATAATAATAATAATAATAATAAATATAATAATAAAAATGAATAATAACAGTAACTATTATTACCATTAATGATGAATAACCAGCATGGATCCAAATCCTAGGCTCTATCAAGCGCCGAGAGGGATCAAATCTCTTCTTAGGTATCCATTGATTTGATTCAAACCAAAAGACACATCTTTTTATTTAAGGTCCACATATAATATTATTATTATTAATATTTAATATTATTTATGGCCGACATATTATTATTTTTTATTTTGTTAGGAACAAACATTACAACATTTGGTTTTAAAACCATATGCAAGGCCTTGCACATTGTCTTAAAACCATTTGCAAGGCCTGTCCTAAACCATGTACAATAAAACCATGGGTTGTTTAGGAGGACTTGCACATGGTTTTAAAACCATCTGGAAGGCCCTCCTAAACCATGTACAATAAAACCATGGGTTGTTTAAAAGGCCTTGCACATGGTTTTAAAACCATCTGGAAGGCCCTCCTAAACCATGTACAATAAAACCATGGGTTGTTTAAAAGGCCTTGCACATGGTTTTAAAACCATGTGCAAGGTTGCACATAGTTTTAAAACCATGTGCAATGCCAACATTTTTTTGCGGATAATTCAATTTTTTATTTTTTATTATTTTATTAGGTAGGAACATTACAACATCTCCCCCATATTGTGTTTTTTTCTTGATTCACATTTTTTTACGGATAATTAATTGTTTACTTTTTTATTGTTTTGTTAGGTAGGAATATTACAACATCTTCCATTTTTTTTATGGATAATTAAATTTTTACTTTTTTATTGTTTTGTTAGGTAGGAATATTGCAACATCTTCCCCATATTAGGTGGTTTTTCTGACCGACATTTATTTTGGCCTATAATTAAAAAAAAAAAAATTGTTATTAATAAAAATAACGTTGCGTAACGTTACAAGATCTCCCCCATACTGGGCCGTAGAGCGCCTCTCGGCGCAATAATATCAACACTTATTTATTTAATTGATAAGTAATTCATTATAAGCATAACATACTTGTATTAAAACAAAGTACCCTTAATGGGTTAATTAATCGGGCTTATGAATTAGACAAGACAATTCTCTAGTGTTAATGTTCTATCTACGACCTCACATTGACAACAAGTTTTCAACTGACAATACTTACCTTAATTGTTTATTACAGTGTTTACATACGATGACTAATTCACTTATTTACACATTAAAAACTTAACCATTAATTACCTAAGTTGATTAATACATCGTTAATTAAGTTATTTATGACATTTATACAATTATTAAAGCGTGATGAGTATGTTGTACATTAATACTATCGTACATGTACGAGGTGTGCATGTGTGGCCAGCACATGCATAGAACAAATATGCACTATAACAAACATCATCCATGCAAATAGAACACATGTAAATATAACATAATTATTTTAACATCCCAAGTTATTTTAACAATCAATCCTTTAACATTTCTTATTATTAACTTTATGTAGGTTTTCATTAGTTTAATTGATCAAGTGCAAGGAAGAGTATCTACTACCACTAATTTAGTATCAAGGAATGCCAAACCATCAACAGTACTAACTAACACATCCTCACATCCTAACCTACGTCCACATCTTCCCTATCCTTCCTCTACTAGTATAGAAGTGGATGTCGGCTTCACAGACCTGGCCACATAAGAACCTGAGAGCGGTAGCATCGGCTGAACAGCAGACCTAGCCTCTTCTAGCAGGAATCTGACCGTAGTCATCACAACAACTTGGGGAGCATGTCTTAGCACAGCCCTCCCACGACCCCAGGTATCATAGTCACATAGGGTGGGTAACACATCCATCCCTCTCAACATACTCGGTCTATACCCTATCCAATTGTTCTCTGTTGCTATCAATATTATCGGAGTATGTCATCGTATCATCGGTTTGGTCAATAATGTTCCTTGCATAAGTATGTACTAATCCACACATCATATTCATTACTCGGCTATTACTTAGCCCCTTGTTCCCTGCGGGTTAGTATTTCACAAAAATATACATTCATAACAAGCATTTCCACTTGATCACCAATTGACCCACGTTATCATCATTATGTCATTTCATGAAAAAAAATTAGTTCATCACAACTACACATGACATATAAAAATTTAATCACATCACAATATGGCTTCCACGTACTGCATCATATTTTACACATTTTATCATTGAAAACATTTAAAAATATTTTATCATCGTAAAATATAGGAATCCCATGATAATCACCACATCATAACCATATAAACATAATAATATCATAATCACAATGTCATAATAAACATAGTAACATCATAATATTGGTCCCATCACATCCTAAGTAAAGATTACTCTGTCGAGCAAAGTCCAAAAGATAATAAGAAAATAAAGTGGAATATGTCTAACTCATAAATATGTCTAGTCAAAATATGGGGCATTACATAGCATAGAATCACATCAGGGATAGTTACGTCCAAGGATAACCTGTGAGATTCGTCAGGACCGATTACATCCGAGGACAACCTATAGGACCGTTTACATCTGAGCCACCTAAGAGCTTCACCAGGATTTTATGCTCAGAAAACCTATCTCGCCAGCTATGCTAGAACTCCCTCTTTCGACAGATCTCGATGTAGATCACACACTGGAGCTTCATTGCTCCTCTTTGATCTCATACTGAAGCAGTACCCCGAAGTGCTCTTCCTATCAATGGTACTTCCCAATCCGAATCCACATAACCCTCCATTTTAATCTTCTGATTCGCTTCATACTTGAGCCCATACTCAATTGTACCCTTCAAGTACCTCACTGTATGCTTTGCAACCATCAAGTGAACATGTCTCAATGTGTTCATAGCAAAGCAAATATCTGGTCTCGTATTCGTTAGGTGCATCAAGGAACAAATCATCTAACGATACATCATGGCATCAACTGAAACTAATGAAGCAACACTCAATAGCTTCAAGTTCGATGCCATAGGTGTGGTCATGGCCTTGCAGTCCATCATCCTAGACCTCTTCAGGATCTCTACTGCATACTTCCCTTGTCCTAGGCAGATTCCATCTACATTCTGCCACACCTCCATGCCTAGAAAGTAGCGCATCATATCCAAGTCCTTCATCTCAAGCAAGTCTCCTTCTTGCAACTTTAATGAGTTCCTCTTTTCGGTTAGGAACAATTCGTTGTCATATAACATGAGCGTCACTGGTCTTCCACCTTCAACCTTGAAGAAAATGTTGGAGTCTGCTTTACTCTCAGTAAATCCTAGAGTCATCAGTAAGTTGTCCATCCTGTTGTATCATGTCAAACCTCAGGATCTTCTGCAGTCACTCCCTCTGAAGCGGAGCATCATTCTCCCTCTGCCTTTCGTACTCTATGCATTGAAACATTATGTACTAGAGTGACAAGTAGCTTCCTTTGCTACTAATATTCTATGTATCCATCTAGGGTCACTGGATACCAAGATCCTCTATCTTGAACCTTTCCAAAAGTTCTTCTTGCACCCATCTGTGAGCTTGTCATCCTCTATAGGCTTTCATCTTCAACCTTGTAGAAAAGGTTAAGATCTTCATCGCTTTAGGTGATCTTCAAGCTCCTCATGTATGTGTTATCCCATGGGTTCCTTTTGAGCTCCTACAAGGCCTTCTTTAATTTGCACACATGAGTGTGCCTGTCATGTGTCTTAACTTCCAATGGTTGCAAATGTCTCTTCATAGTTTATGCCTTCTTTCCATGAGAAGCCTCATGCTACGAATCTTCCCTTGTATCCCATGATGTTTCCATCTACTGCATGCTAGATCTTGTAGATCCATATGGAAGATATTATGGACTTCCCTTCAGGTCTCGATACTGCATCCTAGACATCATTCTTCTTGAACTGGTATTCTCCTTTTCTTTCTTCTTGGCTACTTCTTCATAGCTGGAAGGATCTGCATCAATGATGTCGCTCAACAATGTCACATAACTGGAGTGTCTATGAGGCCTCTTTCTTTCTTTGAAAGTATCGTCATATTATTCTTCATCTTGGATTCTTTCTTGAATTGTCGTCACTTGTTCTTCGGAACAAGTCTCATCCTTATTTTCTTGTAGGCGATTGCACACGATCTTTCCTACAAGTCAAATGCATTTGTATGGTTAGAAACATTTCATAAGGCATATTCACAATGGAAAATTATGATGCATAAAGATATAATCTTGCAACTATTTTAGCCAATACCACATTCATCCATATCTCATGGAAACTTTTCTAGATTCCTTCCATCTCTACCAAGACATCATTGAGATTGTGCACTAATCCAATATGTCAGCAAAGAATTTCATTTTAGATAAGTAGCAATCGAGAGTTGTATAGCACCATGAGCTTCTTACCCGTCACATGCATAATAGTAGTATATTGTCATTAATGCAAACATTGTATCATGCATAATACATCAACTGAATATAAACAAATGCATAACAAAACAATATCATGAAATGACAATTGAATACTTATCTTTATTTTTTTCATGGGTAGACTCCTTCTTTCAGCTTCACCATCTTCTTCATTCATAACAGCATCATTTCTTATCCAAATGCTTAATATGGATAAGAGGTTCTTCAAGAATTGAGTTCTTCATATTCCTCATCGCTTGAGGTATCTTCTTTGAATCGTGAAATCTTGATCTTCAGTTGCTCCCATCTTCTTTTCTCTTCTTATGTGTGCTCTTCCTAGAGTCTGCTGAAAGTAATCACTTCCTTCTAGCACACATTCCTGTAATGAATGAATCCCATGATCCTAGGAGTCCATTCAAGGTGGTTATCACAACGTCTGCATTCTCTACTTCTTCATCCACTGCTTCAAGTTTTTCTTTGATTTGAGAGACCCTTTCAAAGTATGACTGTATGGTCTCTGCATTCTGGATCTTCCCATTCTTCAACTGGTTTCTTAAATTCATATTATGATTTATGTTCTTCCCTTCAAATATCTTGGTCAAGGAACCAAACATCTCTTTAGGTGTCTTTAGAGAAGACACTTGTGGTATAAGGTGATCCTTGATTGAATAAGCAATTATCTTCTTGACCTTGACCAAGTTCTTCTTGAGTAAGGATTTTAGCCTCATCTCCCTCTAGAACTGGAACCTCTCCACTTATGTAGGTGTTCAATTCATTTTCTTCAAGAACCAGTGAGATCCAATACTTCCATGCTTGTAATTTTTCAGTTTCACCAAGATTTTCATCAAACTGGTGTGACTAGTCATTTAGAAATGAGAACCTCAAATGTAAATAGCAAAAGATTAGATCTTACCGATTTGAGGTGTCCGTTCTGGTTCCGGAGCTGGTTGATCTAGGGTTTGTCAGAGAAATCCTAATTTTCAAAACTTAGAATCTTTCAGATTGTATTGGATATAAATATAGACCTCTTCAAGGCGATCTTTCCAATGTACTCCTTTTCTAAAAACAGTAGAGGGAAGCTCTAGTTTACCAATTTCTTCTGCATAAATTTCTGATACTATTTCTACGGTATCTTCGAGATTACTGCTCCTCTATGTTTGAAATTTTGTATTGAGGTAAATTCGTCTGTCCTCTTTCCAACACCACACATTTTACTAGAATTGGTTTCACCAATTGGGACTTATGAGATTTTTCCTAAGGTGACTTATTTCATGACTGTTCAGCATAGAGAACGTGTACGGACTGCCACGTGTCCCTGTTTCATCATCAAGGTCTGAAACTTTTACCACAGAAAGTATAGTTGTGCCCTATCTGGGACATCTTTCTAAATTTCATTTGGATATTTGTAGCCTAATATATAGCAATTCTCCCTAGGTGTCTTGTTTAGGGATGAATCTTGGAAGATGTTGGAACCCTAATTTGGAGGAAACATATCTCCCCGAATATAGAAAATATGAGGTTTCAATTTTTACATAGGGTACATCAGGATTTTATCTTCGTACTGTGAAAATTTTGGCCCCTAAGCATTCTTCAATCTCGAGATATATCGAATGTACCAAAACTACCCGTTTTAGTATTTTAGGGTTTTTCAAGCCCAAGGTCAAACTAGGGTTTGACTTTCCCAAAGTTTTACCCAACCAAAAATCTCAACCTTGGTATCTAAACTTCGATTTTTATGAGGAGATAAACCCTATGTCAAGATCACTCAAAAATTCCTCTTCTATAAAAAGCCCTAATTTCCCGCAACAAAAATTGAAAATGCCCACAATCAAATTTTGCTTCGACAGAAAGATGTGCCCTTCAATGGAGACTTAGCCTAGCATCCTTTTGCTGATGGATTGTGGAGAGAGACCCAAAAAATAATAATCCCTAGCTTTCGCAGCTACACAGTGTCTTCTTCTTAGGTTAGCTCTGATACCATGTTAGATTTTTATCATTTAAGAAATATGATCTTAGGATCTTATCTGAGAGAATAACATTCACAATAATAATCACAAGAGACAAGAGACACAATTTTTTTCCCAGGGGAAACCATAAAGGAGAAAACCCCGCAACTTCCTCAGAGATAGAATGAGCACCAATGGCAGTAGTAAAACCTAAATATGGAAAAGATGATCTCCAACAGTTGTTCTCTCTCTCACTCATGTGCCCCAGTTGAGTGAGTGTATATATTGTGTAGAAATTAGGAGAGCCTCACTTCTATTTATATTCTTTCATTCACTTTATTTCCACTCCAACATGTCCGCCTCACTTAACAATTACTTACTAGGGTCAACTTCTCTAGGAGGGTCTAATAACCCTAGTGCCCCACAACTATGGGGACTTTACCCTCCGAGCAACAAGGAGGGTTAACCTTAACTCAATTGTGGGGACTATTTCCCTGACTTACAATGCAGGGTTAACCTCAATGACTTTACATGACTTTATTATATTAATGAATCTCCCAATAGGAACATCAGGATACAATGAAATACAGTTGATTCTCCCGATAGGAACATCGGGGTACAATATAATATGTTCAAGTGAATACATTCCGAAGTTACAAATACATCAACATTCTCAAGGTCCATCACACCTGCAGAGACTTCTCTAGACGAATCCAGAGTTAGAAATGCACACTTTGCAAGATTTATGTGGAAACCCAGCTGCTTCTGGTGTACAATGGAGATTGGACAGACCTGCTACTATCATGAACAAGGCTCTGATACCATGTTCAAATTATGGAGCCATTGATATATAGGAAATGGGTGCAATTGAAAGGTTTAATTTTGCAATTGAATGGAATGAAAATTCTACACTGAACAAGACAAATTTCATAGGAAAAAGATAAGAATAGCCTAGAAAATTACAACAATAATATTTATTAATTCTAGCAGTATATAGTAGTGTTACATAATGGAGAATTTGAATCATGTGGATAATATTCGAATCTACCAACTCAATCATGACTGACTTGCTAACTAGAAGTGTCTAAATCACTATCAGAGCTCTCTAGTCTAAGTTTGGATGTCTAATTTAGTCTCTCCATTAGTTAAACCAGTTAAACTGATGAAGTAGGTGAGAAATGGTGCCTACCCCCATGCATCCATGCAAGACTGGCACTAACTGAGTTGGAGTACATCTAAATGCAGTGTAACTGGAGAACAACTTAGCATAAGTACATACCAACTACAACCAACTAAATAAGGTTGGTGGTGGCACTCGTAGTGGCTCCTAAAGTGTAGGGATTGGAACCAGTGGCACCCAAATGGCACACTGATGGCACCAATGGGGCACACTGGTGGCACCAATGGCACCAGTGGCACCAAACTCTAGCAAATTACTCCTAAGTTAGGAATATGATCTAATATACTATGTCTAGACAAGGGAGGATTATAAATCTTAACACAAACCTATAAACATAGATGGTGTTAAAAAAAAACTAAAAACAAATAATTAGAATTGGATCTGACCAATCTTTATGTTTTCAGTATTATATAACACTAACTTCTTTACCTATAGTTCAAGCTCCATTTCAACATGTTTTCCTTCCATGGGAAACTCTCCCAACAATATGGAAACATTAAGTTGTAGTCATAACTAGTTGGTAATGTCCTTAGCCAAGAAGAACTAAGAGGAAGATGTTGAATCGACCCAAAGAAAAGGAAGGAAGACAACTAAAAGGATTGAGGGAAGACAATGAGGAGACATGGATTCAGTCTTGTTACAGCTTATTTTACCACACATGGTTGATCACACTTTTATGGCCTTCCCTGTCCCTCTAAAGACTCTTTGGACCCCATGGACTATTTTTACCTTTTATGTTTCCAAGATCATCCCTAAAAACACCCATTATTTGTTGTACGCGACTTTAATCCCTTTCTCGCATACATACGCGTATATTACCCTTAAACCCACGTACATCAGGATGTGTGCAAAAGGCCAAATATTTTTGGAGTTTTCCTTGATGTGGATCCAAGTCACTTGTCTCTTGGCCTTCCATATGCTTCAAGATCACTCGGATTTGACCTTCCATTACCCCATTGAAGCACTATATAAGGAACCCTTTGGATACATTGAAGAGGAGGAATTGAAGAGCAAGAAAACTATAGTCCATTGTTGTAGCTTTCTTATACTTGATTATGCATCCCTTTGTCCCTTGGATCACTTTGTGTTATTCCCAAGATTTCCTTTGCTTGTGAGATTTCTATCGAGAGATGGAGGATTGAGGTGGTGGAGACCCAAGTGGAGGACTCAGTTTCTCCGGTTCACAGACGTGCCGATAGAGGTTGTCACTTATGTAATCTCTGATTTATTTAAGAGAAATATATTTTCCTGTTCGATGATATGCATTTAAATGAATATTGAATCCATGGATGTTTTTAATTGCTTATGTATCATTTATTATATATGCTAGAGTATGCCTAACACTATATCATATAGCATGCTTGCCTTGTTTACTGTTGTTGAGAGTAAATTGCTAAAGCAAGCAAGATTGCAAAAAGCTCAACGGGGATCTACTACAACCGTCCAAAATAAGGTATGTTTCGAGATTCGTTAGTGTTAGATGTTGTATTTCTCTTGCATATTGGGAAGGGATTGATTTCTATGGTTTCTCTGTCTATTGTGGTACATCCCAATCCATAGGAAGTTTTCTCCGTAACAGAATTGGCAACTCTATTAGGGACCTTTCTTGTTTTTCTTTGGGGTTTGGGGGTACAATGTGCTTGATATTATTGACTTTCTCTTTGTTTCTCCCTATTTCTGTGTCGCATTTTATAGTATGTTCATCCATTGACACTCCCCTTTATTGGTTTGACCCTTGGCCTGCTTTTTACCACTGTCTTCTTTGTATACGCAGGTTTTTGGCTAAAAGTCGCGTACATACGCAGATTTTTGGCCAAAATTCGTATATACATGCAGGTTTTTGGCCAAAATCCACGTATACATGTAGCTTTTTGGCCAAAATTCGCGTACATATGCAGTTGTGCTTTAAACAGTCGCGTACATCCTCCCTTTTGGTTGAGTTTGATGTTGTGAGAAGTTGTTGGGTGGGTTGTGAGTATGGTTGGGTCTTCCTAGGTTCTTATTTTGTTTCTTGGATGATTCTTTTGTGACCAGAGACCGCTTTTTCATTAATTTTTCTTTGAAAGTAGTTTTATTCATTTATCCTTTTTTTTTTTCCATTAGTGCATTACTTTTTTGTCTCAGTGTCTTGGGCTTTTGTTTTATACTTGCTGCAGAGACTAAGAGATTTAGTGACTTTTTATTTGCATTTTTCATTCTTTTATATTGGAAAATACAAAATAGTTGCATGCTTACTTGCATCTTAGATATGGATTTGACGAGGTACTTCCACTGGATTGCTTGGATGAGAGTTGTATTTAGGATTTCATATAGGAATGATTGCATTGGCATTTAGAAAGGAATAATTTTACATGCATCTCATGTAGTGGCATACCCTGTTTTTCATTTGACAAAGATTGTACTTAGCATTGTTTGTTAGGGTGTGCATATTTATTTCACTGTTGAGTCTTCATATCACTAGTTGCATAGCCATTTCCTTTTGAGTAATCATGGCCATTAAAATCAACGCATAAGGGTGATTCCATGGAGATGGGTAACACTTTTTGGCCAAATTTGGCGATGAAAACCTGATTTTTTACTCATGTGCTAGATAGAAGCCCTCAAAACGCATATATGCCATGTGAAT